>CM065738.1:20045300-20062800 GCA_033310375.1 Conus canariensis
CACATGCGCACGTGCGCGCGCACACACAAACAGACACACGCATTCAGAGAGCGAGAGCGAGAGAGAGAGAGAGAGAGAGAGAGAGAGAGAGAGAGAGAGAGAGAGAGAGAGAGAGAAGAGAGAGAGAGCAATTCTTCCTACTGTATATCATACGTCTAAGAGTCCCTCCCATCCTTCAGAATAAACAGATACAGGGGCAGGTGTTGCAGAACGCCAACACTAAGAACTGGTGGAACATGGAATGAATGAATGCAAAAGAATGCAAACATGCAAATAACCTTTTTTCTCCAAAGGCCTCAGGACAAAGTGTCTGGATTCCTGATAGCCGCAGAGCACAATGACAATTTTCTCCGGGTCAAAAGACATATAACCTTTTCTTTCGTCTTGCATGTTCAGATACAACGTCAAAAGTTTTGATTTTTTTTTAGTGTTACATTCTTTTAGTCGGATTCTATTCAATATTGTCCTTCTCTCAGGTACATTTTTCCATGTTGAGATCGGTTATCTCCTCGTGTTGTATTTTCTTCAGCTTCTACGTTTTAATTCACGGTGGGTCACTTTACATCGTTCACTTTTGGTTGGTTGGTTGCCGGGTCGGTTCTTTGTTTGTTTGGTTGCATTTTCGTTTTTAACACACACACAACACACACACACACACACACACACACACACACACACACACACACACACACACAGTTCACGAAGAAGAGTATTTGGTTTACACCCAGAACAACCATACAGAATAAAACAAACAAACAAAACCATTCTCGAAACAAAATCATAGCCGCATTACAAAACGAGAAATAGTAAATGTTAAGCAGGAATATAAAATAAATCCGCTTGTGATTTGGGGAAACAGATTGCAAGACAAAAGACGACACATTTCGACCTCTTAGTTCTTCCTCAAGCAAACTTCTGCCTTTAGACTTAAAAAAACAAACAAACAACAAAACAACAACAAAAAAGAGCCATCTGTGTAGTTTTGTCTTTGTGTTTAGCGTTAATGCACGGACTGAATCCTGTGTTTGTCCACATAGAGTCACATGTGAAAGGACCCATCGTGTTTTTCACTTTCTCTTTGGCAGACGTCCCAATCCCATTCCTCCCCTCACAAAGACAAAGATCCGTGCGCAGGGACGTATTAGCAATTCATGAACCTCACACGGCTCAGGCCGGTCTTTTGTTGTCTTTTCACATGATTTGGCAATTCCCACTTACGCAGACCTATGATTTCATAGGCTTAGAGATATCTGTTTCTTTCCTCGAGATTCTGGGCGGCTGAGCTTTCACGATTCGTAATCCAGAGAAAATTGAATGTATTCGCATCCGATGAAAGGGAGCACAGAGTTTATGAGAGGGATGCTGAAGATGAGGGAGGGGGCGTCATCTGGCCACCATGCCACTATTGTTCTGTTTGTCTTACGGATGATTGGAAGACTCTCTCTCTCTCTCTCTCTCTCTCTCTCTCTCTCTCTCTCTCTCTCTCTCTCTCTCTCTCCATCTCTCTCTGTCATATATATGTATATATATACACGTGTGTGTGTGTGTGTGTGTGTGTGTGTGTGTGTGTGTGTGTGTGTGTGTGCATAATTTTGAGGGAGAGAAAGAGAGAGAGAGAGAGAGAGAGAGAGAGACAGACAGACAGACAGACAGACAGACAGACAGTGTGAGACAGAGAGAGGTAGAGACAGAGAGAGACAGAGACAGAGGCAGAGAGAAAGAGAGACAGAGAGCGAACGGTGGATCAATAAAGTAAGCACTAACCATCCCCCTGAGACTGCGTGGCAAACAAAGGGGTTGTTATTAGCCTGGTCTCTGCTTTGACAATCGTTGGGACCAATCTGGTTAGACTTCATCTGGCAGCCAGCCCTGTCTTCATTTCACATTCCTGCCCCCCCCCCCCCCCCCCCCCACCCCCCACCCTACACCCTCCCCTCACCCATCACCTCCTTCCCACTCCTCACTCACATTCCCAACCCTCTCCCTTTTTTGCGGTCTGTCCCTTCCCCTCTGCCCCTTCCTTTTCTTCCTTCCCTACCTCTTCCAATTCTCACACATTTTGTTTTACTGCGTGGTGGTGGTCTCTCTGTCTCTCTCACTCTCTCAGTTTGCAAATAATCGAAAATTATACGTAGCTTTTATAGATTTTGAAAAAGCTTTTGATTCTTTTTCAAGAAAACTTTTATGGCCAATATTTAGAAATAGCGGAATAAAAGGAAAACTTCACCGCTGTATAGAAAGCATGTATCAGGATGTCAAAGCTAGAATCAAATGTGGTGCTAGAGTTAGTGATCCAATAAAATGTAAAACAGGGCGATGTGTGTAGTCCCGTCTTGTTTTCGTTTTTTATTGATTTGGCTCAACAAATTAATGAAAATGGTAAACATGGAGTAACATTTGATTTAGTAGAAGTTTTTTTTATTATGCTTTTTGCAGATGATATTGTGTTGTTGTCTGAAACTCCGATTGGTCTACAAAATCAGTTAAATCAGTTATATGCGGCGGCGGAGAGACTGGAGCTAAAAGTGAACATTGAACAATCTTGCATGATAGTTTTTCGTAAAGGTACCCACCATCTAGCGGCACGTGAAACATGGTTAGATGGAAGTAGTCAGATGTCTGTGATGAATGCATATAAATATTTGGGATTATATTTTTCAATAAGCTTAGTTTTAGGTTTATTTGCCAAGATCTGGTCAGATGAGCGAAAAAATTCTGTTGTTAGTATTTTGTCCTTAAATGTATAAGTATAAAATCTACTCCCCAAGTAGTTTTTAAACTATTTGATACACAAGTTCAACCAGAAGCTCTATATGGAGCTGAGATATGGGGCTTGAATAATAATCAAGAAATTGAAAAGGTACATTTATTTGCTATGAAAACATTTTTGCATGTCGATCAAAAGACTCCCAATGATTCTACACACGGAGAACTTGGAAGATGTCCTGTTTACTTAAACGCTGACACGAAAAACTTTAGGTACTGTTTAAAAGTAGTTCAAATGAATGATAACAGACTATATGCTCTAGCTCATAATAATATGTATATACTCGATCAAAGAGGTAAACAAACATGGGCAGGTAGCGTACGTAAATGTTTATGTAATTATGGTTTTTATTACGTATGGATGAATCAGGGTGTCGGGTATGCAAAAAGGTTTTTGGTTTGTTTCAAGCAACGTATTATAGATTTTAGGTGGCAGGATTGGGAGTCCCACATTCGGACAAGTGACAGATTTTCACTGTACAGATTGTTTAAAGTCAATTATTTGATTGAACCATACGTTTCATTGTCGTTGTGAAGTTTTGTAAGGGCAGCATTAACCAAGTTTAGGTTTGGCGTATCTGACATTGCCGTGCATTCCCAGATATATATATATATATATATATATATATATATATATATATATATATATATATATATTTGTTAAAAAATATTTTTAAAATGAAGTGGTAAAATCTACAAGCTTGTTTCTAGCGTTGCTATCTTCAGGATGTCTTTTGGGGCACGCCAACGATCTTTTATGGCGTGCGGGACTTGATTTCAACTCTGTGTGTGCAGGCGGATCTCATTTGCTGCACGTGCGGCCTGTGGTTCTTATTGGGGCCTGTTCAGGTGGAATGTGCTAGCAAAGATTTCCACTTGTGCCTGCAATTGTTTACAATTTCTACTTTTGTGTTCAGAGTTGCTAAGTGTGGTTTGCATAATAAAAATCAAACAGAGCTGAGCAAATACATCTGGAGACTCAAAGATAAAAAAATAGACTACAACATATCATGGAAAATCATAAAAAGAGCAACACCATACAACAATATTTCAAAAAGATGCAATCTATGCTCCACAGAAAAATGGTTAATATTATGCAAACCACACTTAGCAACTCTGAACACAAAAGTAGAAATTGTAAACAATTGCAGGCACAAGTGGAAATCTTTGCTAGCACATTCCACCTGAACAGGCCCCAATAAGAACCACAGGCCGCACGTGCAGCAAATGAGATCCGCCTGCACACACAGAGTTGAAATCAAGTCCCGCACGCCATAAAAGATCGTTGGCGTGCCCCAAAAGACATCCTGAAGATAGCAACGCTAGAAACAAGCTTGTAGATTTTACCACTTCATTTTAAAAATATTTTTTAACAGATGTTGCTCCCCAAGGGGTTGAGCACCTTCAGATTTTTTAAGAACTTTTTTTATATTGTTCATATATATATATATATATATATATATATATACGGCGGAAATGGAGCTGCCATATGTCGCTTATGTAGTTCAGCGATAGAAGATGAAATTTATTTTGTGTTTAGCTGTCCAGTGTTAAATGACCTAAGAAGTAAATTTCTTCCATCAAAATTTTATTGTAGACCATCTAGTTTTCGTTTAGTATTGCTATCATCAACAACAAATGAAAATTCAATAAGATTTTTGCAATTTACCTGTATAAATCATTTCAACGTATTTGATGTTCTTATTGTTGTTTACTTCTCATAGATTTGACCCCTTCAGATGGGGCCTTGGCCTTGTTGAATAAATCATTCATTCGTTCGTTCTCACTCTCTCCACTGTCTTGGTTCCTATTTTGAAAGAGGATATGGGGCACATGCCCCTGGTCTGGGCACCATGTAGTTCTGGTTATTTTGCTTTCAAAGCCCCAATTCCATCGTAGTTTTGTTTGTATGTTTTTTCCCCAAGACCTCCATACAGTCGGAGAATATAGCGTCATACAATATTCGTTGACTCTGCTTTCAAACGCTTCAAGCAGCTGAGGAATATAGTGCAGCTTTCAAACGTTTTAATCAGCCGGGGAAGATAGCGTAAGACTATTCAATACAGATTCAATTCAAAACATTGAACAATTGAAGGAAACAAGACAATAGAGAAAACAATAACCTGACAAGCATTCGGCTGATCCTGGGTGTGCTGATCCTGGGTGTGCTGATCCTGGGTGTGCTGATCATGGATGTGCTGATCCTGGGTGTGCTGATCCTGGGTGTTCAGCCCTACATTGCAGTGTACTGTGGAGTGAATGAAATCAGAGATAACACCGCACGCCCACTTACACAACTGATGACCAAATGCAATGGTGAGATAGTGGTGTGAGACATTCATGGAAGTCAACAGTGTACCGCCTAATATCGTAGAAAAATGATAAGTGACGCCACTTCTCGGGGGAAGGGGGGAATGAGGGGGGTGCGATTAAACGTTCAGACTGAGAACATGCCAGTGACAGTGTCAGATGTATCCAAAACATCACTGTCGTTGTCAAGGTCAGCTGAAATGAGGTAACGAAAACAAAAGTCTGTGTAGACAGCCCGTGTTAATGTTGTAGCAATCCACCCTTCCCAGCCAACCATCAGGATTTCTCAGCGGTCGTTGTCAGTGACATCTAGGAGAGTTCAGAGACAGTGCTAAATAAAAACGGGTACATTGCATTTCTTCTTCTTCTTCTTCTCCTTCTGCTTCTTCTTCTTCTTCTTCTTCTTCTTCTTCTTCTTCTTCTTCTTCTTCTTCTTCTTCTTCTTCTCTTGCTAATCCCTGTCCACTGCAGCCCTATCAACTCCCCCCCCCCTTTTTTTTTTCCTTACTGTTCCTCATGCTGTCATTGTCGCCATCATGTGGATAATTGTATACCAAGAACTGATGAGTGAGCGAGATTGTGTAGATCAAACTGAAGAGAAGAGAAGAGAAAGAGAGAGAGAGAGAGAGAGAGAGAGAGAGAGAGAGAGAGAGAGAGAGAGGACGGAGAGTCAGAGAGACAGAGAGATAGTGTAGATCGAACTGAAGAGAAGAGAAGAGACAGAGAGAGAGAGAGAGAGAAGAGAGAGAGAGAGAGGAGAGAGAGAGAGAGAGAGAGTCAGAGAGACAGAGAGATAGTGTAGATCGAACTGAAGAGAAGAGAAGAGAAGAAGAGAGAGGAGAGAGAGAGAGAGGAGAGAGAGAGAGAGAGAGAGAGAGAGAAGGGGAGAGAGAGAGAGAGAGAGAGAGAGGGAGGGAGGGAGGGAGAGAGAGAGTCCGAGAGAGTCCGAGTGTGTGTGTGTGTGTGTGTGTGTGTGTGTGTGTGTGTGTGTGTGTGTGTGTGTGTGAGAGAGAGAGAGAGAGAGAGAGAGAGTCAGAGAGACAGAGAGAGTCAGAGAGACAAAGAGAGGTCTTTAAAATGAAAGTTGACTCATTGAAGTGTCATCACGTACCGAAGTCAGACCGGCTGACATCAGCATCTATTACCTGAAGTGACTTTCCACGTCCTGCACAGGATTACAGCGTTCTGTTCCTTTGTGGGAAAGCGCAACACTGTGGCAGCACCAGTCAGTACTCCACGCTTCCCTTTGGTCTCAGTGCCTGAAAGAGCGCCTCTCTGTCCTAACTGTTTATGCAGATAACCCTCTCTTTCTTCTCTGTGCAGGGAAAGAGTGAAAGAGGAGTTTTGTTTCACGTTTGTGGATGCAGTGGTTGTTGAGGTGCGGCTAATGTTTTAAAGGCAAGCTCCTGTGTTATATTATATTATATTATATTATATTATATTATATTATATTATATTATATTATATTATATTATATTATATTATATTATATTATATATCATATTATATTGTATGTATTAAATCATATATTGTATTGTATTATATCATATCATATTATATTGTATGGGCCTATCATATTGTACTGTATTTTATTATGTTATGTTGTATTATATCATATTATATTATGCTATATTACATTACATTATTTTGTAATATATCATAATGTTATAGTACTGACGCAATATTTACTTATCTTTAGTTGTGCTTTAAATAGCCTCTCTCTCTCTCTCTCTCTCTCTCTCTCTCTCTCTCTGTGTATGCAGTTATGTGCAAGACTGTGCGTGCGTGCTCGTGCTTATATTCACAAAAGGAGACACAGTGAATTGTGCAGATGGCCAGTCTTATAGACAAGATGCCTCACACAGATAGGTGTAACGTCACGCACAAGTTTTCGTTTCAAATAGTCACAGCAGACAAACTCTGTTTCTAATGATACAGATGCCCTGGACAGCTGTCGAAATTTAATATCATTGGGTTCATTGGGCTGGAATTCGAACCCAGTACCGACCACACGCAATCGGGCGCTGTAAATCCGGTCACCAGCACATAAGTAAATACACGTTGCGCATATACTTCACACAGACACACAAGAAAGCCCACGTGCACACCCACTCAATCATATATAGCATGTAAGAGCACACACGCACACCTAAACGCTCGCGCGCGCGCGCGCACACACATACACACATACATGCATGTGCACGCTAAGGCGCACACACACACACACACACACACACACACACACACACACACACACTCTCTCTCTCTCTCTCTCTCTCTCTCTCTCTCTCTCTCACTCGGCGGTCTTCCCAAGTTCTGATTTTATGAGGTCATGATATGTAAACTTCCACACTGCCTGATACCCACATCGCCTGTCTTGAAAATTGTTCTCCTTGTTACCAAGACGTTCACGTTGAGAGAGAGAGAGAGAGAGAGAGAGAGAGAGAGAGAGAGAGAGAGAGAGAGAGAGAGAGAGAAACAGACAGACAGACAGACAGAGTACATAGCCGCGCCAATAAACATATTCAACTGCACTGCTGTATGTGTTGCGTACTTCTGCCGAGAGTGGTGGAAACTAGATACCTATAAATCTGCTGCACTGAATCGCCAAGGTAATCACTATGAACATGTCCTGTTTAGCGTGTCAGCTTTATGTTAAAATCGAAATCCAGTTATCAGATTTGAAACATGCTGCTGTTCCAATTCAGCTAGATGTGGGAAAACAACAACAACAACAACAACAACAACAAAAACAGTACAACTTCACATCACACAGGGAACTAAATAACTAGAATAATTTTATTTAAAACGTAGACAAAAATATTTTTCTTCAGAAAAAATATCAAAATTGCATACAATACATTTAGAAATACGATCAAAAAGAAAACGAAGACGAAGACGACGACACCACCACCACCACCACCACAACAACAACCATAATCATCATCAGCACAAAACAATGAAATAATGGATAAATAAGTACATGGATAAAGAAAGAAGGATGAAAAAAAGTTAGCTCACCCTTAAATAGTCATCTAAGTTCATGAAGATTAGAGCAATTAGTAAGATTACCCACATTTTTTTTTTTGAAAATACAACAGCAGCAACATCATCAACAATTTCAACAACAACAACAACAACGAAAACAACAACAACAATATTGATAGTAATAATGATAGTAAACGAAAGATTGGATGAACAGATACATGGACGGGATGAGAATCACGAAAACAATGCAGGAGGAAAGAAAAGTTAGTTCACCCTAAAATAGCCAACACAATTCACGAGACAGTTTTTCTTCCCACCCTTTTAGAGCTGTCTTTGTGGTGCAGTTCTAGAGTGTCGGGCCAGCATAAGAAAGAGACAACACGGGACTTTGTGCGCTTCATGAATTGCTGATAAGCTTCCACAGCGGAGCTCATGTGTTTGATTAATGGGCAGGAATGGCACGGGGGAGAGGTCGGCGCACAGGGGCGGGAAGGGGAATAAATATGTTTATGAGTTCTCGCCCTTGGCTGTAAAATCTGACGAGGGGAAGACCTACAAAAGTTTGTACTTCCCTAAACGCAAACAAAATTCAAGGATGACTCAGTGGCATATAATGTCCATGGTGGGTGGTCCACTTGTGTTACATTATATCAGTGCTGTGTGGTCCAGTTGTCAGTGTCATCTGTTTTGTGAGGTACAAAATGTGTCTGTGTGATCAGGACCACAGCGTGTCACTGTTGTGTGGTCCTCAACGTGTCTCTTTATATGAATCATGTTCATTTTTTGTGCAGTTCAGTAATCAAGTGTCTAATTGTGTTGACCATGATAAGTCTAGTTATGAAGTCCATGACGTGTTTGTATTCTGTGGTCGTTTGTATGTCTGTGTTGCATGAAGTTTCTCTCATCTACGTCTGGTGGTCGCAAAGAAGAAACGGTTCTATTCCAGCTGCACACCGGCCATTCGTATTTTACTCATTCATACCTTTTAAAGAGTGAAGAAGCTCCGTGGTGCATTCCATGTCATGTGCCACTCACAATGAAACATATTCTTTTAAAGTGTTGGCACTTGCATGATGTGAGACACAAACATTTTACAGCAGAGTCCATGAAAACCTTGTTCAGAGATGTTCCGCCTGACGCGATCTTTGAGTTCTTGAAAGAGATTAACATTTTTCGTCGGATCTGAGATTTTACAGTGGAAAGATTTTTAACAAAATTTCGGATGGGTTTTTAGAAGATGTATTTTAAACAATTGTGTGAATGAATGACTTCTGAGTTGACTTTAACGTGGTGACAGCCCTGATATGGCCCTTTGTGGTCGGCTGAGCTATAAGCAACATTACCTTACCTTACCTTATGGTCCATAATATGTCTCTGATATGTGGTCTGTAATGTGTCATTTGTGTTGTTTGCATATCAATAAGCCTGTGTTGTATGGACAATATTGTGTTTGTCATACCTGGTCCATTGGTTCGTACTGGGTTTTGTGGTCCATGATATATATTATGTGCATTGTGGAGATCAAAGACTGTGTCTGATGTGTTGTCTTCAAGTCAATGTTGTTATTTGGTCTTATAGTCCATATTGTTTGTGCATTGTGCGATCTATAATAGATCTGTGTTGCGTTGTACATACTGTTTGTCATGCTGATCATACAGTGCATGTGTTCTGTGTTCCGTAATCTGTTTGTGTTGTATGGATCTGTTGTTTGGACCACAATGTGTGCGTGTTTTGTAGTTCATGATATGCCTGCCGTACAAGGATAACAATGTGACTATGTTGTGAGGTTCATAACATGTCCTTGTTGCATGCATCGCAGTGTGTTTGTGACGTGAGGTCCACAATGTTGGTGCGTTGTGTGGTTCAAGGGTCTACAGCAGTGTGTGTCTTGTGGTCCATAATGTCTATGTGTTGTGTGGACCTCAACAGACGAGAGAGAGAGAGAGAGAGAGAGAGAGAGAGAGAGAGAGAGAGAGAGCGAGAGCGAGAGGAATGAATTATTAGTGATCTGGTATGGGAGTGGATGGGAAAATACAGAGAGAGAGAGAGAGAGAGAGAGAGAGAGAGAGAGAGAGAGAGAGAGAGAGAGAATACTTATTGTGAAGATTATGGATCCTGTGGTTGTTTGTGGTGGCTAATGGAGTTATGGAAAACTCTTATGATTTGCACTGTTTTGCTGATTATGAGCAATGCTTTGAATGCCCTCTCTCTCTCTCTCTCTCTCTCTCTCTCTCTCCTCTCTCTCTCTCTCTCTCTCTCTTTTAAAGCAATAAACTCGTTGACTCGTTCGTTGACTCGTTGTCTCTCTCTCTCTCTCTCTCTCTCTCTCTCTCTCTCTCTCTCTCCTCTCTCTCTCTCTCTCTCTCACTCTCTCTTTAAAGCAATAAACTCGTTGACTCGTTGACTCGTTCGTTGACTCGTTCTCTCTCTCTCTCTCTCTCTCTCTCTCTCTCTCTCTCTCTCTCTCTCTCTCTCTCTCTCTCTCTCTTCAACAACATATCTAGGAGTGAGCATCTTGGTAACAAGTAGAAAGGTTCTGAGGACATGCGGTGTAAGGATCAGGGAGTATGGAAGATTTGAGATCATGTTCCGATACATCCAGGGCTTCTGGGGCCACCACAGAAAGATCTCATAACGATTCATAAACATGACCCAGCTGCAGTTGTTTCACCAGTGGGATCAGACAAGGTGGGTTGTTAAAAACTATCCTGTTTAACATGTCAGCATTATGTGGGAATCGATCTTCATTCATCAGACCCGAGACATAAAGAGAGAGAGAGAGAGAGAGAGAGGAGAGAGAGAGAGAGAGAGAGAGAGAGAGAGAAGGAAGAAAGAGAGAGAGGAGAGAGAAAGGAGAGAGAGAAGAGAGAGAGAGAGAGAGAGAGAGGTGAAATAAATTAAATTCCCATAAGAAGGGCAAAGGGTATGAATAGAATGATTCTACCTAAAACGTAGATAAAAGAATTTCGTTCGTGCTAATGCTAAGCACAATACATTTGCTTAGTAGTAGTAGTAGTAGTAGTAGTAGTAGTAGTAGTAGTAGTAGTAGTAGTAGTAGTAGTAGTAGTAGTAGAAGTAGTAGTAGTAGTAGTAGTAGTAGAGTAGTAGTAGTAGTAGTAAGTAGTAGTAGTATAGTAGTAGTAGTAATAGTAGTAGGAGGAGGAGGGGGAGGAGGAGGAGGAGGAGGAATAAGAGTATATAAGCAAACAAACAAAATAAATAAACAAATATATGGACGGGATATGTACCTTAAAAACAAAACTGCAAAAACAAACAGTTTACCTAAAACAGCCAACGAAGTTCACAAGACAACTTATCATATTCATCGCCATTTAGAGCTGTCTTTGTGATGCAGTCCTAGAGTGTCGAGCCAACATAAGAACTACGAGACAATCACGGGACTTTGTGGTGCTTCATGAATTGCTAATAACCTTCCACAGCGGTGCTCATGTGTTTGATTAATGGATGGGGATAGCACCGGAGGGGAAAGGGGTGGGGGGGGAGGTCGTCGCACAGGGGTTGTGAAGTGGAATAAATATGGTTATGAGTTCTCGCCCTTGGTTGCAAAATCTCACGAGGGATTGACCGACAAAAGATGTTTTCTTCTCTAAATGCGAACAGAATTATATGACTAAGTGACGTGTATGTCTATGGTGTTGGGTCTGTAAGTCCAGAATATACGGTCAGTATTGTGTCTGTGTTGTGTGATCCGACAAAAGATGTTTCTTCTCTAAATGCAAACAGAATTATATGATTACTAAGTGACGTCTATGTCTATGGTGTTGGGTCTCTAAGTGCAGAATATGCGGTCAGTGTTATGTCTCTGTTGTGTCGTTCATGCAGTATATGTGTTCTGCGTTGTTGTTAATACGTCTGTAGTGTGGTTTATAACGTGTCTTAGTATGTTGTGTTCAATGTGTCTTTCATTTGGTCTGTGTATCAACGTGTCTGCGTCGTGTGGATCATAATGTGCCTGTCCCGTATGGTCCATTGTTTCACACTGTGCCTGCCTGGTGTGGTCCGTGATGTGGGTGAGAGAGAGAGAGAGAGAGAGAGAGAGAGAGAGAGAGAGGGAGAGACAGAGAGAGAGAGAGAGACAGAGAGAGACAGAGAGAGAGAGGGAGGCAGACAGGCAGACAAGCAGGCACAGAGAGAGAGAGAGAGAGAGAGAGAGAGAGAGAGAGAGGGAGGGAGAGCTGACAGACAGACAGACGGACAGACAGACAGACCGACGGACCAACCGAACGACCGACAGACAGACAGACAATGACAGCGACAGAAAGGGAGAGGTATCTCTCCCCCCCCCCCCCCCCCCCCACACACACACACACACAAACCTTCCAGACTCATAAAGCAGATTTACAGCCAGCACAGGTCGTCACAGTCAGTGTCTCCAGCCGGGAAGGAGAGGCGCTGGTTGTTGGCCCAAAGCTGAATGAAGACAGATGGTGATCTCTAGCTGTGGCCAGGCTTCCCCACTGACACGTCTCCGAGGTTCCTGGCTCCACAGCAGAAAGTCAATGGAGGGATCGAGGGAAGGAGTCGTGTGGGATGGGATAGGGGCAGTTGCTCTCTGCTGATGGGCTAATGGTGACTAGGGGAGGGGGGGAGCGATAAATAACTAGCTGTATGTATAACTGAGAGAGAGAGAAAGAGAGAGAGAGAGAGAGAGAGAGAGAGAGAGAGAGAGAGAGAGAGAGGGGGAGAGGGGGGAAGGGAGACAGACAGACAGACAGACAGACAGAGACAGAGACTGTCACCCGACAGACTTCCCAGACCCATGGCGAAGTTTTACAGCCAGCACAGGTCGCCTGTTGTTGGTTATCAACAGTCAGTGTCTCCAGCCAGGAAGGAGAGGAGGGGTTGGCCCAACACTAAAACCAAGATAGATGGGGATCTCTCTCTCTCTCTCTCTCTCTCTCTCTCTCTCTCTCTCCATACACCCACCCACACCCACACCCACACCACACACACACACACACACACACACACACACACACACTGTGGCCAGGCTTCCCCACTGACATGTTCCTGAGGACCTTGGCTCCACAGAAGAAAGACACATGAGGGGTCAGGAGGGAGGGGTGGTGTGGGGAGGGGGAGTTGCTGTCTGCTAACGGAAAGAGAGAGAGAGGGGGGGGGAGGGGAGGAGATGGAGGGAGGGAGAGAGAGAGAGAGAGGGAGGGATACAGAGAGGGGGAGGGAGAGAGGGGGACTCAGAAAGACAGAGAGAAAGACAGACAGAGGGAGAGGAGTGATGGAGAGAGGGTGAGAGATTGAGAGAGGGAGGGAATAAGTGAGAGAGAGAGAGAGAGAGAGAGGGTGGGAGAGAGGAGAGAGAGAGAGGGAGAGAAAGAGTGAGAGAGAGAGGGGATAGAGAGCGAGAGACAGAAAAAAGAGGGAGATTAGATAGAGAGAGGGGGGAGAAAAGAGAGGGAAACAGACAGACAGACAGACAGACAGACAGAATGGAATGTGAAAACAGAAAAAGGGAGGAGACAGACAGGCAGAAAAGAGAGAGAGAGAGAGAGAGAGAGAGAGAGAGAGAGAGAGAGAGAGACAGACAGACAGACAGACAGACAGACAGACAGTGACAGATACAGAGAAAGAGAGAGACTGTCACCCCACAAACCTTCCAGGCCCAAGATGCAATTTTATAGCAGCACAGATCGCCACAGTCAGTGTCTCCAGCCGGGAAGGAGAGGCGGCTGGTTGTTGGCCCAAAGCTGAAATGAAGACAGATGGTGATCTCTAGCTGTGGCCAGGCCTCCCCTCTGACACGTCTCTGAGGTTCCTGGCTCCACAGAAGAAAGTCAAGGGAGGGGTCGAGGGAAGGGGTCGTGTGGGGTGGGATAGGGGAAGTTGCTCTCTGCTAATGGGCTAATGGTGGCTACGTGGGGTGGGGGTGGGGGAGGGGGTTGGGCGGAGCGATAAATAACTAGCTGTATGTATGAATGAGAGAACGGGGGTAGTAAGAGTGTCTGTGTGCGCGCGCGCGCACGCGCGCGCGCGCGCGCGCGCGTGTGTGTGTGTGTGTGTGTGGAGGCTGCTGGATCGTTATTATTGTTTATTGCTTGTTTCTCTCTCTCTCTCTCTCTCTCTCTCTCTCTCTCTCTCTCTCTCTCTCTCTCTCCTCTCTCTCTCTCTCCTTCTCTCTCTTCTGTGTGTGTGTGTGTGTGTGTGTGTGTGTGTGTGTGTGTGTGTGTGTGTGTGTGTGTGCTCTCATGAAGTAGGTTCACAGTTCTATTTTTCATTCAAAACCTTCAAATTCTCGATCCCCGTCCCAATATCCCTCCCTAACCCTCCTCCTTTAATAAAATTGCCAGTATGCTGTTAACATGTCTGACTGGGTTCCATATAAACTGCTTCCATCTTTATTGATTTTTTTTTCTTTTTTTTTATTATCATCTTTCCAGTACATTGTTTACGATTTCTGTAAAATACTCAGTTCACGTTTAAATTTCCTATTGTCTTTCCTTTTAAATCTACTCATTTCCTATCCTCTGTCCAATGAAAGTTTCACATATTCTAACCTCTTGTATGATCTTTAAAAATGTTTTCTAGCCCGTATTGTTATACACTCTTTCAGGTTTGGGTCATCTTTTTAAGAAAATGTTCACATTTTCGCCCCTTCTTACAATACATAATTTACATTTTTTACTCCCTTTTCAATATACTCTTCACAATTTATAGGCTTTTTTCCCAGTTTCTCATCTTTGCTATAAACTGCTCATGTTTTCTGATTTTCCAATAAATTCGTCACCTTTTCTATGGCCTTTGAAATTAAATGTTAGGATACCTTGCTTACGTTTCTTTGGGCTTCATAACATACTCTTCGTTTCATATTCTGTTGGTACAAAGGCTATTCTCGGACGATGGCACACAAGCCAAGACATGCACTTCGTTTCTAATACATACTGGCAGTGGAGAGAGAGAGAGAGAGAGGAGAGAGAGAGAGAGAGAGAGAGAGAGAGAGAGAGAGAGAGAGAGAGAGAGAGCATAGCATACAAAATGTTGCATGGTTTAGATGCTAGAGGAAGAAAGGAACTGGGGTATCAAATTTGCCTGTTTGTTTACATGGCAATGGTTTTGGTGATGTGTGATTAAATCAATATATAGCAATGGTTTTGGTGATGTGTGATTAAATCAATATATAGCAATGGTTTTGGTGATGTGTGATTAAATCAATATATAGCAATGGTTTTGGTGATGTGTGATTAAATCAATATATAGCAATGGTTTTGGTAATGTGTGATTAAATCCATGTGTGGAAAAAGAAGACAACTTCATGGCAATGTGTGATCAACATTTGATTGACTGTAAATGGCAAACCTGGAATGAACGCATTATACACTAGTGAAATATCAATTTCTGTAGAATTGTTTTTAATACTCTTCATGTTAAGCAATGTTTACAATAAACATGGACTGGAGACTGAAATATATAATGATTGGGTTTATATCTGATTAGAATGCACATCATTTTAAGTATAAATCTTCTAATGATTGCGATCTGATGTGCCCGTTATGCCAGATGTTTGAAGAAAATGAGATATGTTTTGCTGTTCGTTGCCAAAGGTTGAAAAAAAATAAAGAGAAAAAAAATGGAGCCAAAATATTTTTGAGGACCTTAGTTATTTTAAACTAAGTTTACGAATGGTATGCACTAAACCTGATGTTATTCGTAATATATCGATTTTTGTTTGTTTGGTTGGTTGGCTGGTTGTTTTTCTTGTGTGTGTGTGTGTGTGTGTGTGTGTGTGTGTGTGTGTGTGTGTGTGTGTGTGTGTGTTGCGCGCGCGCGCGTCGTGCGTGCGTGCGTGTGTGCGTGGTGCGTGGCGCGCGCCGTGCGTGTGTGTGTGTGTGCGTGTGTGTGTGTGTGTGTGTGTGTGTGTGTGTGTGTGTGTGTAGTGTGTGAATACGGTATTTACATAGGCTTATAAAATACAGAGAATACGTCTTCATCAGTTTCGTAAATTTTATTTGCCACAGTCGTTGTTCATTTACAGTACATTTTACCCTCCATCAGGTGCATCTTGTAACACAAACTCTCTTCTTCTCTCTTCTCAATCATTCAATTCTCTCTCTCTCTCTCTCTCTCTCTCTCTCTCTCTCTCTCTCTCTCTCTCTCTCTCTCTCTCTGTGTCTGTCTCTCTCGACCTCTCTCCAGACGCCACAGACACAACATGATGCAGATTTACAGCTAGCTCTTATCGCCGGCTCTTGGTGACCGACGTCAGCGTCTCCAGCCAGGAGAGTTTGGCCCAAAGCAGAGACCAAGACAGATGGTGACTCTCCCCGTGACAAGGTTTCCCTACTGACAGGTCTCTGGAAATGTGTGACCCACAGTAGAAAGACAACTGATGGATCAGGAGGGCCATCCTGTCTGGCTAATGGGGGCTGAGGTGGGCTGGGTGTTAAAGATACATTGCTAGCTGTATGTATGGCCGCGAGGGGTGGGGGAGGGGCGGGGATGGAGTCAAGGCTTCTAAAACGTCTGCTTTAGAGATATCCAGCATCCCCCAATGCCCCTTTAATACCCCCCTCCCTGTAGTAGTGTTGCAGTACAGACTGGCAGATGACGTCCGTCGCCTATACACTGCGCATGCGTCTTACCCATAATGCTTTTGTTTTTAACTGTTCGGCTTCATGCAAAACACAACGAAGCTTCGTGTCAAGCCTTGTGACTTGCATGTATGATTTTTGAATGAGTTAAGACACCCACTATATATTACATGGTGGCAGTGGTGGGATAACGGTAAGTAAAAGAACCTTTTACTGCCAAAACCCACGTAAGAGCCATTACTGTACTTCGTTCATCAAACGATTCAGACTAATCAGAGTCAGACTGCCACGTCATTTCAACAATGGATCATTTTATACTACGTATGGACTGGACATCAGACAATCTGTCTGATTCGTTCAAGCTCTTTGGACAGCAAATCAAATTCGTACATGAAAGCTAAGAAAATCATTGACAATGAAGAGAAAGTAACTCACGTACTGCTTCAAGTTCCCTAGCCATACGCACAGCTAGTAATCCATGGAGTACACTTTTTCCCACTCCTCCAAACCGTATATACAGCTTCAAGTTCTCGCGTACACTCTACTGATCACACGCCACGATTAGGATTTTGCACAAAAACACTATACAATCCATGTAATCATCTGGAGGCCTGCCATAAGTTTCAGCCAGGATTTGATGTTTAACTGATCATTGATCAAAAGAACGACTCCCACCAATTATTCTCCTTGTTTGGGGGGAATGGAGGGTGGGGTGGGGTTGGGAGGGGGATTTTCACACACACACACACAAAAAATAACAAACAATCTTCAAATACATGAACTTCCCCTCACATGTCAGGCCCTTGCATTCATCCGTCATCCCGTCTTTGCGCCAGCTGGAAACCTCCAAATTGTCCTACTCCTTTGATTTT
>CM065738.1:20082800-20085300 GCA_033310375.1 Conus canariensis
ATGTCCCGGCGTCAACCAGGACCAAGAGATACAGACCACATGCAGTGTTGGTCAGGAAATTTGAGCAACACTCTCAAAGACGCATCCATTAAGTGGATGAAACCCGACTGTGTGGTCCCAGTCTTCCCAACTGAGCCCGTACCAAACTCAACTCTGGGTAAGAGCCCGTCGGGGCAGAAAAATCCCACGTGACTCTGATGGGAATCGAACTCACGACCTTCCAGCCGGGAGTCCGCGACGCTAACCACTTCGCCACGGCGGCTGGTCATTTCCTTTCCTGCTTTGCTGTATTCCAAGGAGAGCAAAGGGACTAACAGGCTTTACTACCTAAACTGTCGGCACCTGTGGTACAGTGGTTCGGACTTGCACGATGTGAGACACAAACATTTTACGGCAGATTCCATGAAAACCTTGTTCAGAGATGTCCCACCTGACGCGATCTTTGAGTTCTTGAAAGAGATTAACATTTTTCATCGGATCTGAGATTTTGCAGTGGAAAGATTTTTAACAAACTTTCGGATGGTTTTTCGATGTATTTTAAAGAATTGTGTGAATGACTGACTTGTGAGTTGATTTTAACGTGGTGACAGCCCTGATGTGGCCCATTGCGGTAGGCTGGGCTAGAAGCAACATTATCTTATCTTATCTTAACTCCGGCCCCATTTTGCCTCCCCTGCTTCACATAGAAACATCTGCCGATGGAGTTCAGCGACATCTGCAGGCGACAGGGGAGATCAGCGCCACCCAGCCCTCGTTAAAGCTCTTGCCATACCAACACTTACCATGGTGAAAGATTTTCACAACCTGTTGACTTAGCTTATACTGTTCACTCACTACGGTTACAAACTGAAACTGGGGACTGATTTATACAAAATTCGCCATGACGAGAGTGTGAATCTAGTGACTGATTTATCACATTCAGAGAATGGCGGACTGAACATGGTGAATGAATTCACATGATCAGTGCAGATATACATATTCCTCTCTCTCTCTCTCTCTCTCTCTCTCTCTCTCTCTCTCTCTCTCTCTCTCTCTCTCTCTCTCTCTCTCAATGCTTGCATTCATACACACCACACACACACACACACGGCCGGCACACACACACACACACACACACGCCAAACACACAAACGCACATGCCCAAACACACAAACGCATGCATGCAAGCAGGAACACACACACACACACACACACACACACACACACACACACACACACACACACACACACACACACACACCTCCCCCCTCCCACACACACACACGAATCAAAGCGACAGTAATGGAGAGCGATGGAATGGGGGAACGTGTGTTGGCTGTGAAGTGACTGGCGCGCAAGAAATGTTCGAACCTCTGTTCTTCATCTTAATCCATATATTGAAAAAATAAAATAAAATGTAAAAGGAATTTTAAGCAAAACCGCCAGATATTAGGGACAAACAGATTAGAAGACAAAACATGACGTGGTTCGACCTCGGAGGTCAGTTTCAGACAAGAGAAACAACATTCAGGACAATGAAAACGAAGATGACGAAGTGAATCTAGTACCTGCTTTATCACATTCACCATGGTGCCAGAGTGAACATGCTGACTGACTTCACATGATAAGCACATTTATTATAATTATAGAAGAGGTGATAATTTGAGAATACACGTGATTGCTCGTTCCTCGTTTTCATTTTCCGGAATGTTGTTTATCCTGTCTGAAGAAGACCTTAGAGGTCGAAACGAGTCGTGTTTTGTCTTGTTATTTCTCCCAGTTATCTGGCGGATTTACTTTAAATTCCTTTTAAAATTTGTTTCCGTTTCCGCCTGCAGTCACGCCACTCTGAAACAAAACAATCTGGATAAGTTACCCGTGTTCTGTGAATTAGGCAATGGAGGCCATCAGCTTGATGACCGCCAAGAGGACAGCCAGGACGCTGAAGACGTTGATCTCTACGGTCACTTCCAGCTGTCATAGATCCTGTTCGTGACCGTCTCCTGGTCCCGGGGGATCACGAACACAATACGACAATGGTTCATGGCAGGTCACTGTAGACAGCTGACACCTTGGTCACTAACCTCTGTCTGTCTGTCTGCCTGTCTGTCTGTCTGTCTGTCTGTCTGTCCTTCTCTCTCTCTCTCTCTCTCTCTCTCTCTCTCTCTCTCTCTCTCTCTCATGAACTTACATATCGCTTAAAGACCGAAAGCGGTTACACGCCTGCAATGGGCGGCCTGAGAAACAGTTGATTTGGGAAGGCAGCACGCGTTTTGTGATCGTCGTTCATTGATCGATTCTAAAAAAAAAAAAAAAAAAAAAAAAGTAGATTGGTGGCTCTTACTGGACGGCCCATTGCTAAGACATTTCCAACAGCACACTTGTGGTGAGTGAGATTAACTCAAAAATGCGTCAATAAGGTACACGGACTTTAAAAAAAAAAAATTATATTATATATTTATTTCTTTATTTCATTTTTTGTTGGTGGAGGGGGGGGGGGGGTGTCTATAGTTTAATCTCC
>CM065738.1:20092800-20095300 GCA_033310375.1 Conus canariensis
AAACTGATATTCATGAAATTAAAAGAGGTTCTCTGTGTCTTCGTATGTGCGTGCGTGCGTGTACGTGAGAGATAGATAGAGAGAGAGAGAGAGAGAGAGAGAGAGAGAGAGAGAGAGGGAGAGAGAGAGAGAGAGAGAGAGAGAGAGTGAGTGTGTGTGTGTGTGTGTGTGTGTGTGTGTGTGTGTGTGTGTGTGTGTGTGTGTGTGTGTGCGCGCGTGCGTGCGCGCGCATACATACGTGCGTGATAGTGTGTGTGTGTGTGTGTGTGTGTGTGTGTGTGTGTGTGTGTGTGTGGTGCGTGCGTGCGTGCGTGCGTGTGTGGCAGAGAGAGAGAGAGAGGAGAGAGAGAGAGAGAGTCGATGTTTTGTGCCAATGCCTGAGTGAAGAGTACGTGTTGTTTCAATAACAAGGGATCAGACACATGTTCAAATCTCGACAGTTTTTGAGATTTTTGCATTTTGCATGAATTTTTGGTATTTTTTTTCGTTTTACATTTTGCGAATTATTTCTAAAATGATAATACTTTGTGATGAATGTGTCTATATCGGGTTTTTGTAGGCGATATATTGATTCAGATAACAAAAATATTGTTTTAGATACCATGATTTCGGGAAGAACACCGTCGATCACCGGTGATCGAAATTCAAGGGAAAGAACTGAAGAGAGTTTAATTAATACCATGGGATATGACAGTTTAGAGTCAATGTCTACAGGTCAGGAACATGCTGTGTCCGTATCTTTGGATCAGATACGCATTGTGTCACTGCCTATAGACCGTGCACGTATTTTGCCAATATTGAAAGAACAGACGTGTGTTGTGGAAACGACCAACGATCAGAAATATGTCAGTACCTACAGAGCAGACATGCACTGCGTCAATACGTGGCAGATTACAATACCAGTTCATCAGATACACATCAGCTCGATGTCTAGAGTGTATACGCGTGTTTTGTGCATATAAAGCGATCAAGCACACGTTATGTCTATACCAAGGCATCAGACACACATCATGTCAATATTAGAGCGCAAACACGTGTTGAGTGCATACCCAGCGATTAGACGCGCGTCATGTCTATACTAAAGCAGCAGACACGCATTGTGTTTAAACTTAGAGAGCAGACGCATGTCGTATGAAGACTAAGATATGAGATCTGCGTGTCTATGCCAAGGCATGAGGCACGAACTTATGTCAACGCCAGTGGTGGGAAAACCACCACGCCGTCACTTAAGTGGCAATGGAAGACTGTCAAGGTCAGCCAGCCGGCAGACGACCACCAGGTCCATCAACACCAGGTCAGTCAGGGGCGACAAATCCCAATCCACATTACAAGGGGCCGCAATCAATCGTCTGTAGGAATGCTCCAACATCCACAGGAAGTCAGCGGCCACGATAGAGCAGGACAATTTCCTAACTGCCGGTGCTAAGGGAAATTACCCTGGTATTAAACTTTGCCGCCAGAGGAGACAAAAGACAGCCTCTAAATAATTCCCCTTCAAACTCTGACCCTGGCATTTACTCAGGAGGGGCATGGCTGGTGATCGCAGCACAACAATGCTGTTAATATCCTGTTCATGAAACCAAGCAAGTGAGACATGATTCTCTGTGGTCGAAGGGGCAATCGTCATTACATTTTTATAGCAATCCATCTTCGGAATACTGTTTTAACCTGGGTAAATAATTATTGTCACAGCAATAAGCTGCAAATGAAGAAGAACAAGAAGAATTTAAAGTAAAATTTTCCCTGAATCTTCTTCAGAAATACCGTACACGATGCACCTGTTCCTATTGGATACTGACGAGGAGGAGGAGGAGGAAGAAGAAGAAGAAGAGGAGGAGGAGGAGGAAGAGGAGAAGGATCATCATCATCATCTCATCATCATCATCGTCGTCGCTGTCGTCGTCGTTCGTCGTCGTCGTTGTCGTCGCCGTTATCGTCGTGATCGTCCGTCGTCGTCGTCGTCATCGTCGTCGTCATGAAAGAGAAGAAGAAAAAGAAGAAGAAGAAGGTTCAGTCGTCCAGCATCGTGTGGAATCACACATCATTTTCAGTCTGTCACCGTGAGGAATAGTGTAAAATATGTCAACAGGTTCAATCTGTCACCATGGTAAATACCATGTACGTCACTAGGTTTAGTCTGTCACCATGGTGAAAGCTGGGATAGCCAGGGGCTGGACAAGGGCTCAGTGGCTGATCTCACTAATCGCATCTGGGCAGCGGATAATTAAAGCACGTAGTCTTCCTCTCTTTGACATGAACCCAGCAATGCAAGAGGCGAGGAGATGGAAAAAAAAGAGAGCCTCGGTATTAACTTGTCTTTGGTGAAGAAATACCACATAGCTACACTGCACACTGCTAGTTAGTTTTTTCTTCTTTATATCATTCAAGTAACTTTTTTTTTGCTTGGAGGAGAGGGCAAAGGGAGGTTAGCGAGAGAAAGAGGCGAAGAAAGGTGGGAGCGTCAAGAAGAAGGGGAGAGCGCGGGTGGGGGATGGGGGTG
>CM065738.1:20107800-20110300 GCA_033310375.1 Conus canariensis
CGTCTAGTAAAATATGTATGTGTCCAGCAATGATTGTGCTAGTCTGTCTCTTGGTTGTCCATCTTCTACTGTCCCCTGTGGGATGGTCTTGGGCAGGGTATCATTCTGGGGATTTGACCACCGTACTCTGTTTAATGGTCTTGGACCGTGTGTTTTGCAAGTACAGATCTACCCCTCACCCCACCCCCCTCCCCTGTATCCTGTGCGATAGTCTTGGGCAGTTTGTCACTGCAGGATACATGTTCAACCTCTGCTGTACCCTGTGGGATAGTGCTAGACAGGGAGTCATGGCAATATGTCTACTGTACCCTGCAGACTGGACTTGGACAGGGAGTCATTGTAAGCTTTAGAATGTAATGGACAGAGGTTCATAGCAACATACATGTCCATTATCCAATGACCCGTTTAGAATGTCATAGACAGAGTCAATACAAGATATATGTCCACCCTCCATCGTGTCGTGCAGAATATCAGGAACGGAGCGTTATGGTAAGACACATGGACAGAAAATAATGGTAAGACACACGTCGGAACTCCACTATGATCTGTAGTATGTCATGGACATATTGTTATTTGGCAAGATGTATGTCCACAGTCCACCGAGTCCTGTAGAATGTCTTGGACAGACATCTATGGCAAGATGCAAGTCCACCCTCCACCATGACATGTAGAATTCCATGGACAAAGAGTCGTGGCAAAATAAATGCCCGTAGGAAGATACCCAAGCACATTAACGACTGTTCTAGTCTGGCAATATATGTGTTGAAATGTCCCCTGATAAATCAAATCATCCAATGATACTTACGTGAGTGTCGGATAATCGGTCTGGATCATTGGTTCTAGAACCCCTTTGTGCTCTTAAAATTGCTTTCAGTGTCTACCTCTGGCGTAAAAAGACGGACCAATACCACCAGTGATAACAGTAAATATCGGTAACATTGTTCACATGGTTGAACTTGCCATTGTTCCAGTCTAGACAGACATTAGCGAGCGCCGAGGGACTTATACACCTGCCTGAGTGTGTTACTATCTGAGTCCAGGCCATCATTACATACTGAATACCTAAGGGGATTGTTCTTTATCACACCACCACCTCTTCCCCAGTAATCTGCCGTCTTCTGCTCTCCTTCTGTCAGTCTTAACTTGCTTTCTTTGGCCCTTTGTCCTCTAGAGGTTGGTTATGGCGAAGATGTTTCTAGGATAAAGACTGCATCGTTCTGACTATGTCCCTGAAGTCGACTTTCCTCTCTCCCCATCTTTACCCCCATCGCTACTTCTGAAGACCTTGGCTGTTTCTCGTGATGCTGGTGAAATCCCCTGCCATCTTTGATAAAATTCTGTTGTGCTAGACTGACTCGTCTGTGGTATTTTTCTCATACCATGTTGCAGTTTTGCCAAAGTTGTTGTTTCTGTCAGGTTTTTGTAATACACTGTCGTGTTCAGTGGAGGTGTTTACAGCCCATATTTGGAATTTGTTATGTTAAACTGAGTTGCCTACATCAAAGTTGCTCTCGTTATCATGAAATGTTCGCCGGTGACACTCAGTTTGAACATTGTGACACGCTAGATAGTTATGACAGTCTTGTCAAAAATGAAGGTTGTGTCTCTGATATCAGTCAATCAGTGGATGTCTAAGAATAAGCCGAAGTTAAACAATGATAAAACAGAGGCTATCCGGTTTATGAAACACTCTGAGGCTCAGGACCTCTGGACCTCTGTCTTCATCTGTCAAGAGTCCTAGGCTCCACTGGAATCTCATTTATGCCATGTGTTCGTAACCTTGGCTTCTATCTCGACTCTAATCTCACCCTGAAACACCACATATCCAAATTCTGCCAAGCATCCTTCGCTTTTTTACCTCCGTCGCATCATCTCTATCAGACTTTTCCTAACAGAGCAGGCCATAAAAACGTTTATGTCTGGCTGCATCTTGTCAAGATTAGATTATTGTAACGCTCTTCACCTTGGTGTTCCTGCAGCATTACTCCAGCCACAACATGTTCACAGTTCAGCAACTCGCCTCATCCTCAAGGCGCCAAAACAATAACACACTTCGTATTTCTTAAAGAAATTACAGTGGCTCACAATAAAGCACAAGATTCAGTAAACGTGTGCGTATCTATGTTATAAATTAATTATCACACGTGAACCAGCTGCCTATGCCTCTGATCTCTTCCAAGTATATATTCTACCCATTCCCTGCGATTTTCGTCTGATGACCGAGATTATCGAATTCCTTCATATAACCGAAAGCAGCACGGCTCTAGCGCATTCTCATTTTCTGCGGCGGTATTCTGGAATTCACTATCTTTCCAATTACGTCATACCCCTTCATTCCTGACTTTCAAGTGTGCACTTAAAACTTTTCTGTTTAAGCATCAGTTGCAGAATACCACCGGAATATAATTCATTTTGCACACTTTGTCTGTATACGAATGAGCTGTTCACCGTGTGTTGTACAAGTGTGTGAGTGACACTGTGTAAACGGGTTGTGGAATAG
>CM065738.1:20115300-20132800 GCA_033310375.1 Conus canariensis
AGGATTATCTGTTTTTAACACTAATTTAGAAAACTTTTGAGACTTAAGTTTTTGCTTAATCCTTCGTTTTTCTTGATCGTCTTCAATAACATCATTTTCACGCATACATTCATCAAATGCGTCTCTGTCTTTCATGTGAAATAAAACTACAGTCTTTAATTGCTCTCTAAAGTCTTTTAAAACTGAGTTATATTTTTGACATAGAATCCACACACTTATCCCAGCATGTCTTCCACTGAAAGCTAGTTTTGACAAAGTGTTTCTCTTTTTAACTATGTCTCTTTCTGCCGAACAGTCATCTATAATAAATAGTGTCTGCGTTCCCTCAAACAATTTATAAAAGTGTTCTAAATACTCACTCAGCTTATTGCTGGGATCAATCAAATATATATTATCATCCGTCCATATAAACCTTCTATCATTATATGCTTTGTTCCATTTAAGTGTTGGGCAGAAAATTACTATATGATCAAAATTATAACGATAAACTGTTTGTAATAGGTCGAGGACAAATATTGTTTTTCCACAACCAGTCTGTCCACAAATCAATGAACAATGAGGGGTTTTTGTCATAAAGTTTAACATTGGCATTGACACCAAAGTCGTCTGCTCCATAGTTTTAAAACATAATTTAATCTAATCCAGTTATTGTTTTTATCATACTCTCTGTCAAAACTTGTTCAGTATAATAAAAACCTATAAGGTCCAAATGTGTAAGATTAATCCAGTTTAGTTCTGTAAGATCGTTTCTATTTAGACTAATATCAATTTTGTTGCTTGTTGTTATGACCTTAATATCCTCGCCATTGTAAAGAACAACGACAGTAACTTTAAGTTTGTCAACGTCTAAGTTTTGCCAGCTAATAAGAATTCCTTTCATAAGATTGTCACTGACGCCCAGAGCTCCATTTCTCGCCTCATCTTTTAAGACAGAAATTTTAAATATCATTGTGAACGTGTCTCCTAATTTTGTGCGTGGAATAAACTGTAATTTTGTAGAAGCTTTCTTTAAAACCGATTCTCTTCTGTGGAGGATGTACTGTTTGTCCCCAAACGGCTTTATTTCGATCTCTTTCCGACTGTTGTCCTCTGGCATAAGACTTACATGTAAAGGGCCAGAGTTCAATGCTTTTCTGAAACTTTTTTGACGGTCAAAAAATGTAAATGGGCTTAAGAATTCAAATTTTATGTCCCATTCTAAATATGGTTCTAAGTGCCATTTGTTGTCAGTTTTTCGAACTATTTTATATTCATACTGACCCGCATTATTTGCTTCTACATTGCGTAGTTGTTCTAGTTTAGGAAACCTTTTGCTGTCGCTAACCTCTTTGCGTTTATAATAACCATCTTTAGTGTACTCAAAACCATACAAAGTGCCTATCTCACCGTTCTGTTCAAAGTCCTCAACGTCTGCAAGGTCTTTTAATTCTAAAGTTACACACCTCTCAGGCGCTAATGTAACTCCTGATTCTTCTGGTCCACGTGACATTTTTTAAAACAACGTATTATTTTATTTCTAAAACAATGTGCAGGTTATCACATTTCACGACTTTCCCTGTTTTATCTGTGATCTTTATATTAAATGATCTGACCCTCCCACAAGCTAATCTTTTAAACTGTAAATTAGGGAATTGTATAATTTCATAATCGCAATATGCAGCTTTCCCTGATGGAAGAGCTCTTAAAACAGTTGAGGGCCTTCCATCATATAAGTTTTCATCAGTGCTCAGCTCGTCCAAATGAACATAGAGTAATGAATGTAATGCAAGATCGAGCGGATATTCTCCCTCATAAGTAGTTTTGTTTGGTGTAACTCTAAATTCATGACTGACTTGATTGTTAGTTGCAAAGCCTAACATTTTAGCTAGCTCTCCATCAAAAAGGTATTCTACTTCTTCTTCTTCTTCAGGTTTGAATGTCAACATTATTTTCAAATTTGCATTGTTAAGTTTGAGAGTAATGTCGAAGATACTCATTGCTTCTTTTAGCGAGCAAAACCCGTAATAACCATCAGGTATGGTTAACTGGCTAACTAAGTTTCCTCTATTGTCAACTTTTAGAATCGTATTATTCTGCTTGGATTCACTTATATTAAACCATACGACTTTGTAAAAAATTTCATGGAGTGCGACCCTTTGGGTTCCGCAGTTATTATCAATAGCATATTCTAAAAACGAAGGACTGTCTTGAGTTGTTATTGTTACAAACATTTTTAAAACAAATTTAAAAATGAGTGCATTCAAATATACTAATGCAAAATATTCTGTCGGGCCGCACTACAATCTTAAAAATATAACAACTGACACCCTTGACATTTCTGTGACTCAGTCTGACGCCTTTCAAGTAAAGGTTAGTACTCCATTGAACAGATATCTTAACCCCCCTATTAAAAAAGACTACATCCCGAAAGTGTGGTTCAGTCATCCGATGCAGTTTTATCAGAACCAGTTAAACTTTGCTGTGTTTTGCGCATCAACTGGGTGTGGAGTGTCGTATGCTGATCATTTAAATTATCCTGATCCTTTGGTGAGGTCAGTGTATAGATTTCATTTCTATTACACCTTCAGACGTATTTTATCTGAACTGCAAGCACCATTACCAAATGACAAAACGTTTAATCCATTCAGCAACAGAATAGATTACAAGGCTTTTGAAAGGATCTGTAACGAATTTGATATTGACCCAAAGACAGACTTTAGACAAAAGTTGGATCTTAATCATGGTTTAGGCACCCTTTATTTTTGGGGCGTGCACAGAAAGTATAACTATGATTGGAATCCTCCTTACACATCTTTCTCTTCAGGCACAACTGTTCACCTCGGGTCCAAAGAGCAAGAGCATAAAACAGCATGGACAACATTTATTTTGGATACTTCTAAGGGCCTAACTAGAGCGGGAATAGAACGAATAAACGACTCTATTCGTACTTATGTTTGGTGTTTGCTAGGTTCGCAAGCACAAACAGATCAAACATAATTGATCCTTCTACTGGCTTTGATGCCCAAAAACAGTATTTAGCAAATTTAGAGGACGCCATTAATTCTGCAATTGATTTGCCTTCAAGTATTAAAAGGTACCAAAATGTTTTACAATTTGCAAGATCGAAAGTAGACTTTGCTGTCGGCACTGGTTTATACATGCTACCTTCTGACCTCAGGCTCCAGGTAGGAACAATAATAAACTACAACAATGAAATCCTTGTTGCAGGAAATGAACAGAAGGTTGGACAAAACGACATAAATTCTGAGCCAGTAATATTACAAACAATAAAAAAACAAGATGGCCCCCCAAGATTAAGTCATCCAATCCCCAAGGCCCAAAGCCCAAAGGCCATTGAAGACGCGGACTTTGTTCGTGATGACCATGAATATGAAAAGACGGCACTTGTTATTGGATTAACTGCCCTAGGATTACTTGGTCTTTATCTTACTAAAGAGTAACCCAACTATTAAGACAACTAATGCCCATAAGTGCTCAGCCATAAAGCCAACTACTTTACTTGCGGCAGACAAAAGCCAGCTAACGATCCCTCCTATTATACTAGGCAAAGAATCTATTGCTTTACTGGCTAATTTTTTTAGTAAGTTTGCAAGGTGATCGAGTTGTTTTTTTACCCATGATTTATCTGACGACGGAGTTGGCGGGCCTGGTGGCACTGCTCCCCCACCACCACCGCCTGTAATAGCCAACACCAGTGTACTTATTGCAAATCCTAAGGCTGTTATAACACTTGCTAATGTGACACCTTGCTCTCTAAACAGTGTTCTTATTCGTTCTGCTAGCGTTGTGTCTTCATATAAAATTCTTTGGATAGTTTCTCTTATTCTGCTCACTTGAGTTCTTAATTGTTCTCGGTTAGTAGACAGCACTTCTAGTCTTGCTGATCTCTCTTGTTCAAGATCTTTTAGTCTTTGTGTTATTCTTTCTTTAACACCAGGTCCTAAGTTGTGGTCATCAGCCTCAACTAGTTTTTCTTTTTCTCTTTTTATATGCTCATCTAGTTCACCCAGTTTTGCTAAATTGTTTGTTAATTCGCCTCTGATGCTTCTCAAAGCATGATCAAGGGCCGTTATTTCTCTCATAGGTAGCGGCGGATCGTGCATAGTTTTTAATACTGTTTCTTCTGAAAAACTGGTTTCTGCTTCTATTATTTTGTCTGCTGTTGGGCTTAAATCTTTAAGTTCCATGTTTTGTATTTGGTTATCTGTTGGGAGTTCTTTTAGTGTGTTTTGAAGTTTAGCAACTGCTTCCCTATCTAATTTTGGTTTAGTAATGCCAAGGCGATTTTGTTCGCTCACACTGAGCCTTTGTCTAATTGTACTCTTTTTTAAAAACTTTGATGAGTCTGGTTTAGTTGTAAGCTGAACAAGTTGTCCTTGCTCGTTTTTAAAAAACAAATGGTCATCTTTTGTTTCAAAATCATTAGGGTCTATAAATTCGGGAGGTTCTTGGCCTACACTTTGATAAAATGATTTGACCTTACTTTCTGTTAATTCACGCCGCAATGATTGTAATGGATGTGTCAAAGGAGTCATTTCACTCATGTCGTCTCCAGAATCAAAAACATCATAATCTTCTTCTGCCATGTTTTTAAATAATTAACTTTTTATTTTGTTTTATAAAAAAATGTCACAAGCATATGGTTCGATTCTTGACCCGCATAGAAGACTGAAAGATCCCCATGGCGTGAAGGGAAATAAACAGAATATTATTGTTCCAAATAATCCATCTACTATTGATTCAGATCAAATTCTTACTGTTAAATTTCCAGACCTAGGAGCAGATGAAGTGATTGTGCCGGGATCTGCACGGCTTACTTTCAAAATAGAACTTGATTCAGCAACAGACCCAAACAGGACAGTAGTCCAGAATCTGGGACGGGCAATCGTTAAGAAAATTTCTATAAAAATTGAGGGGCAAGGAATATTTTCTTTACACAATGCAGACATATTTCTAATCTATTCTGATCTATGGCTAACCGATAATGAAAGGGCCGATCTTGCGTTTCAAGGAATCAAAAATAACGAAGCACTAAAACACAGAATAGACGCCGAAGACGCTAAAGCCGGCAACAAGTATGAAGCTGTAAGTTTTGCTTATGGAAATCGCTTTTCCATACCCTTAGATTTTGAGTTGTTAAAAGCGCATGCGCCATACTTTCAAGGAGCATTAAAAGACAGATTGTCATATGAACTAACTTTTAATGAATACAAACGTGTCATTAAATCTACAGACACTGATTCCAAGTACAGCATTTTCGACATCTCGTTAGAGTTTGACATTGTTAGCAACCCTAACTTAGCAAGGCTGATTGAGCAACAATATCAGTCAGGATTAGCAATATATTACGAAAGAGTGATTCATCATACTAAATATCCTAAAAGCAGGGCAGACACAATATGGAACTTTAGTTTTAGTGCCACAGCAAGATCCCTTAAAGGTATTTTATTGCTGTGTGAAGATGAAGAACCATTCAAAAGACAAAGTGAAAAGTTTATTAATCCTAAAATAACTAAAGTACAATGTTCAATTGAGGGTAGTCCTAACCAAGTCTATGGTAGCGGGCTTAAACCTTATCATCATTTTGATGAAATAAGAAAATTGTTTGGAGGCGGGAGGTCTAGAAGTCCAACAGTAGACCTTGTGTCTAAAGATCTACACCTTCACAGTGTTAGACTTGATGAATATTTAACAACGAAATACGGTTTATGGATTGACCTAAGGTCAACAGAGGATAATCAGTTGCATGGGAGTGGGAGAACAGTTAAAGACGTAATAAACATTCAAATTGATAAAGAAAAAGAGAGTGATAAACCACTTAATGTACATTTGTTTTTAATATATGATGCGCAGCTGAATATTCAAGATAACAGATTAAAAGATATCCAATACTAAATTATTTTTATTTTTTAAAAAAAGCATGTCTGTTCAGGTTTATCCAAAAGAGCCCAAAGAAGAGAACTCTGTTGCTGTAGACATAAAAACTTTCAGATTAACAAACATAACACAAATGCAAACCCAACTAGAGCAGGACCTTTCAAAATACAGTAAAACCAAACGAAGGTATTCTGCTGTCTTTAATGCTGTTACATATGTTAATACTGGAGCATCGACCGCTAGTGCTCTATCAGCAGGAACAAGTGTAGGTCTCTTAGCAACAGGCGTAGGTGCACCGGCAGCTATACCTCTAGGTGGTTTGTCTTTAACTCTTGGCCTGTGTTCATTAGCTGCAGGTGCTGTCAGCAAAAAAATAAAAGCTAAACTCCAAAAGCACACAGCTATAGTTCAACTAATAACAGCTAAACTTAGTTCCTTCAAACTGACAATAAATAAAGCACTTGCCGACTCGAACATCACGGATGAAGAATTTAGTCGCCTACAGGCTGATTTTGAGGACTACAAAAGACAAAAGTTTGATCTTCAAAAAAAGGCAAGGGCAACTTTTTCTCAACAGCCAGACACCGACCAGATAAAAAAGGAATGTTTAAAAAAAGTAAACGAAACATTAAACTCTGTTCTAAACAGCTCACATTAACAACACCAAAGGGCGTTTATACTTTAGTTTATGAGTCCAAGCACAAAAAGACCGTTGATATTGATTCTGATTAAGTATTTTTTTTAATTTAAATAAATATTTTGAGTTAGAAAAGAAGCTCAACATGGATAAGATATATGACAGTTTTGACTCTTGGTTAGATGCAATGGAAGAGGAAGAGCGTTTGTCAAAAGCTTTAAATGAGGTCGTTTTAGAAGTTATTGATCCAACAAACGTGCAGGCAAGCGTTGTACATGCTATTTCTCAAGTTCCAAGTAAACTAACAATAAACCCTCCAGTTAAAGTAAGGTTAGTTGTTTTAATCGACTATATAACAATAAACGAAGAAAATCCAGAAGTCTGGGTCTCAACTAAACAGCAGACTATTCTTTCTTATAATGACTTAACACCCGGTTGGGCAGATCAACTTCTTACACAGTTTAATGAAGCCTCTGAAGCAGCTAAAATGAGAGGCTCTGGTTGGTCAGAGGGTGAAGTCCTAGACATCAGATTAAGACAGGCTAAGTATGAGCCGATTGTAGGCAAGTCTTACATTCCACTGCCTCCAACATTAGTTGCAAAGAAAGCAGTTTTGAACATAAAAAATTCAGACGACAAATGTTTTATGTGGTGCGTTCTTGCTAGGCTGCATCACGTTGCCAAAAATGCAGAGAGAGTATCTAACTATTTACAGTGGGCCAATGATCTTAACTTTAACGGCCTTGAATTTCCTATGGCTGTAGACAAAATTGATCAGTTTGAAAAACAAAATCCACCAATAACTGTTAATGTCTACACATGGTCTGAAGAAACCAACCTTCTGCCAATTAGAGTGTCAAAGAACAGTCCAACAATAGGCGAACCAACCAAAACTCATGTAGACTTACTCCTAATGCAAAGCCTTAATGGGTTGCACTACACTCTAATACGCACAATGAGTAGATTACTAGTGCATACTACAAAACAACATAGCAAACAAGAATTTTGTAGAAAATGTTTAACAAGAATTCCGTCCGTTCAAGCTTGTTTGGCAATAAGACTTTTCATCATGACAATTACAAGCTGCGATCTAATCTGCATGAGATTAACACAACAGTTGTAACAAAACGGTCTCTTGACCGCACTAACACAAAAAGAGTATTTGTTAATCCAGAGTTTTCATATGCAATTGGTCATTGGAGAATAGTATAATCATATGTCTTTAGGCTTATATTTTTCAGCAATCGCACGTTCAATTATATCATCATCTAATTTAGCAAAATTAATATTATTTATTAATGCTAGATGTGCTTTAATTTTTTTTGTCATTTCACAATATTCATGTTTCCATAAATCAAAATCAAAATAAAAGCTTTGGGGTTTAAAGCGATTGTCTGGCGATTGTTCTAGCCAGGGATTGTCAATCTTCTCAAATACTTCTTTAATGATATACTGATACTCAAATAAATCTTGCATTAATTTTAAAGACTTTTCCTTTGACATTTCTGCCATTTCCCTTTGAGCTTCCATTTTAAACCCAAATGTATTTGCGTAGATTAAAACAGTTCGTTAAGCTTAACTATATCATCACCCAATTCAACCAAATTATTATCCATTACTGCTAAATGCGCTCGAATTTTTTTTATCTTTTTAATATATTCTTGCTCCCAATCAAAATTTGAGGTTTTGTCTAGCATGGCATGATCAATCTTCTTAAATATTAGTCTAATAGCAAGATTATAATCAAATATTTCTCGCATTATTTCTAAGGACTCTTCCTTCACCATTCTTGCTTCCAGTGCCATTTTACGTAAGGATTCTTCCTTTTCCATTCTTGCCGCCATTTTAATTTAAATTAAAAAATAATTAAGCGACTGGAACTGTGTCTGGAGGGATTATCTGCAGTTCTTCCTTCACAAAAGATCTTCGGGGGGCTGGTCGTTTTGTTGTGTCAGTTTCTCGTAAATAATACACGGGCGGATTCATTTTCACAATTTTTTTTATCTCATATGGATCAACACTCCAAACTGGATCTGTTGCCCTGATGCGAGTGTCTCCTTCCGCTTCTCCCAGCGAATAAAGGTATCTCACTTTCAAACCAAATGGTAATAGTTTGCTTGATGAAGACTCTCCTTCAACAACATTTATTGTTTGTTTTCTGATTGCTTGTACTGGTTTTAGACCTTTAAATTCTTCATTATTCATTGCGCGCAAAACTGAGGGCAGCCTTCTAACCCATTCTGTGTTGCGAGAATTGTCAATCAGCTCTCTGTGATACTGGTAGGAGAAAAGTCTTTCAGATAACTGTTTGTTAAAGTTTTCAACCAAACCCTGTGATCTGTGAACACCCGGAATGCCTCTTTTAATGGTAACTCTATGTTTTAACAATAATTGATTCACTTGTCCTTTAAATTCTTTCCCATCATCGACTTGAATCATGCGAGGATAAGTTAAGGGTCCTCGTTGATATATCAGTTGTATAGCGACAGCAACAGCAGAAGCACTCTTTTGTGTTAATGGTTCCGCATCTTTGTATCTTGAAGCTATGTCAATGACTGTAAGTGCGTACTTAAATCTTTTTCGTATAATCGTATCATGGGGTAAATATAGAAGATCCATTTGATGGGTGTCGTTTGGAGTTATATTCACAAAGTGTGGTCTCTGTATTTGTTTAGGCGCTGGTAGATAAATTTGCCAAATCGCTTGTTTAGATAACCATTCCTTTGCTGTTTGTTCACTGACTCCAGCTGCTTGGCTTAGCTTTTTAATTGCTGTTATTCCCTTCCAATATCCTTTTGGCGAATAATAGATCTTGTTCATTTTTTATTCAGCCAATATTATGTGCAACAAAATACACAACGGTCATGCCAAAGGCAATAAACAATATTTCTTGCATCTTTTGTTTTTCTGATGGTTGATAAAAATCGCTGAATTTTGGTGGAGGCAATGTCTCGATTGGCTTGCCTGTTACAAGATAATATTCTTTTATTGCTTGATCAACATCTTTAAATGTGTAAGCTGCATGTCCCTGTTTTTTCAGTTCATTGTTAATAAAATCTAACTGCTCAATTCTCTGCTTTTCATACGCAGCTTGTGCTGCGGCTAGTTGCTCCATAGCTTTGTTATGTCTTTTTCTCTCGCCGTCATCCCGTAGTTTACTAAATGCGTAATTACTTCCGCTAAAAGCAAGCGCATTAACCACAGCGCCACCAATCATCATTACGAGTGAAGCCATTTTTATAAATGTATTTTTTTAATTTTACATATTGATACTGTCTGGAATTATTCCTTGTTTAACTAGAAAATCTTTCGTAGCAAATGAAGCTGTAATAACAGCAATCAGCTTTGCTGAGTCTTCAAAGTCTAGTTTGCCAAGATCTGCTGGTTTTATTTTTAACAGGCTTTTACCAAGCATTGTGTATCCTACACTTAGGCCTCCAATAACAGCAGAATGGTATACAAGGTTAGTAATAGTTTTTTCGGTGCTCATTTTTTAAAAATAAAATAATATTTATTCATTAATAAAACATGAACTGCGATGATTTACTTCCTGAACTTACAAATGATCAAGTTGATGACCAAGCTATTATGCGCCAAAAGGAAAGGCTGTATTCTTTGGCGGCGTGTGGAAAAACAAAACAGTACCTTGGAAATGAATTCAGCATAGAACAGATTCAACAGATGTCAACGCAAGACATTGTAAAGTATCACAACAGGTATGAAGCGCAACTGGGGTCAAGAATGGTAAAAAGTGTTGGGCAAACGGTTCTTAGTTTGTACACTAAACTAGTTAGTAGATTTGCTCCCATTGATTCTGAACAAGATTTTATGTATGATTTAACGCAGGATCCAGTTTTAACAAAGTCATTAGAGTCTCTAGGATGTGATCTATATTACAGATTTGGAACATTGTTATCGCCATTAATCATGGGATTAATTACTTTTAATCATATAGATTTTGTTTCCCTTCAAAATGACCGAGCCAGAAAATCAGCAGAATCAGAAAACATTGAATCAGGTGGAGAAAGTGACCAGTAAAAAGCCTCCTCATCCTGGGCGTGTTGCAGCAGGAAAAAAATTAGCAGAGTGGAACAAACAAAAAAAATTAATGTTGCAATCACAGAATGTAACTCATAATGAAAACATAACACCGCCAACGCCAACAGTTGTTTCAATGCCAGCTGTAAATACACAAGTTGATTCAAGACCTACAACACCAAAGTCGTCATGGAATATTGAATTTAAAACAGTTGCCATTTTTGGCGTCATTGCTGCTGGGGGTGGTTATTACGGTTATAAAATATATAAACAACGCCAGCAAAAACCAAAGCAGTCCAAAAAATCTCAGCCACTGAATACAGAAGCCGAACAAAAAAGCATGCTAGAACTGCCAACAACAAAAGATCATTTTGATCCATTTCAGATGGAATAATATTTCAAGAACTTAATAAATAATTATAAAATTGACTTGAATAAGAACTTGATAACGACTTGATGACGACTTGATAAAAACTTAAATAAGAACTTGATAAGAACTTGATGACGACTTGATAAAAACTTAATGACGACTTGATAAGAACTTAATGACGACTTGATGATGACTTGTTAAGAACTTGAATAAGTACTTGAATAAGTACTTGAATAAGAACTTGTTAAGAACTTGATGATGACTTGTTAAAAACTTGATGTTGACTTGTTAAGAACTTGAATAAAAACTTGTTAAGAACTTAAATAAGAACTTGAATAAGAACGTGATGCCGACTTGAATAAGAACCTAGAACGACTTAATGACGATTTTTTTTCACAATTAATTGTTACATTCTTTTCCGGGGAGACAACTCCTCTTCACTTCTGCCTTTATGTAGTACTCTAGGCCAGACATGTCTGGCCCCGGCTTACTCAACTGCATAATTGCCGAGTCGAAGCGTCGCACTGTTTGCTGGTTCGTGTCAAGTTACACATAAGGGCGTCGGGCCGCCACGCAGCATTGTATAAATTTAGCCGGCTAAATTCCCCACCGGCGTCGTTTAGTACAGGCGTTAGACGTCATTGTATAAATTTAGGCGGCTAAATTCCCCACCTCAAAATAATCTTTTCCCAATTTTATGTATTAAAAGCAGCATTTTTATATTTAAATCTAAAAGCATTTAAAACAAATATTTATTAAAAAGTAGTGACTAAAAAGTAAGGTAAGATGCACTTTGTTATTTAGCTTTTGGTGTTGTTTTAACAACTTTAAAAACAACTTTACTCTAGGCAAATAAAAACAACTTTACTCTAGGCAAGTAGACACCATGTAATTGTAAGCGTTTGTTTGTGTACAGTATATATATAAATCTTGAAGTTAACAACATTGGGGATATGCCTGCAGTAGTTTTAAATACTTGGTTGTCATGCATTGAAAAGTCTAAATTTGCCCTCTTCCCTGCCCTCTAGTGACTCTTCCCATTTCATGTTTCGTTTGTCTGGGTCACTGGCGCGGCTATAAACGCCCGTAAACCACATGTGTTGTGTTGTCTAGGTCACTGGCGCGGCTATAAACGCCCGTAAACCCAAATCTGGAAGAGTCACTAAAAAGGGGGTGAGGGGATTGCCCAAAATAGACAAATAGAAAGCAGTCAAACAAGTATAAAAGTATACTACTGTTGGAGGCATATTCTCAAAACCCTTCACATCTGGCCGTGTTATATGTGACCCTCTGGGTCTGGCTTGGGGCCCTAGGGCGCCATAGGGTCTCAAGTGAGATCCAGAGGTGATCAGTAATGCGGCCAGATGTGAAGAGTTTTGCAGAAATTTTATTTCACATTTGATGAATGTATGCGTGAAAATGATGTTATTGATCAAGAAAAACTTCAGTCTCAAAAGTTTTCTAAATTAGTGTTAAAAACAGATAATCCTACACATTATGTATGTTTGTAAAGTGTTTACTATTAGAGAACTATAAAATAGGCATTCTGGGTAAGCCGGCGGAGCAACAGCGAAACCGGCTTCAGCCGGTTGGAGCTGGCGGAGGTGGGTGAGCCAGAATGCCTATTTTATAGTTCTCTGAGGCAGTGCACCCACGCCGCACCCCGTCAACAGCCACAGCCCGATCGGCCCCGCCGCAGCCCCGGCACCGGCAATCCACAGGGAGCAGTCAATGTCAAGTCGTCAAGAGGCAACCCACCAGAGGAGACACTGCACTGCTGCCGAGTCACTTCGGTGGTGCTCAGTGGCGCCTGTTCTGATCTAACATACGCAGGACACCACCTACTAAGCCCCCTTCTGACGACAATAATTGCTTAGTCGCGGAGCCGGCGTGAGTGAGCTCTCCCTCCGGAGGGCGCCACCACGTCGGACACATTGTTCTCAGTAACACCCCGCTGATGTATCGATCCCCAAGAAGGGGAATTGAACCGTCTACCGCACACGAACATGTCATGAGTGGCCGGGGAACTGAACACCACTACCTTCAAAAGGGCCAGTGAATCAAGAGCGACTACCCGCCTCCACATCATAACCCTCTGACGTGACGTGCCCAACAAGCACCCTTCTTGACCAACAAGCCTCTGAGAGTTATCACTCCAGACAATCAACGCCCCTGACAGAATTATCACCCAGAATATTAGGTACCAATATCGCCGCATCACGAAAACGCGCGCGCGCGCGCACGCTCGCACGCACACACGCACGCACGCACGCACACACACACACGCGCGCGCGCACGCACACACACACACACACACACACACACACACACACACACACACACACGCACACACACACACACACACACACACACACATACACACACGCGCGCGCACGCTCGAGCGTGCGCTTACCCGCATACACATACACACACTTAACGCATGCATGCAAACACGCACGCATGCGCCCGCAACCATACCCCGAGAGAGAGGAGAGAGAGAGAGAGAGAGAGAGAGAGAGAGAGAGAGAGAGAGAGAGAGAGAGATGGTCACGACAATGAATAATGAAATCCTCCCCACAATGTGCGTAAGACAGGGTCATTGACCGACCCACGAGTCCGCATCACGCTGACAGCGATGCGCATCATGCATTGGTAGCATGGCGTGGCCAGAGACGTTGATGAGAAGAGAATGGTGATGGGCCAAAGGATAGCGTGCATCACTAGCATGTGAAGAGATCATCGTGTGAACTGATGAAGATGGGGGCAGATGAAAATGTGCAATGAATGAAAACGTGAAGAGATGATAACGTGGACAGATGATGATGCGCATAAATGATAATGTGAACAGATGATAACGTTAACAGGTGAGAATGTGCGTATATGATAATGTGAACTGGTGGTTATGTGGAAAGATGACAATGTGCATAAATGTTAATGTGAAGAGATGATAATGTGGACAGGTGGGAATGTGCATGAATGATAATGTGAACAGATGATGGTGTGGACAGGTGAGAATGCGCATGAATGACAATGTGAACAGATTATAATGTGGACATGTGAGAATGTGCATGAATGATTATGTGAAGAGACGATAATGTGGGCAGGTGAGAATGTGCATGAATGATGATGTGAACAGATGATAATGTGGACAGATGACAATGTGCATAAATAATAATGTGAACAGACGATAATGTGGACAGATGATAATGTGCATAAATGATAATGTGAACAGACGATGATTTGGACAGATAATCACGTGGGCAGCTGATAATGAAGAAACATGATGATTGGACGGACGATTATATAATGCAGATGATAAGGTGGACAGATGCTGACGTGGACAGTGATAGTGTGAACAGACGGTCATGACGATGATGACAATGATCTGGATGACGATGCTGTGTGCAGACTATATTTGAGGAAATGACATCGTGGACAGCTGATAATGTGGACACATGATAATTATGCATGGTGATATCTTGAACATAATATGATGATGTGAGCGAAGGCAATGTTGAGGATGATGATGTAGACAGATGATGATGTGAACTGATGATGATGTGAACAGATGATGATGTGAACGGATGATGATATGGGCACCTAAAAATCTGGACGGCTGATGGTTTGGACAGCTGGTGATATGGGTGATAATGAAGATAGCAGATGACAAACTGGGCGGATGATAATGTGGTCACCTGATGATGTGGATGATGATTAATGTGGGCAGAAGATAATACGGACAAATGATGTGAGCGGATGATAATGTAGACAGTGAATAATTGAGACGGATAATGATATGATTAATAATAATGTTGGCAGAAAGTGTTTTGCACAGATGATGATGTGAGCAGATAGTGACACAAGTGAAATATGTCGTTGATCATTGATGACGTAGACGGTGACGATCTAATAATGTGGATACACGATGACGTGGACAGATGGCAACGTGGACCATTAATGATGTCACCTGATTAAGACAGGGTTACATAATGACGCGGGAAAGAATGATATAGAGAGATGGCAAAGTTAAGGGACGATGATGCAGCTAGATAACAATACTTTTTCGTCGTCGTTCGCTCAGACAGGAACCCCAGATGCACTGACGAAGGCTGCCGTCCGGCGGAGGCCTTCCAGAGATTCGTAGAGTTTCTCCCTCATCGGTTGGTCAGCAGGCCAGGTCTCTGCTCTCAGGTTATGGTGTGTTGGACAGTCCTGTAGGAAGTGTTCCACTGTCATTGGGGCTGTACCGCAGGGGCACACTGCAGACTCTCTAATGCGGAACCTTGTGAACATGTGATGGTATAGCCTAGAGTGGCTCGTCCTTAGCCTCACAACGTTTACTTGGTCTGGTCTGGGTAGGAGGTAGTAGGCATCTAACCGCTTGTAATCTGGATGTAGCCGAAGCCATCTTTTCTTCTGCTTCTCTTTGATGATCGTCTTGACCTCTTCATAGGAGATTTCCTGTTCGTCTTGTGGCTGCTGTCCTCCTTCCTTCGCCAGTCGGTCTGCCTCCTCATTGCCTGCTATGTTGCAGTGTGAGGGTATCCACTGAATGACGGTTAGTTCAGTGGCCTGCTGCAGTCTGGCAAGGGCAGAGACGAGGGGGTTGAGGTCCTTGTTCTTTGGGTTCTGTACAGCCTGCAGTACTGAGATAATAATACAAACAAACGACCTTGTGAGATGCTTATGATGTAGATAAACGATGATGTAGGTAGACAATAATGCGGATAGTTGATGACAGATGATTATAAAGATGATGGTAATGTAGTGATAATACTGTAGACGTACACTGATTAAAAAAACAAAACAAAAAAAAACTAGGCGAAGATGCGCAAAGATAACCATGTAGATGTACATATAAAGATACTGATAAATTATGATGATACGGTAGATAACGAATGATGCAGAGAAATGACGACGTTGATTGCGGATGATATGGGCACAACTGAGTAATCCGATAATGGTGTGGATGGAGGGTGACGACAACAGACAGTGAAGTTAACGTTAATGGACAGAAGGACGACGATTTAAACAGCCGACAATGTGAAACAATCATAATGCAGATATCATGTGGTCAGATAATGATCTTTGATTGATAATGAGGCAGACATATGACGGTGTGTATACAGATAACGATATAAACAGATGATGATGCTGATAGTGGGGGTACACAGTAATGTACATGAAAATAGTGCATTTTTAAATTGACGGCAGTATGAACATGTATTGATTGGAATAAAATGGTATGACCAGATAATGATCTCCATAGATGATGACGCAGACAGATGACGACGCGGAGAGATTATGACGTACATGGATGACAACCTGTACAGATGATAACGTAAATGACGATGCAGGCAGATATTGACGTAGATAGATGGTAACATGGAGAAATGACAGTACAGACAGAGAAATGACAGTATAGACAGACTGAGATATGAAAAGAGATATATGTGGACATATGACATATGCAGATATTAATGAGGACAATTTTGGATTGTAGGTAAATGACAATATATGTGGGCAGATACAGTTGTAGACAGATGACAATGGATACAAATGAAGATGAAGGCACATGACGTTGCCAACAATTGCTCGCACAGATGAATGGTAATTATGGACTTTGAGTGGTGTTGGTAGATGGTTTTCCGGACGGAGACCAATACAGAGAAATGACAAGGTGAATATGATAATGCAGACAGGTGATGGTATGGCCAGATGATATTTTAGATGATACGGGCAGATGGAATAGTGATATTGTGAGCGTATATATATATATATATTATATATATATGTGTGTGTGTGTGTGTGTGTGTGTGTGTGTGTGTGTGTGTGTGTGTGATGCTGAACAATTAATTAGTGGAGGAAAACAAGTGCAGGTTAACAATTCTTCCATCATTATTGTAATGACTTGGCAAAGATTTGAAATTTAAAGAAAAACAAGATGCAAAGCATATAAACGTACTCCCAGTTTATCCTGAATACGCGTGATATATTCCATAAAGAGGAAAAACCGTCTTGGGCTGGTGTAACCATTAGTAATGGCTATTCTGGTAAACATCGGTCATGATCTGTGACCTACAAGGAACATACTTACAAATTTTCAGAAAGATCGGCCAAGAACTTTCTGAGATTTTCCATCAGGAAGAAAACCATTATGGGCCATTAGTAACGGCTGTAACGGTACGCTTAAGCATCGGGCATCATCCGTGACCCATAATGAACATACCTACAAATATTCAGAAATATCGGCCACGTACTTTCTGATATATTCCACGAAGAAGAAAACCCGTTAGGGACCGTTATAGCTGTTAGTAACGGCCATAACGGTAAACTAAAACATCGGGCATGATCCGTGACCCATAATGAACATACCTTCAAATTTTCAGAAAGATCGGCCAAGTACTTTCTGAGACATTCCATAAAAAAGAAAAACCATTATGGGCCGTTACAGCCGTTAGTAACGGCTACAACGGTAAACTAAAACGTCGTGCATCATCCGTGACTCATAATGAACATAATTATACAAATTTTCAGAAAGATCGGCCAAGTACTTTCTGAGATATTCCATAAAGAAG
>CM065738.1:20134837-20137337 GCA_033310375.1 Conus canariensis
TTGTCCACTGCAGGATACATGTTCAACCTCTGCTGTACCCTGTGGGATAGTGCTAGACAGGGAGTCATGGCAATATGTCTACTGTACCCTGCAGACTGGACTTGGACAGGGAGTCATTGTAAGCTTTAGAATGTAATGGACAGAGGTTCATAGCAACATACATGTCCATTATCCAATGACCCGTTTAGAATGTCATAGACAGAGTCAATACAAGATATATGTCCACCCTCCATCGTGTCGTGCAAATATCAGGAACGGAGCGTTATGGTAAGACACATGGACAGAAAATAATGGTAAGACACACGTCGGAACTCCACTATGATCTGTAGTATGTCATGGACATATTGTTATTGTGGCAAGATGTATGTCCACAGTCCACCGAGTCCTGTAGAATGTCTTGGACAGACATCTATGGCAAGATCAAGTCCACCCTCCACCATGACATGTAGAATTCCATGGACAAAGAGTCGTGGCAAAATAAATGCCCGTAGGAAGATACCCAAGCACATTAACGACTGTTCTAGTCTGGCAATATATGTGTTGAAATGTCCCCTGATAAATCAAATCATCCAATGATACTTACGTGAGTGTCGGATAATCGGTCTGGATCATTGGTTCTAGAACCCCTTTGTGCTCTTAAAATTGCTTTCAGTGTCTACCTCTGGCGTAAAAAGACGGACCAATACCACCAGTGATAACCGTAAATATCGGTAACATTGTTCACATGGTTGAACTTGCCATTGTTCCAGTCTAGACAGACATTAGCGAGCGCCGAGGGACTTATACACCTGCCTGAGTGTGTTACTATCTGAGTCCAGGCCATCATTACATACTGAATACCTAAGGGGATTGTTCTTTATCACACCACCACCTCTTCCCCAGTAATCTGCCGTCTTCTGCTCTCCTTCTGTCAGTCTTAACTTGCTTTCTTTGGCCTTTGTCCTCTAGGTTGGTTATGGCGAAGATGTTTCTAGGATAAAGACTGCATCGTTCTGACTATGTCCCTGAAGTCGACTTTCCTCTCTCCCCATCTTTACCCCCATCGCTACTTCTGAAGACCTTGGCTGTTTCTCGTGATGCTGGTGAAATCCCCTGCCATCTTTGATAAAATTCTGTTGTGCTAGACTGACTCGTCTGTGGTATTTTTCTCATACCATGTTGCAGTTTTGCCAAAGTTGTTGTTTCTGTCAGGTTTTTGTAATACACTGTCGTGTTCAGTGGAGGTGTTTACAGCCCATATTTGGAATTTGTTATGTTAAACTGAGTTGCCTACATCAAAGTTGCTCTCGTTATCATGAAATGTTCGCCGGTGACACTCAGTTTGAACATTGTGACACGCTAGATAGTTATGACAGTCTTGTCAAAAATGAAGGTTGTGTCTCTGATATCAGTCAATCAGTGGATGTCTAAGAATAAACCGAAGTTAAACAATGATAAAACAGAGGCTATCCGGTTTATGAAACACTCTGAGGCTCAGGACCTCTGGACCTCTGTCTTCATCTGTCAAGATCCTAGGCTCCACTGGCATCTCATTTATGCCATGTGTTCGTAACCTTGGCTTCTATCTCGACTCTAATCTCACCCTAAAACACCACATATCCAAATTCTGCCAAGCATCCTTCGCTTTTTACCTCCGTCGCATCATCTCTATCAGACTTTTCCTAACAGAGCAGGCCATAAAAACGTTTATGTCTGGCTGCATCTTGTCAAGATTAGATTATTGTAACGCTCTTCACCTTGGTGTTCCTGCAGCATTACTCCAGCCACAACATGTTCACAGTTCAGCAACTCGCCTCATCCTCAAGGCGCCAAAACAATAACACACTTCGTATTTCTTAAAGAAATTACAGTGGCTCACAATAAAGCACAAGATTCAGTAAACGTGTGCGTATCTATGTTATAAATTAATTATCACACGTGAACCAGCTGCCTATGCCTCTGATCTCTTCCAAGTATATATTCTACCCATTCCCTGCGATTTTCGTCTGATGACCGAGATATCGAATTCCTTCATATAACCGAAAGCAGCACGGCTCTAGTGCATTCTCATTTTCTGCGGCGGTATTCTGGAATTCACTATCTTTCCAATTACGTCATACCCCTTCATTCCTGACTTTCAAGTGTGCACTTAAAACTTTTCTGTTTAAGCATCAGTTGCAGAATACCACCGGAATATAATTCATTTTGCACACTTTGTCTGTATACGAATGAGCTGTTCACCGTGTGTTGTACAAGTGTGTGAGTGACACTGTGTAAACGGTTGTGGAATAGGAAAAAACTACTGTGATCCGATCGTGGGAGAGTTTGGTGGACTATAAAATGCCTTTGCTGTCAGATATTATGCACGTAATCTCTGGTGGATGCAGTGCTACAGAACAGATGGAAGGGATGTGAACTGTGTCAAATTTGCATTGTGTGTGTGCGTGTGTGTGATTCTTTTAAAGAATTCAGGACATTTGGACGTTAGGCTGAAAATGAAATTCTTCACAAGTAACATAAT
>CM065738.1:20142337-20147337 GCA_033310375.1 Conus canariensis
GGCCGGGGAACTGAACACCACTACCTTCAAAAGGGCCAGTGAATCAAGAGCGACTACCCGCCTCCACATCATCACCCTCTGACGTGACGTGCCCAACAAGCACCCTTCTTGACCAACAAGCCTCTGAGAGTTATCACTCCAGACAATCAACGCCCCTGACAGAATTATCACCCAGAATATTAGGTACCAATATCGCCGCATCACGAAAACGCGCGCGCGCGCGCACGCTCGCACGCACACACGCACGCACGCACGCACACACACACACACGCGCGCGCGCACGCACACACACACACACACACACACACACACACACACGCACACACACACACACATACACACACGCGCGCGCACGCTCGAGCGTGCGCTTACCCGCATACACATACACACACTTAACGCATGCATGCAAACACACACGCATGCGCCCGCAACCATACCCCGAGAGAGAGAGAGAGAGAGAGAGAGAGAGAGAGAGAGAGAGAGAGAGAGAGAGAGAGAGAGAGAGAGATGGTCACGACAATGAATAATGAAATCCTCCCCACAATGTGCGTAAGACAGGGTCATTGACCGACCCACGAGTCCGCATCACGCTGACAGCGATGCGCATCATGCATTGGTAGCATGGCGTGGCCAGAGACGTTGATGAGAAGAGAATGGTGATGGGCCAAAGGATAGCGTGCATCACAAGCATGTGAAGAGATCATCGTGTGAACTGATGAAGATGGGGGCAGATGAAAATGTGCAATGAATGAAAACGTGAAGAGATGATAACGTGGACAGATGATGATGCGCATAAATGATAATGTGAACAGATGATAACGTTAACAGGTGAGAATGTGCGTATATGATAATGTGAACTGGTGGTTATGTGGAAAGATGATAATGTGCATAAATGTTAATGTGAAGAGATGATAATGTGGACAGGTGGGAATGTGCATGAATGATAATGTGAACAGATGATGGTGTGGACAGGTGAGAATGCGCATGAATGACAATGTGAACAGATTATAATGTGGACATGTGAGAATGTGCATGAATGATTATGTGAAGAGACGATAATGTGGACAGGTGAGAATGTGCATGAATGATGATGTGAACAGATGATAATGTGGACAGATGACAATGTGCATAAATAATAATGTGAACAGACGATAATGTGGACAGATGATAATGTGCATAAATGATAATGTGAACAGACGATGATTTGGACAGATAATCACGTGGGCAGCTGATAATGAAGAAACATGATGATTGGACGGACGATTATATAATGCAGATGATAAGGTGGACAGATGCTGACGTGGACAGTGATAGTGTGAACAGACGGTCATGACGATGATGACAATGATCTGGATGACGATGCTGTGTGCAGACTATATTTGAGGAAATGACATCGTGGACAGCTGATAATGTGGACGCATGATAATTATGCATGGTGATATCTTGAACATAATATGATGATGTGAGCGAAGGCAATGTTGAGGATGATGATGTAGACAGATGATGATGTGAACTGATGATGATGTGAACAGATGATGATGTGAACGGATGATGATATGGGCACCTAAAAATCTGGACGGCTGATGGTTTGGACAGCTGGTGATATGGGTGATAATGAAGATAGCAGATGACAAACTGGGCGGATGATAATGTGGTCACCTGATGATGTGGATGATGATTAATGTGGGCAGAAGATAATACGGACAAATGATGTGAGCGGATGATAATGTGGACAGTGAATAATTGAGACGGATAATGATATGATTAATAATAATGTTGGCAGAAAGTGTTTTGCACAGATGATGATGTGAGCAGATAGTGACACAAGTGAAATATGTCGTTGATCATTGATGACGTAGACGGTGACGATCTAATAATGTGGATACACGATGACGTGGACAGATGGCAACGTGGACCATTAATGATGTCACCTGATTAAGACAGGGTTACATAATGACGCGGGAAAGAATGATATAGAGAGATGGCAAAGTTAAGCGACGATGATGCAGCTAGATAACAATACTTTTTCGTCGTCGTTCGCTCAGACAGGAACCCCAGATGCACTGACGAAGGCTGCCGTCCGGCGGAGGCCTTCCAGAGATTCGTAGAGTTTCTCCCTCATCGGTTGGTCAGCAGGCCAGGTCTCTGCTCTCAGGTTATGGTGTGTTGGACAGTCCTGTAGGAAGTGTTCCACTGTCATTGGGGCTGTACCGCAGGGGCACACTGCAGACTCTCTAATGCGGAACCTTGTGAACATGTGATGGTATAGCCTAGAGTGGCTCGTCCTTAGCCTCACAACGTTTACTTGGTCTGGTCTGGGTAGGAGGTAGTAGGCATCTAACCGCTTGTAATCTGGATGTAGCCGAAGCCATCTTTTCTTCTGCTTCTCTTTGATGATCGTCTTGACCTCTTCATAGGAGATTTCCTGTTTGTCTTGTGGCTGCTGTCCTCCTTCCTTCGCCAGTCGGTCTGCCTCCTCATTGCCTGCTATGTTGCAGTGTGAGGGTATCCACTGAATGACGGTTAGTTCAGTGGCCTGCTGCAGTCTGGCAAGGGCAGAGACGAGGGGGTTGAGGTCCTTGTTCTTTGGGTTCTGTACAGCCTGCAGTACTGAGATAATAATACAAACAAACGACCTTGTGAGATGCTTATGATGTAGATAAACGATGATGTAGGTAGACAATAATGCGGATAGTTGATGACAGATGATTATAAAGATGATGGTAATGTAGTGATAATACTGTAGACGTACACTGATTAAAAAAACAAAACAAAAAAAACCTAGGCGAAGATGCGCAAAGATAACCATGTAGATGTACATATAAAGATACTGATAAATTATGATGATACGGTAGATAACGAATGATGCAGAGAAATGACGACGTTGATTGCGGATGATATGGGCACAACTGAGTAATCCGATAATGGTGTGGATGGAGGGTGACGACAACAGACAGTGAAGTTAACGTTAATGGACAGAAGGACGACGATTTAAACAGCCGACAATGTGAAACAATCATAATGCAGATAGATCATGTGGTCAGATAATGATCTTTGATTGATAATGAGGCAGACATATGACGGTGTGTATACAGATAACGATATAAACAGATGATGATGCTGATAGTGGGGGTAGACAGTAATGTACATGAAAATAGTGCATTTTTAAATTGACGGCAGTATGAACATGTATTGATTGGAATAAAATGGTATGACCAGATAATGATCTCCATAGATGATGACGCAGACAGATGACGACGCGGAGAGATTATGACGTACATGGATGACAACCTGTACAGATGATAACGTAAATGACGATGCAGGCAGATATTGACGTAGATAGATGGTAACATGGAGAAATGACAGTACAGACAGAGAAATGACAGTATAGACAGACTGAGATATGAAAAGAGATATATGTGGACATATGACATATGCAGATATTAATGAGGACAATTTTGGATTGTAGGTAAATGACAATATATGTGGGCAGATACAGTTGTAGACAGATGACAATGGATACAAATGAAGATGAAGGCACATGACGTTGCCAACAATTGCTCGCACAGATGAATGGTAATTATGGACTTTGAGTGGTGTTGGTAGATGGTTTTCCGGACGGAGACCAATACAGAGAAATGACAAGGTGAATATGATAATGCAGACAGGTGATGGTATGGCCAGATGATATTTTAGATGATACGGGCAGATGGAATAGTGATATTGTGAGCGTTATATATATAATATATATATATATATATATATATAATATATATGTGTGTGTGTGTGTGTGTGTGTGTGTGTGTGTGTGTGTGTGTGTGTGTGTGATGCTGAACAATTAATTAGTGGAGGAAAACAAGTGCAGGTTAACAATTCTTCCATCATTATTGTAATGACTTGGCAAAGATTTGAAATTTAAAGAAAAACAAGATGCAAAGCATATAAACGTACTCCCAGTTTATCCTGAATACGCGTGATATATTCCATAAAGAGGAAAAACCGTCTTGGGCTGGTGTAACCATTAGTAATGGCTATTCTGGTAAACATCGGTCATCATCTGTGACCTACAAGGAACATACTTACAAATTTTCAGAAAGATCGGCCAAGAACTTTCTGAGATTTTCCATCAGGAAGAAAACCATTATGGGCCATTAGTAACGGCTGTAACGGTACGCTTAAGCATCGGGCATCATCCGTGACCCATAATGAACATACCTACAAATATTCAGAAATATCGGCCACGTACTTTCTGATATATTCCACGAAGAAGAAAACCCGTTAGGGACCGTTATAGCTGTTAGTAACGGCCATAACGGTAAACTAAAACATCGGGCATGATCCGTGACCCATAATGAACATACCTTCAAATTTTCAGAAAGATCGGCCAAGTACTTTCTGAGACATTCCATAAAAAAGAAAAACCATTATGGGCCGTTACAGCCGTTAGTAACGGCTACAACGGTAAACTAAAACGTCGTGCATCATCCGTGACTCATAATGAACATAATTATACAAATTTTCAGAAAGATCGGCCAAGTACTTTCTGAGATATTCCATAAAGAAGAAAAACCGTTATGAGCCATTATAGCCGTTAGTAACGGCTATAACGGTAAACTAAAACATCGGGCATCATCCGTAACCCGTAGTGAACTGCTAATTTTCAGAAAGATCGGCCAAGTACGTTCTCAGATATTCCATAAAGAAGAAAAACCATTATATGCCGTTACAGCCGTTTGTAACGGCTATAACGGTAAACTAAAACATCGGGCATCATCCGTGACTCATAATGAACATACATGCTAATTTTCAGAAAGATCGGCCAAGTATTTTCTCAGATATTCCATGAAGAAGAAAAACCGTTACAGGCCGTTACAGCCGTTAGTAACGGCTATAATAGTAAACTAAAACATCGGGCATTATTTATGACCCATAATAAACACACCTGCTAATTTTCACAAAGATCGGCCAAGTACTTTCTGAGATATTCCATAAAGAAGAAA
>CM065738.1:20154837-20162337 GCA_033310375.1 Conus canariensis
CAACAAGGTGCAAACCACTCAATAGGCCGAAGCCTTCCATTCATTCCTCAGAACAAAGGACGACAGAATGGTCGCTGTACTCTGCCTGCAGGCTGACGGTCACCTACCCGTGACGGTCACCTGACACGATCGCCTTCCTTTCAGCCCCACTGGAGAACCCACTGAATAGCCAGTGCTCAAAGTGGACACTCTCGTCTACCCAGGACCGGCAGGTCGGCATGTTCTTGTTACTACCCCCCTAGACATGCGAAACACTTCCCAGTAATTGTCCCTCCTTCAGTATACGACTCGGGGTTTTCCCCTCTGGTGATGCCTGAGTTCGCACACTTGAAGAACCCAAGGAACTTGCTCTCAACAACAGCAAAACTCCCCTTAATTTGCCTAAATGCTCGAGAACATTCGGCCGACTCATGACACAGACAAATACATAGACGAACAATTTAATAGTGGGGGAAAAACAAGCGCAGGCCAACAACTGAACTGTCTTCATAGTAATGACTTGGCAAAGATTTGGACTTAAGGAGTGGGGGGGGGGGGGGGGGGGGGGGGAGTTTGAAGATGGAGAAACTGGGAACATGAAATTAAGAAAATATGTTACAGATATGAAAACTCTTCACTAGCTGCATAAGAACACCACAGAATTATGGACTGTGGTGTGTCTCTATTTGACGCCAGGAGCGCAGACACAACCAGCCGTGTCTCCATGATGAGTTCCGACCCAGCGGACGAAAGGCCTCGGAGCAGGCAATACAAATATATCTGCCTTCAAAAGGGATTGCGATGGTTCCCTTATGCAGCTAGTGAAGAGTTTTCATATCTGTAACATATTTTCTTAATTTCATGTTCCCAGTTTCTCCATCTTCAAATCCCCCCCCCCCCCCCACCCCCCACCCCTCCTTAAGTCCAATCTTTGCCAAGTCATTACTATGAAGACAGTTCAGGTGTTGGCCTGCGCTTGTATTTTCCCCCACTACTAGATTGTTCGTCTATGTATTTGTCTGACTTTATTCAAGTTTAAAAGGCTGTGCCAGTCTTGAATAAAAGTTACTCTGTGTTAGGTTTTCTTATGGGAGCCAAAAATACCCCACTTGTTTACTGTTTCTGAAAGAGATTAACATTAATCATTTTCACCTGATTTAAGATTTTACGGAAGAAAGACTTTTAACCAAGTTTCGGGTGCGTTTTTAGAAGATATATTTTAAAGAGATGTGTGAAAGGTTGGGTTTTTTTGTGTGTTTTTTTTTACTTGTGAGCTGATTTTAACGTGGTGACAGCCCTGATATTGCCCTTTGCGGTCGGCTGGGCTATAAGTAACATTACCTTACCTTACCATGACGAGCTGATTTTCAGTCATGTTCTTTATGTCTTGATCTCCATGATGAACTGATTTTCGTTCATATTTTTGTTAATATCTTGATCGTTCATGTTTTGGTGAAATCTGCGCGCCAACAAAGCACTACTTTGATGCGTCTCGGTGTTTAGTGGCGGCGGTAGCTCTGTCCTAGTCATAATCACTGTGTGTATGCATGTAATACTCCCCTTCTAATAACAATGCAGTAACGCTTCTCTCTCTCTCTCTCTCTCTCTCTCTCTCTCTCTCTCTCTCTCTGTTTATTTGTCTGTCTGTCTACCTATCTAGCTAGCTAGCTAGCTATCTATATCCATCCATCAATGCATCCATCTGTCTATCTATCTTTCTGTCTATCTATCGATCTATCTATCTATCTATCTATCTATCTATCTATCTATCTATCTATCTATCTATCTATCTGTCTGTCTGTCTGTCTGTCTGTCTATCTATCTATCTATCTATCTATCTATCTATCTATCTATCTATCTATCTGTCTGTCAGTCTGTCTATCTACCTTTCTACATGTGTGCGTGCGTGCGCCCGTGCGTGCGTGTGTATGTGTGTGTGTGTATGTGTGTGTGTGTGTGTGTGTGTGTGTGTGTGTGTGTGTGTGTGTGTGTGTGTGTGTGTGTGTGTGTGTGTGTGAGCGCAAGCGAACGCGCGCGTGTGTGTTTGTGTATCATCATCATCATCATCATCATCATCATCATCATCATCATCATCATCTTCATCATCATCTTCACCATCGTCGTCATCATCATTGTAATTATTGCTACTTTCATTATTATTATTATTTTCTTTATTTAGTATCATTATTATTGTTATTAAGATTATTGTTGTTGTTGCTGTTGATGAAGATGATGATGATGATGTTGTTGTTGTTGTTGTCGTTGTTATTGCTGTTGTCGTTGTTATTGGTGTTGCTGTTATTTTGCTAGTGCTTTCAGTTCACGTTGGTGTGTGTTGTCTTCGTTTGTGCCCTGCTGATACTAGACTGACGTATCAAACTGTATTGTTGACTATATTAGTGCCTTGCAGATACTTCTTTAACTTTTGGAACTGTGGTGTCGGCTTGATCAGTGCCATCCTGGTACTAACACCAACCAATGAAATCGTAATGTCATCTTCATTAGTGTCATTCTAATACTACTCTGATCAATGAAACTGTATTGTCATGTTCATTAGTGTCATGCTAACACTGCCCTAAAAAAATAAAATGTATTATTGTCATCATTTTTTGCCATTTTGATTCTACACTAAATAATGAACACTGTATTGTCGCCTTCATTAGTGTCATGCTGACACAACATTAAATAATGAAACTGCGTTGTCATCATCAGTACCATGCTGACACTACACTAAATAATGCAACTGTATTGTCGTCTTCATTAGTGTCATCCTGATTCAACACTAAATATCAAAATTGTAATCTCATCTTTAATAGTGCCATTCTGATTCTCCACTAAATAATGAAACTGTATTGTTAGTGTCATTTTGATTATCCACTTAATAATGAAACTGTATTGTTAGTGCCATTCTGATTCTCACTAAATAATGAAACTGTATTGTTAGTGTCATTTTGATTATCCACTTAATAATGAAACTGTATTGTTAGTGCCATTCTGATTCTCCACTAAATAATGAATATGTATTGTTAGTGCCATTCTGATTCTCCACTAAATAATGAAACTGTATTGTTAGTGTCATTTTGATTATCCACTTAATAATGAAACTGTATTGTTAGTGCCATTCTGATTCTGCACTAAATAATGAAACTGTATTGTTAGTGTCATTTTGATTCTCCACTAAATAATGAAACTGTATTGTTAGTGCCATTCTGATTCTCCACTAAATAATGAAACTGTATTGTTAGTGCCATTTGATTCTCCACTAAATGATGAAACTGTATTGTTAGTGTATTGATTGCACAAATAATGAAACTGTATTGTTAGTGCCATTCTGATTCTCCACTGAATAGTGAAACCGTATTCTTAGTGCTATTGTGATTCTACACTAAATAACGAAACTGTGTAGTCTTCTTCATTAGAGCCATTGTTAATACTACACTGATTAATGAAACTATATTGCCATCTTCATTAGAACCATGTTGATGATAGACTAGATAACGAAACTATTGTTTTCCTGAGTGCCGTTGTGATTCTACACTAAATAATGACACTGTTTTGTCGTTTTCATTCGAGCCATGCCTCTACAACACCAACTAATGAATGTCATCTTCATTAGTACCATTCTGACATACTACATTAACGAAACTGCACCCGTGTCGTGTTGATACTGCACTCACTTATGAACCTGTCTGTCTGTTTGTTCTACACTTGTCTATTTTCCCCCCATTTCCGTCCTCCTTGTGAGATGACGGCTAGCCGTAGTAACCATCACTAAATTGACAAAGCACACACTGTGTGCTCGTTGGTGGGTGGGTTTTTATCTTTGTTGTTGTCATGCGGCTGTTATGGTTATGGTTATGGATATTCTATTATTATTTATTATTATTATTATTATTATTATTATTATTTATCATTATTATTATTGGGTATTTATATAGCGCCTATCCTCGGTCACAGACCAAGCTCTAAGCGCTTTACAATAAACACACTACCTCACTCACTCAACGGGCTGCCTACCCAGGTAGAGCCGGCCGAAGAGCAGCCTACTGGCGCTCATTCAGTCGTTTCCCGTACCATTCAAATATCAGTCACTCATTTTCATTTATCTCATTTATTCCTCCAGTTTCTCACATAGGATGCATGCGATGTTTATACGTGTCCTCCATTTCCACCGGTACACGATGGCACACGATAACAGTAAGTGACAATTTTTGTGGCTTGGTAAGAAATACCAGGCGGCTATCTTCAATCTACATCAATTTTTGCCAGGGCAGCGGGGAACCCCCCTGCTCTGTTCGATTTTCAACTGCCGTGGGTTCTTTAACGTGTGCAGGGGGCCAGGAATGCACACGGGTCTGACTCGCTTATAGTCCCCATCCGATGGACTTGACGTTCAGTTCGATTTGTCATTCAAACTGGGAAAGAAAGGGCGAGAAAGGCAGGGCTCATCTCGGAAAGGGATTTTCAATATTCACTGCAGAACTGTATGCTATACTGATGGCTTTATTTTGTGTACATAGTACTCCAATATCCTTTTTTAGTGTGCTGTTTTGTGTTGATTCCAAGTCTGTTTTGCAATCACTGCAAACTTGGGATTGTAAGGCCAGAAAAGATTTATATATGAAATAAGGTACCTGATACACTGTATTATGTCTCAGGGTATAATCGTAGACTTCTGTTGGATTCCTTCACATTGTGGTCTCAGAGGGAATGAAATAGCAGATAATCTAGCTAAACTTGGTGCACAAAACTGTTCAGAATGTGTGCTAAATTTGCCATTACATCCCTCCAAGTGTGAAATACTATTCAACCTGGAACACTACGTTTACAAAACCTTTTTCTGTGAAAAATGCCACACACTGCCTAGCTGCTCACGCCATCTGGCTAAGATTATCACAAAATTAAGGCTGAACACATGGAAGACCAAATTTACTCCTGAAGTTGTGTGTGTCTGTAGAACATTCATCTCTGTGCATCACCTTCTATTAGATTGTCCAGTTTTAACTGGAATGTATTAGGCGAAAGGTATCAATCTTGACAAATATGAAAATGAGAGTCACGTGCTCTCTGTCTCATGCATAATTGAGATTGCCGCCACTTTGGCCAGTTCTGAGGTAGCTAGACTATTATGAGGGTCCTTAACTGATATGTTGTTTTCTTTTTCATAAGTGTATGCAGATGTATGTGTTGAAATGACTTAAGTGGTGATTTTGTTGTTGTTGTTGTTGTTTTTGTCGTTGTTGTTTCCCGTCTAATATCATCTGCCGGATGAAAAGACGTAAAATAAAACCACCAACCAACCAACCAGGCAGGGCTCGAACCCACGCACTTCTCACACGTTGGATTGGCAGGCGAACGTCTTAACCACTCTGCCACCTTTCTTCCTGATTGATGGTTGTCACAGTTGTCGCCGTCGCTGTTGTTGTTGGTGTTGTTGTTGTTGGTGTTGTTGTTGTTGTTGTTGTTGTTGTTGTTGTTGCTGTTGACTAACTCTGCTGGGAATGAATAAGTGGAATGGTAGTTTGCTTGTGTGTCTGTACTCATCAGGTCATCTAACAAGGAGGACGGAAATGGGGGGAAAAATAGACAAGTGCATCAATGTGTGTGTGTGTGTGTGTGTGTGTGTGTGTGTGTGTGTGTGTGTGTGTGTGTGTGTGTGTGTGTGTGTGTGTAAACGAGCACACCCGCGTGTATAAGTGTGAAGAGATAGTTGGATCGTGTGATGCGAATGTTTGCGGGCAAAATAATGCTCGAGCGAGTGTGCGTGCAAATGTGTGTGTGTGTGTGTGTGTGTGTGTGTGTGTGTGTGTGTGTGTGTGTGTGTGTGTGTGTGTGTTCAGGCGTGCATGCATGCGTGCGCGCGTGTGTGCGTGCGTTTGCGCGCATATGTATATATATATATATATTATATATATATATATATAGAGAGAGAGAGAGAGAGAGAGAATGGTACTGAGGATCAGCGCAATCTTAAAAAAAGTGCTCAACCACAGTGGGAGCGACATTTGTTACATTAAAAGCAAGTTAAAATCAAGCTTCTAAAAACATCTACAAATTTGTTTCACGCTGTGCGGTCGTCAGGATGTGATGAGCTTGTGTTGCCAGTGCCACGTATATATATAGCTAGCTGGTTTGCTGTTGTTTTTTCCCGTGCTACATGTGTTTCTCAGGTGTTGGTTTTTTTCGCTGATAGAAACTTCCATCTGTGTCTGCAATTGTTAACCATTTCTGTTCTAACATTTAGAGTTGCCAACTGTGGTTTACATAGTATAATGTATTTCTCTGTTAGGCATAGATTGCATTTTTTTGAAATGTTGTTGTATGATGCTGCTCTTTTTAAAATTTTCCAAGATATGTTGTAGTCTATGTTTTTTTCTTTAAGTTTCCAAATGTATTTACTCAATTCTGTTTGGTTTTTGTATCTTTCTTTGTTGAATGATTGTTTATGGTTTGCATATCTAGTTTTGAATTGGTTTTCCGTGATACCTACATATGATTCTTTTGCGTTCTCTGATGTTACAGTGGCTTGGTACACAATGTTGTTATAAAGGCATTTGTTGCTTAGGGGGCACTGTTCTTTTTTGGTACAGTTACAAGATTTCCTTTCGTTACCCTCCTTTTTTTCTGTGCTGCTTTTCATTTTGTTTGCTGAATCGATGGCATTTTTAAGGTTTGGCATACATGAATATGATAATTTGATGTTGTTTTTGTTGAATATCTTGAATAATTTATGGTCTTTTGGGAAAGATGATGTCAAGATTTTAAAGAATTCTTTCCCTACATTTGTTTTAACTCTTGCATCATATGGGGGATTGTACCATATGATATTCCTTTTCCTGTTCTTTCTCACTGAACTCAATCTCTGGAAAAACACATATGAAGTAATACAATGGTTCAAAAACCTCAATAAACAAGAAAATACAGTTTTATAACATTTGACATAGTAGATTTCTACCCATCTATAGATGAAAAGCTACTAACTAAAGCTATAAAATTTGCCAACAAGTACACAGAAATATCAGGGTCAGAAATGGAAATCATTTTCCACACAAAGAAAACTTTACTGCACAATAAAAATGAAACCTGGATTAAGAACACAAGCAGGAATTCAACTTTCGATGTCACAATGGGATCATATGATGGTGCCGAAACTTGCGAACTTGTCGGACTATTCATGTTATCCAATATTCAAAAAAAACTTGGAAAACAAACTGGACTGTACAGGGATGACGGCCTTGCCGCTCTGAATGACAACCCTAGAAATATTGAAAATAAGAAAAAAGAATTGTGTAAAATTTTCCACAACCAAAACTTAAAAATCACAATAGAAGCAAACAAAAAGATAGTGAACTATTTAGACATAACGTTAGACCTCAACCAACACACATATAAACCATACAAGAAACCAAATGACACGCCTGTTTATGTAAACATCAAAAGCAATCACCCACCCTCCATACTGAAAACAATACCCAAAAGCATAAATAAAAGACTATCCAATTTGTCATGTAACGAAACAGT
>CM065738.1:20169837-20172337 GCA_033310375.1 Conus canariensis
GTCTTACTAAACAATAGTAGTCAGTGATTCGTTATCTATTATTCGGTTAAGATATATTAACCCTGAACACACACAACACACACACACACACACACACACACACACACACACACACACACACACACACAACGGGAGAGAGAGAGAGAGAGAGAGAGAGAGAGAGAGAGAGAGAGAGAGAGAGAGAGAAAACACAAACAGACAGACAGACAGACAAACAGACAGACAGAGACAGAGAGACAGTGAGTAAGAGAGACAAAGTGAGACAGACAGAGAGACGGACAGACAGACAGACAGAGACAGAGAGACAAAGAGATACAAACAGATGCAGGCAGACACAGAAAGAGTTTTATCTGAAAATTCAAAACATTGAGACACATGTCCTAGCTCACGGACAATTCATAGAACGTTTGGGAAATCTACTGTGAAAAATGGCATAGTGCTGACATTTTTTTAACCTTTGATTGTAAACTTTCATCTAAAACAACCACTACAACAAACAAATGCCTTAACATAAATATAATCGCTCCTGGCAAGTTATACGCAACGGAAATGAATCTAAACACTTTTCTTTCAAAGTGATATACTGTAGCCTGAAAATCAGAGATAAACAATCCCATTCCCTGGGCTTGATCAGTTGATATTGACATTGTTCTGTAAATTTGTGTTCAGATGATGACAGCTTTATGGCTGTCTGTGTTCAGATGGTGACAAATTTGTGGCTATGTTCAAATGTTGACAGATTTGTGACTGTCTGTGTTAAGATGTGAATATTAATTTTGTGGCTGCGTTTAGATGATGACAGATTTGTGGCTGTCTGTGCTCAGATGGTGAATATTTTGGCTGCGTTTAGATGGTGACAGATTTGTGGCTGTCTGTGTTCAGATGGTGACAAATTTGTGGCTGCGTTCAAATGGTGACAGATTTGCGGCTGTCTGTGTTCAGATGGTGCATATTTGTGGCTGCGTTTAGATGGTGACAGATTTGTGGCTGTCTGTGTTCAGATGGTGACAGATTTATGGCTGTGAGTGTTCATATGGTGTCAGATTTGTGGCTGTCTGCGTTCAGATGGTGTCAGATTTGTAGCTGTCTGTGTTCAGATGGTGACAGATTTGTGGCTGTCTGTGTTCAGATGGTGTCAGATTTGTAGCTGTAGTGTTCAGATGGTGAGAAATTTGTGGCTGTCTGTGTTCAGATGGTGACAGATTTGTGGCTGTCTGTGTTCAGATGGTGACAGATTTGTGGCTGTCTGTGTTCAGATGGTGACAGATTTGTGGCTGTCTGTGTTCATGTGGTGTCAGATTTGTGGCTGTCTGTGTTCAGATGGTGACAGATGTGTGGCTGTCTGTTCAGATGGTGACAGATTTGTGGCTGGCTGTGTTCAGATGGTGACAGATTTGTGGCTGTGTTCAGATGGTGACAGATTTGTGGCTGTGTTCAGATGGAGACAGATTCGTGGCTGTGTTACGATAATGACAGATTTCTGGCTGTTTGTTTTCAGATGTTGACAGATTTCTGGCTGTTTGTGTTCAGATGGTGACAGACTTCTGGCTGTTTATTTTCAGATGGTGACAGATTTCTGGCTGTTTGTATCAAGACGGTGATCATACTCTTCACTCTGGTGCATAACTATGGGATCATGTGGCCTTCTTTTACGAGAGGAGGATGGGGGGAGAGGGAGGGGGTGGCTTGGTTGATGGTCCTTAGAGCTGTCTGGATTTGTCCGAAACTGAGCGAACACTGCATTGTTTTTCCCACGACGTCATGGTTTGGACACAGTCCTCAGCGTTGCTTCTCTTGAACGGGAAGTAGCTTGACTTTGCAGGGCAGACGCTGTATATGAGCTATCAGTCACATACACGCTGGGATTGTCATCAACTCAGCGGTGTGAGTCTGTGAATTTACACCACTGGATGCATCGTGTTGATAAGCGTTAACTTCCGCGTCCAGTTTGGCGAACAAACGTCAGGGCAAGGTGGCGATTCGGTCTAGCGTCCGATGTTCGACGCTATATAAAGCAAATATACAAACAAATGAATAAATAAGTAAATAAATAAATAAATAAATAAATACACACATACATATGTGCATGCATACATACATACGAGCATACATATACATACATACATACATACATACATACATACATACATACATACATACATACATACATACATACATGCATACATACATGCATACATACATACATACATACATACATACATACATACATACATACACACATACATACATACATACATACATACATACATACATACATACATACATACATACATACATACATACATACATACACGCATACGTAAACAGACAGATAGAATAAGTATATAAATAGATCAATAAATAAATACCCATACTCCCTTCAACTCCCTTACCCTCTTCCTCCATCTACGTTTTCCACACAGACACGCACGCACGCACGCACGCACGCACAACCTGTATGGTTTCGAAGGTTGGAATATTGTTGACGTTACCTGTCGCC
>CM065738.1:20179837-20182337 GCA_033310375.1 Conus canariensis
GCTACAATGAGTACTTGGGGATATTTGAGAAATGCCGTTCCTGCGTACAGCGCGACTGAAAATGTCAAGCCTTGTTAGACTCCGAGCTAGGGACGTGTTGTATTCATTACAGCCAGCTCCGAAGACAGCGACCTAACTACTCTTCGTGCTTGTCAGTGAACGTTGCTGTCTCCCTTGAAATGTTCCGTTTTATTTATATATTTACTTTATTTATCTATTTATTTATTTATTTATTTATCTATCTATTTATTTACCTATCTATTTACTTATCTATTTATTATTCATGTACTGTTTGTTTGTTTAAATATGTTTTCGTTTATTTGTTTATTTATTTATTCATTAAGTTATCTTTTTTGTTGTTTATTTATTTATTTGTCAGATGAAGTCTGTGGACAGCTATGTCGTAATAGGGGCCCTCATCTGGAAATGTCGCCAGTTGTAAACGACCATCGTCTCTGACTAGACAGGGTATGCATTTTCCTGAGATAAAGATACGCTGTTCCACTGATCTCAGGAGTTGATGCCCCCTGATGTTTTTTGTTTTTTTCTAAGTCCTGCGTGACGCATCGAAAAGGATAGATTTTTTCCCCCCAGAACAATTCCTTCCGGGCTTGTGCCGCATCAGAATGTCGCATTACCATAGTCCGCATCAGTGTGTCACGTCATTAGAGTCCGCATTAGTACGTCACGTCATTATAGTCCGCATCAGAATGTCACGTTACCATGGTCCGCATCAGTATGTCACGTCATTATAGTCCGCATCAGTATGTCACGTTACCATAGTCCGCATCAGTATGTCACGTTACCATAGTCCGCATCAGTATGTCACGTTACCATAGTCCGCATCAGTACGTCACGTCATTATAGTCCGCATCAGTATGTCACGTCATTATAGTCCGCATCAGTATGTCACGTTACCATAGTCCGCATCAGTATGTCACGTCATTAGAATGCGCATCAGTATGTCATGTTACCACACTTCACATCAGTATGTTACGTCACTGTAGTTCGCATCAGTATGTCACATCATTACAGTCCGCATCAGAACGTCATGTTACTAGAGGCGGCATTTGTTTAGTGTTTGTTACGTTTATTTGTCGGATGTGTATTCAACATTTACTTTCTATTACACGAAAAGTTTGCCGTTTATGTGACATAGTCGCTTTCGACAAGTTATTTTGCTGCACAACATTCACAACATGACAATCGTCCTTACAAACGTAGGAAGTAAACCAAGCCATTGTATTCCTTGTAATTTCCAAGTCGGAATAAAGTCACATCAGTGTGCTGAGGTAGGTTTTGGAGACTAGCACGCTAGTATGCACGCACGCACGCACGCACGTACGTACGCACGCGCGCGCGCACGCACACGCACGCACACACACACACACACACACACACACACACACACACACACACACACACACACACACACACATCAAACTACAATTCCTCAAAAGTAAAAGCCAAAACAGAAGGGGAAAACAAAACTTTTGAAACTTACTTTGACTTCGAAAGGACAGCTGCGATTGGAGTCTGGGACCTGTCCATTCTGGTTCGCAGTACTAGATGGATTGGGACGTAACAGTTTGTGTGGCTGCAGCCTGTACTCTCTCTCTCTCTCTCTCTCTCTCTCTCTCTCTCTCTCTCTCTCTCTCTCTCTCTCTCTCTCTCTCTCTTAACTGTTCTCCTTTTCCTTTATTGTTTTTTTTTTTTGCAATCTTGTTATGTGTGTATGTGTGTGTGTATATTGTGTGTGTGTGTGTGTGTGTGTGTGTGTGTGTGTGTGTTGTGGCGTGCGTGCGTGCGTGCGTGTATGTGTTTGTGTGTGTGTGTGTGTGTGTGTGTGTGTGTGTGTGTGTGTGTGTGTCTATGTATGGATGGATGGAAGGATGGATGGATGGATGGATGGATGGATCGATGGATGGATACGTGTGCATATGTATTTTCATTTAATTTCATTCTGCAATTCAGATATCCAGTGCTAATTCGAAGCTTAGGATGCGACTCAGATATAAATGGGCATGCAGTGGCCAGGGTGATCAATCATAATGGAGTAATCGCTTTGCTGAACAATATGAGAGACAGACAGACAGACAGACAGACAGACGGACGGACAGACAGACAGACCGACGGACAGACAGACAGCGAACACAAACGCCAATTGTATAATGGGGTTAAGTGCATAAGCTACAGACAGAGCGACAGACGGAGAGACGGGCAGATAAGAAGGAATGCGACTGGCTCAAGGAGACAACAGGTTTAAGCTGTGGGTTTCTGGAAAACGTCCTGGGTGATACCTTTTCCTCCCTGCTCACCACACAGGATATAATGTAACAAAACAAGGAAAAAGATGCTGAGCTGATAGCTAGACCATTGGGATGACATGAATAAGAGAGAGAGAGAGGGGGGGGAGGGAGACAAAGAGAGAGAGAGAGAGGAGAGAGAGAGAGAGAGACTGGGAGAGACAGACAGACAGACAGACAGACAGACAGAGAGA
>CM065738.1:20187337-20194837 GCA_033310375.1 Conus canariensis
TTCCTTTTTTTTCCAACCAGTCCCTTACACACCATGCATAGTCTGTTTGTTCATTTACAAATGGACACGTTTTTGCAGATTTTAATGTTTTGGCGTTTGATACAAAGTGTTTGGGTTTGTTAGTGTTCTAATGTGTGGTGAACTGGCACACTCACTCTGACAGTGTGTTGCTTGTACAAAGAAAACAACATGGATTAAACAAAAGACTTAATTATTTTCTTTCATTTCATTTTTTCCCACGTAACGAGAGAGAAGGAGAATATCTGCTAGCTTCATTTTGTGTTGCACACACACACACACACACACACACACACACACACACACACCACACACACACATCACTCCACACACACACACACCATACACCTCCTCTCTCTCCCTCCCTCCCTCCCCTCCCCCCCCCCGCCACCCTCCCCACCCCTCCCCCCCTCCTCTCCCCTCCCTCCCCCTCTCTCAAACATATATAATGGTAGTTAAATATTAAAGGCACAGTATCAAAGCAAAAACATGCATAAACGACCAATCCTATGTACCACCATCCTGAAAAGGATATCGTGGTCCAGTTGCCGAGTCGGGAACAGACCTCCCCATCCTTTTACCCTCCTCACTTCACGCCACCACCACCATCACGACCACCACCACCCACCCACCGAAAAAAAAAAGAGAGAGATAGAGAGAGGAGAGACAGACAGACAGACCGACAGGCAGACAGAGGACAGACAGACAGTCGGACAAAGACGTCGTCAAGAGAAAGTGAGACAGGGAGAGAGTGGGATGTTGTGGCGGGGGGGGGGGGGGGGGGGGGGGGAGGGGGGGGAGACACACAGAGAGAAAACGACAGGAAGAGAGACACTGAGTCAGACGGACAGACAGGCAAACAGGCATACACACTCACATACAGAGAGAGAGAGAGAGAGAGAGAGAGAGAGAGAGAGAGAGACAGACAGACAGACAGACAGACAGACAGACAGACAGACAGACAGAGAGTGAGAGAGAGGGACAAGCAGACAGTCAGACAAACAGGTAGATAGACAGATTAGTGAACATGTAGAGAACATTAAAGAAGAGTCACTCTCATGCCATAACAGAGAGAGAAAGAAGGAGAGATGGAGCAAAGGACGGACGGGCAGACACATTGACAGGCAAGCAAACAGACGGGCCGACAGACAGACAGACAGACAAACTGAGAAAGACAATTTGAGAGAGAGAGAGAGAGAGAGAGAGAGAGAGAGAGAGAGAGAGAGAGAGAGAGAGATGGAGAGGAGGAATGAGGGAGAGAGAGACAGAGAAAGGAAACACACAGGCTTCCTAACATACGTTTCCCAACGGTAGCGGTAACTGTTTCTGTAGAAATATGCAAAGAAGTTCTGCATCAGATAGTGTGTTTCTAGTCTACTTAAAGGAGAGGTGATGCTTTCTAATGTTTAACTCTTTTTCAAAAATATGTTGTAGAGAGAAGACAGAATTGTTTTTTTTTAAATACTAATACACACCTTAGCTAAAAGAATCATGTAATTAATTAATTTGTAATTCGCAAGATTGAGATCAAATTTGTTTATACCAAAAAGTATGTTCAAAACTGATAGCTTTAGTCTTATATCTGTTTTTACGTATATAAAATCCTCGATAAACAACCAAAACATTTGCACAGGTGGACAATCATAGAAAAAATGCTCAATATAATCAATTGTGTCAGGACAATACGAACACTTATTATTTTCTTTTACTTGCATTTTACTTAGAAGAATATTTGTGGGGTAAATATTATGCAGGATTTTCCAGTGCAGGACTCTTAATCTTGTTTCTGTTGTAACGTCTTTCGCTCTTGACCAAATAGATGTAGTTGCAAAGCGAGAGGACTGCAGGCGGAAATCTAAACAAATCTTAAATAAATATTAGCGAACCGCCTAGAGAACGTGGACAAACGAGTCACAAGACGAAACACAACGCGTTTCGACCTCTTAGGTCTTCATCAGGTAACGAATAAAACAACGAAAATTCACTTAGCTTTGATCGCTTCAGATCACTTCGCGAAGTGATCTGAAGCGATCAAAGCTAAGTGAATTTTCGTTGTTTCATTCGTTACCTGATGAAGACCTAAGAGGTCGAAACGCGTTGTGTTTCGTCTTGTGACTCGTTTGTCCACGTTCTCTAGGCGGTTCGCTAATATTTATTTAAGATTTGTTTAGATGTATCTAGCCTGACACCAAATTTTCTGACCCAAGATTGAGACGCACATGGAGTCACTGGTTTTTTGTCGTTACAGACTAATTTCCTAATATCCTTTACTTTCCTATTGAACTGACTCGCCTCGCATTTCTGACTTCCATCTTCTTTTTCGCCGTTCTGTATCCACTGAACCCATGTCTTTGGAATAGTGGTAATTAAAATGCTATAATCTAGTACGACATTTGTTCTGTTTAGCCCTATCATGTCTTGTAATTCCTCCAGAGTGAATAAACGGTTTTCTCGAAAATGAATAATCTGTTTAATAGTTTCAATTCCTTTCTTTTGCCAAGTTGGAAAGAACAACGTTTTGTGCTTGTAGGTGAATAGTAAATTATTGAAGATCATTTGACTTTGAAAATTGTTGCAATTAATATCTTACATCTTAATGACAGATTTGTTCTCTGAATAAGTCGTTAGGACCTCATTCCAAAATTCATTGTCTATTCTTTCAAGTCCTTTAATATCTTTTCTTTTACAGTTGATATGGAAGATTCTATCACCTTTTGCCAGCTTTTCCAAATGCCATCTTGGAATAAAACTCCACTTATGTTTTTCAGTCGCGTCAAACAGTTTTCCTGCCCATTGTAAATAAGAGTATTTTTGTAGCTCAAGCATGTTTAACATTTTAAGACCCCCCTCTCCATACTCACCTTCCATCACTTTTCGTTTTACTTTTTCAAATGCCCTCCTGTTACTTTGTTTTTTTCTGCCAGAGGAATTTATACAGTATTGTATTTATTTTATTTAGTACACTATGGGGAAGACCTATAGATTGTATTACGTATATAAATTGGCTGATCAAAAAAGGTCATTATAACCACAACTTTACCTTGAATACTCAAGTCCCGTTTACTCCATTCCTTAATGATGGAATTCATTACATCTAATCTATGAGACCAGTTGTCTTCAATGTCTCGTGCCATTTTGTTTGTTTCAAAATAAATGCCCAATATTTTCATTTTACTGACCAAAGTAAATGGAATATTTTCATCTTCATTCTTATTACCCATTCTCAAAACCTTAGTTTTTTGTGTATTTAATCTAAGGCCAGAAATTCTTTTGAACTCAGTTAGTATTTCTAAAGCTGTAAGCATGTCTGTTCTGTTTTTCAGAAAAAGTGTTGTGTCGTCGGCCATTTGTATTATTTTAATATGAACTGGGCTTGTGCAATGGGCAATTGGAACTTTAATGCCCTCTATGGAACTGTTTCTAATTTTGATCGCAAGCAGCCCTACAGCCAGTACAAACGCGAGAGGTGAAAAAGGGCAACCCTGTCTGATACCACAGGAAATATCAAGAGGTTCGGAAATCCAGCCTCCGTGATTAATACTGCTTGAACTACTGTTGTTAAGAACGTATACCCACCTTTTAAAGTCCACACCAAAACCAAAAACATCAAATGCATGTAACAAAAATGTTCTGGATATTGAATCGAAGGCTTTACAGTAGTCTACTGCTAGTAGATATCCACCCTCATTACATGTGTTTAAGTAGTTTATTACATCATCAATGGACCTTAAAATTGTTGCAGTATTTCTACCTTTCAGACAGCCAACCTGATCGTTGTTAATTAATTTATCAATAACGTTACCAAGTCTTTCTGCTAGAACTTTTGCAAGGATTTTATAGTCTGTATTAGTCAAGGTAATTGGTCTCCAGTTTGTTAACTGTTCTCTTTCTAAGTCTTTTCCTTTGTGTAATAAAGTGATGATTCCTTGTCTTTCAGTGTATGATAATTCACCTTTATGAAAAGATTCAATAAAAGAGCTTGTTACCAATTTACCTAATTTACTCCAAAAGAATTTTAAGAATTCTACTGTAATTCCGTCACAACCAGGTGCCGACCCATTACGTAGTTTACTTAGCGCATTTGTTGTTCCCTCTAAGGTAACCAGTCCTTCACATAAGGCAGCATCATCATCATCTAAACATGGAAAAACTTCTGACTCTATGAATTTGTTAGTCTCCTCTATAACATTTTCTGCGACCGTTGTTTGGGTGTACAGATTTTTATAAAACGAGACTTGCTCTTAAAAAATATCACTTTGTTTAGTCAATACTTCTCCTGTTTCTCTACGCAACCTTGTTATGACTTTTCGTTTACCCCTAGCTTTTTCTAAATTGCAGAAATACTTAGTGTTTCGTTCCCCATCTTCGACCCATCTAACTCTCGATCTTATCTGTGCCCCCTTTGCGTCAAGCAGTTGTTTTAATTCTAATTTATGCTTTAAATGCATATATGTGGCTTGCGACTCTTCATTTGAAGGGTCTTTAATCAGCTTTTTTTTTAATTTCTGAAATCTGTAGGTTTAACTTTAGCGAATCGTTTTTCTTTTGGCATGACAATTCTTTTCCAAATTCGCTACAAAAATTTCTTATTTCAATTTTCAACATTTCCCATTTATCAATACTGGACAAATTGTCATTAATATTGTCGTTAAGCTCTTTATCTAATAGACTATTCAATTTCTGTACAAAATCGTGGTTTTTTAAATAACTGTTGTTGAATTTCCAATAACTTGGACCACGAATGAATTCACACTGATTCAGCTCGACTGTCACAGCCTTATGGTCCGAGTTTGGAATGGTCAGATGTTCACATGATACACAATCACTTAATACATCCTCTGTTGTAAAGCAATAGTCAAGCCTACGTGCTATAAATGGACTGCACCTGTGCCATGTATAATCATGTTCATTAGCATGAAATGCTCTCCAAAAATCATTCAGTTCAAGGTCTTTCGTTAACATATTAAGACCTGGAACTTCATTTTCACGGTGGGGCTTGCCCGATATTATATCAAGAACATTGCTATGAACACAGTTAAAGTCTCCAAACAACATATTTTTTGTCACTGTACTTTTTACATTTATCTTTCAGTAATTTGTAAAAAGTCCACTTTTTCAGTACTATTATTTGGAGCATATATGTTTGCTAAGTAGAAGTAGAAGGGTGGGAGTTTGTGCTCTCTCTCTCTCTCTCTCTCTCTCTCTCTCTCTCTCTCTCTCTCTCTCTCTCTCTCTCTCTCTCTCTGTCGACTTTGCTCCAGCCAAGTATCACACAATTCTAAAGCTGCAATCATGCTTTCGATCTTTTCCTTTGTCATAGGGTTGTTTACCTGTTGATACTAATGATAGTCATCTACATGATCAAAGAGTAAATTCAAATCAAGGGCTATTGTAACATTTTCAAGACTAAGCACGTTAATGTTTTGTTTCAGGTTGTCATGAAACTTTGACTGATCTCTGCTTAGTCCATAAATATTCGCAAACAGAAAATAATTTTCGGCAATTTCTGTAAAAAGCATGATATAAGGACCAGAGTCATCTTTGATGACACATTTCACTTTCAACACAAAATTGTTGAAATAAAACATATCACTTTTCACTAGAGTTGTATTTGGAAAAATAGGTCTTATACTCCCATTCAGCAAGAAATACTTTTCTCTCTTTTTTTGAAAAAATAAAATATCACACACACACACACACACACACACACACACACACACACACACACACACACACCACACATTGTTGGCAAAACAAAAACAAAACAAAACAAACAGCACGTAAAATTAAATATGTTTTGTTTCTCGAGTAATGGAATAAATTGCATCTCTTTTGGGAATCATTGAAGCATTAGCTATTGACAAAAAAAACAACAACAACAGATAGTTTGTTATCATTATTTACATATCAACCTAAGTCAAAGATCAAATCAACACAAATTAAGAATCATATCGAAGACTGTATAAACACAAGAGAAGAAGGATACAGAGGATAACTCGTTTACAATGCTATCTGTATTGAAGGATAGGCGACACTTTCTTCTGAAGTGAGAATAACCTTCAAACTGTTTAAGGTGACAATGAAGAAAAAGAAAAGCAACCAGAATTAAATGAGGAAAAACAACCCAAACCAAGGAAAAAGGCGTTTAGATATTACATACAGCACTACAGAATAGAACATAACAGTATAGGGGGAAATATCACAACGGAATTCAACAACATCCTGTCATCATATTAAAGAGATGAAAAAAGGAGGAAATGAGATAAAACTGGGAGAATACACAAATGTTTTCAGTATTGAGATAAAACTGGGAAAATACACAAATGTTTTCAGTCTTGAGATAAAACTGGGAAAATACACAAATGTTTTCAGTATTCTATGTAATTAAAAGCAATTAATGAATATCAAGATCAATAAGATAGCCATTAAACCAATCTTCAGCGCAAGTGTAGTAATATGACAGACAGTACAGGAAAATGAAAGTAGAATTTTAAGAAAAAAAATCGCCTGTACTCTCTCTCTCTCTCTCTCTCTCTCTTCTCTCTCTCTCTCTCTCTCTCTCTCTCTCTCTCTCTCTCTCTCTCTCTCTCCTCTCTCTCTCTCTCTCTCTCTCTCGGGGGAGTGTCGAGGTATTTTCTCACACACGAAGGAAAGAGGAAGGAGCGGCCCCAGCTGTTGCCAGGTTTTATGAAAAATGGTTCTTCTCCTCGTCGCTCATGATGTAGTTTTTATTCCAATGACACAAGGAAGATGACAGAATCATCGAAAAATATTGCATGCCTTCTTGTAATGACAATCACTTTAGCGTTACCATTACCTCATGCCAGAACAAAGTTATTGCAATGGTTTTAGATTTGCAGTCGTAAATAAATATTGCTGTGTACTTCAGTTTTACAACAATATGGTGTGATAAGTTGGCATAGGACAGATTGCGACTAAACAGAAAAAAAGCTGTTGGCAAAAGTTAAACAGGTCTTTCAATAGAAAGGATTCCTCCTATATTTTCCAATATATTTGGTTTAAAATATCAGCCTATTAAATGGATGTATATAACATTTGCCAAACACATGATGCTAAATAAACTTTAACATTTTGAGAACATGTTGCAAAGTGACGCGACTGTAAGCAGAAATCTAAACAAAATTTGAAAAAAAGTGATAAATCTCCGTCAAAAAAAAAAAAAAAAAAAAAAAAAAAGCGAAGTGAAACGAATCACAAGACAAACCACAACGCGTGTCGACCTCTTACGCCTTCTTCAGTTATTATTATTATTATTATTATTGTTTGTTGCTGTTATTATATTATTATTATTATTATTATTATTACAATTATTATTATTATTATCATCATTATTATTGTTATTAATATTGTTGTTATTGCTGTCATTACCATTGAGACTCGCATGGTTTCCTTCCTAACGGCTTCGTTTTTATTTAACGGCAATTTTGTGCCGAATTTGATAAGATAAGTGATCGCTCGTTC
>CM065738.1:20199837-20204837 GCA_033310375.1 Conus canariensis
ATAGGGTCACCTTGTACTAAAACGTACAGTCAGGGTAGTAATAGGGTCATCTTCTACTAAAGCGTACATTTAGGATGGTAACAGGGTCATCTTCAACGAAAGCGTACAGTTAGGGCAGTAATAGGGTTATCTTCTACGAAAGCGTACAGCTAGGATAGTGATAGGGTGATCTTCTACTAAAACGTATAGTTAGGGTAGTAATAGGGTCACCTTCTACTACAGCGTACAGTTAGGGTAGTAATAGGGTCACCTTGTACTAAAGCGTGCAGTCAGGGTAGTAATAGGGTCATCTTCTGCTAAAGCGTACAGTTAGGGTAGTAATAGGGTCACCTTGTACTAAAACGTACAGTCAGGGTAGTAATAGGGTCATGTTCTGCTAAAGCGTACAGTTAGGGTAGTAATAGGGTCACCTTGTACTAAAGCGTGCAGTCAGGGTAGTAATAGGGTCATCTTCTGCTAAAGCGTACAGTTAGGGTAGTAATAGGGTCACCTTGTACTAAAACGTACAGTCAGGGTAGTAATAGGGTCATGTTCTGCTAAAGCGTACAGTTAGGGTAGTAATAGGGTCACCTTGTACTAAAACGTACAGTCAGGGTAGTAATAGGGTCATCTTCTGCTAAAGCTTACAGTTAGGGTAGTAATAGGGTCACCTTGTACTAAAGCGTGCAGTCAGGGTAGTAATAGGGTCATCTTCTGCTAAAGCGTACAGTTAGGGTAGTAATAGGGTCACCTTGTACTAAAACGTACAGTCAGGGTAGTAATAGGGTCATGTTCTGCTAAAGCGTACAGTTAGGGTAGTAATAGGGTCACCTTGTACTAAAGCGTGCAGTCAGGGTAGTAATAGGGTCATCTTCTGCTAAAGCGTACAGTTAGGGTAGTAATAGGGTCACCTTGTACTAAAACGTACAGTCAGGGTAGTAATAGGGTCATCTTCTGCTAAAGCGTACAGTTAGGGTAGTAATAGGATCATCTTCTACTAAAGCGTACAGATAGGGTTGTAACAGGGTCATCTTCTACTAAAGCAGTCGGTTAAGGTAGTAAGAGGGTCATCTTCTACTAAAGCGTACAGATAGGGTTGTAACAGGGTCATCTTCTACTAAAGCAGTCGGTTAGGGTAGTAATAGGGTCATCTTCTACTAAAGCGTACAGATAGGGTTGTAACAGGGTCATCTTCTACTAAAGCAGTCGGTTAGGGTAGTAATGGAGTTATGCTCTACTAAAGCGTACATTGAGGGCGGTAATAGGGTTATCTCCTACTAAAGTGTACAGTCAGAGTAGTAATAAGGTTATCTTCTACTAAAGCGTACAGTCAGGGCAGTCATAGGGTTATCTTCTACGAAAACATACAGTTAGGATAGTGATAGGGTCATCTTCTACTAAAGCGTATAGTTAGGGTAGTAATAGGGTCACCTTCTACTAAAGCGTACAGTCAGAGTAGTAATAAGGTTATCTTCTACTAAAGCGTACAGTCAGGGCAGTCATAGGGTTATCTTCTACGAAAACATACAGTTAGGATAGTGATAGGGTCATCTTCTACTAAAGCGTATAGTTAGGGTAGTAATAGGGTCACCTTCTACTTAAGCGTACAGTAAGGGTAGAAGTAGGGTCACCTTCTACTAAAGCATACAGTTATGGTAGTAATAGGGTCATCTTCTACTAAAGCGTACATTTAGGGTAGTAATAGGGTCACCTTCTACTAAAGCGTACAGTAAGGGTAGAAGTAGGCTCACCTTCTACTAAAGCGTGTAGTTAGGGTAGTAATAGGGTCACCTTCTACTAAAGCGTACAGTTAGGGTAGTAGTAGGGTCACCTTCTACTAAAGCGCATAATTAGGGTAGTAATAGGGTCACCTTCTACTAAAGCTCATAGTTAGGGTAGTGATAGGGTCACCTTCTACTAAAGCGTACAGTTAGGGTAGTAATAGGGTACACCTTCTACTAAAGCGTGCGGTTAGGGTAGTAATAGGGTCACCTTCTACTAAAGCGTATAGTTAGGGTAGTAATAGGGTCACCTTCTACTAAAGCGTATAGTTAGGGTAGTAATAGGGTCACCTTCTACTAAAGCGTATAGTTATTGTAGTAATAGGGTCACCTTCTACTAAAGCGTACAGTAAGGGTAGAAGTAGGGTCACCTTCTACTAAAGCGTATAGTTAGGGTAGTAATAGGGTCACCTTCTACTAAAGCGTATAGTTATTGTAGTAATAGGGTCATCTTCTACTAAAGCGTATAGTTATTGTAGTAATAGGGTCACCTTCTACTAAAGCGTACAGTTAGGGTAGTAATAAGGTCATCTTCTACCAAAACGTACAGTTAGGATAGTAATAGGGTCACCTTCTACTACAGCGTACAGTTAGTGTAGTAATACAAGACTTTCCAAGGTCACTCCCCCACCAGAGCTTCCTGTTAAAGTAGCACGAGACCTTCCAAGGTCATCTTCCACCATGGCGTACTGATAATGCAGCAGGATATCCCCGCCTCTTCAATCGTGGGAATATTTCATGGTCTGTCTCCCACAAAGCGTGCATACAGGATGGCAGGAGATCTTCTGGGGCCAGTCTCCCACATAGCGCACACGTAAGGGAGCAGCAAACCTTCTAAGGCCAATCTCCCACAGAGCGCACATACAGGGAGGCAGGAGACTCTCTTAGTCCAATCTCCCACAGATCGTACATATAGGGTGGCAGTAGACCCTCTAAGGCCAAACTCCCATAGAAAGTACACATAGGATGGCAGGAGCGTACATATAGGGCGGCAGGAAACCCTCTAAGGCCAACCCCCCATGGAAAATACACATAGGATGGCAGGAACGTACATATAGGGTGGCAATAGACCCTCTAAGACCAGTCTCCGATCGAGCGTATTTATAGGGTGGCAGGAGACCATCTAGGGCCAATCTCTCCCACATCGCATAATCAGGGCAGCTTGAGACCCTCCGACGTCAATTCCCAGCCTGAACGATCAGTCTGAGCATCTGGACAACCTCTGAGATCATCTCCCACAAGAGCGCATAGCTAGAGCAGCAGGGGACCCCCTGAGGTCGATCCCTCCACAGCGTGTATAGTTAGAGCAGCCGGAGACCCTCCAAGGGCAATCTCCCTTACAGTGTACATGTGGGTCGGCATTAGACCCTCCAAAATCAATCTCCCTTAGAGCGTACAGTAAGGCCGGCGGAAGTCCTTCGAGTTCACCATCCACCAGAGCGTGATGTAGGGCAGCTGGAAACCCTCCAAGATCAGTACCCCACAGATTAAGCAGTTAGAGCTGCATGGGGACCCTCAAGGCCAGGGCTGCAGGGGGGTGGGGGAGGGGCGAGAGGGGCTGCACGTCATATTCCACCAGAGCAAAAGCACCAGAACAGGAGGAGACCGCCCGAGCTCGATTCCTTACCAGAGCGAACATTCAGGGCAGCATGAAACCCTCTTTAGACGCCTCTCCACTAGAACCTACAGTCAGAGCAGCACGGAACCCTCTGTGGACAATGCCCATCCAGGGTGTACAGTTAGGGCAACAGAAGACCCCACCTCCCACCCCCACCCCAAGTCATTCCCCCACTAGGGCGTTCGATTACAATGGTAGTAGACCCTCCGAGGTCATCCTCTTCCAGAACTTACTAGTAATGCAGCGCTAGGACCTCGAAGCTTAATTCCCTGCCAGGTCGAACAACTATGGCATCGTCAATTACTAAACGTTGTAAAGATGAAAACGTATCATTATAGGCAGTGTAGGGAGAAATCCAAGGGATTGCTGGACAGCATGCCTTCAGACGAGCCCTGCCTTTTCGCTAATTTCAGTCTTGGAAGTGAGTGTTGCTTCCAGGTTGCTTTCATTTGCCATCGTGATCTCAGTCTCTTTGGATAAACGTAAACCAAGTATCGTATCTGGTTTGACGCTGTCTACTCGCACCCCCCTCCCCCCTCCAAAAAAAAGTGTTTCCTACAACAGAGAATGTTTTCACTAAAGAAGTTAATGAAACACACACGCACGCACGCACGCACGCACGCACGCACGCACGCACGCACACACACACACACACTCACACATCTATTGAATTCTCTTGTCTTCAGTATCTGAGTAATCTATTGCACCTGTACCATTCTGTGAACATCGCTTTCCTTCCTGGAAACTAGTCTTTTTCCCGACATTCCTGCCGTTCATACTAACGCTTTAGGTCGACGTTCCTTAGTCAACTAATCTCCTTTCTTTTGAAATCAGCTACTATACCAACATACTTACCACACCTCGCTGCAATCTTTCAAATGAAACCTAACACCCCCATCCGCCAACCCAATCCCCCCCCCTCCCCCCCCCCCCCACCACCCCCACGCACTGACTCCCACAGCTGACATGCAAAAATCATGAGCTCTTATGGTCTGGGAGTGTTGCATTGTGTGGATGCTTGTGGTTATTAATTTAGTGTCGGTCGTTTTTGTTTATGAGGCGGGAATGGGGGGGGGGGGGGGGGGGGAGGGAATGAGAGAGCTGGCAGCAGTGTGGTATAGCTGGATGTAGAGCGAGTGTTTGACTGGGGTGTTCGTTTTGCGTAGAGCCAGTTGTTGCTGTTTATTTTGTGTTTACGTTTATCTCTTTACTTGCTGGTGCAAACGCTAGGAATATTTCATTGATTAGGCTTATAGATAGTATTCATCACACACACACACACACACACACACACACACACACACACACACACACACACACACACACACACACACACACACACACACACACACACACACACACACACACACACACACTCACACACACACACACACACACACACACACACACACACACACACACACACACACACACACACACACACGCTGGCGTGCGCGCACGCGCATGCACACACTTGGTCATGCATGCACGCACGCATACGCGCGTGCACACACAAAACACTGACCTAGTATCTTGTCGTGACCTGTCAGAAGAACAGGAACCTGACCAAAATTGAAACGGATCAGATAACTGGACTAGATATGGAGTGAAAAGATATGCAG
>CM065738.1:20224837-20237337 GCA_033310375.1 Conus canariensis
GGTTTACTTTTCCATGTTTAGATGCTGAACAACAGAAGAGACTATCACCACACACACACACACACACACACACACACACACACACACACACACACACACACACACACACACACACCACACACACACACACACACACACACACACACACCACACACATTCTCTCTCTCTCTCTCTCTCTCTCTCTCTCTCTCTCACACACACACACACACACACACACACACACACACACACACACACACACACACACACATGCAGCGACCATGGACAGTGTCTTGTGACTTGTCAGGTGAACTGTAAGCTGGCCTCGTGTGAAGCAGTTACATTCTAAATCAGATATGGAATGAAGGATAGAACAAACGTTGGCTGCAACAGGTACAGATGCCACAGCCAGGGCTAAAATCTTTAATAAATACAAAGTGAAACAGTCGTATAATGAAACAGAGGCTAAAGCAGGAACATACAGGCACATATACAACCAAATACAGATTGAAACAGACAGAGATGACATCAAACGCAGACTGAAAACGATACAAGCTGAATCAGCCACAACCCGTTACATCTTTTGGCTGCATGGCATCTACGTCTCATATAGACCGTCACGCAACTACTTGCTTCCTTCGTGAATTTGAGAAGCAGAAAGCAAACCTGATGACAACTAGTCATTTGGACATTTGCAAACCAAAACGCAAACCTAAAGAGGGCAGATTGTTCGCTCCATGCCCGGTGAATAACAGGTGTCCTGAGACCTGTCTGAGGAAGCTGACTTCATTTGTCGATTGCGTCTGGTGCCACAGTCAACTGAGTGCCATTCAACACAGACAAGACGGCACAAGTGAGATGGGAGGGCGGCCTTCTGGTGGTCCTGATATCAATTGTTGGTGTTACGAACGGCAGAAAAAAGGCATCTTCACTTAGGCATGCCCACCCCCCCCCCCTTCCCTCCAGGCATACATCATGAATAAACAAAATATTTATCTAGACATCTAACCTCAGATGAAATCCCAGAGGCAATACATCAGTCTCCACTGCCCCCATACATGACATTTCTGTCTGTGTCGGTTCGCTACACGCTGGGTTTTCTTTTTCTGTTATCGCGGTTGTAATCATAGGAATGACATCATTAGATAGCAATGTCGCACTTGAGTTCCCTCTAAAGTTGTTCACGTTCGCCCAAAGTGAAGGCAAATCAATCACATTTAAAAAGAATCAACATGACGTGTTCATACAGACCACTGGCCTGCTTCTTTGGGTGAAAGCACACATTTAGAATCACAAATCTAGAATGACTGGACACCAGATGTTTTCATTTGAAATGAAAATGTGTGTGTTCCTTAATGCTGCAACATTTTCAGCTTTTGGAACGGACCCACACTTTACAGTTTATGTGTATCTCTCTGAGTTTCACATTCTGGCTCTGCTTCTCAATCACTAGTATTGCCCAATACTTCTGACAGTCAATGGAGGGCCTTTTAGACTTTGATGATGATGCGTGTTCTTGTTGAAGTTCCAGTTGTGTGTGTGTGTGTGTGTGTGTGTGTGTGTGTGTGTTGCGTGCTGCGTGCGTGCTGCGTGGTGTGTTATACTGCTAGAGACGCAGTACGGGAGTTGTTTTTTTTAATCATGCCATTTTGGACATAACATTGCCTGAGGATTTCATCTGAATTAATTTCCCAGTGGAAGTCTCAAGGTTTATTATTTTACTTGTGATGGATGTTTGAAGATGGACTGTAATATTTGTAAAACAAATTTTCTAACGTCATGTTGCAGCAAGAATCTCCATCAAATACGATTATGTTATCTAAGCTGGAATAAAAAATGTCAGAGATCGCTTACATTGTAACATCCCTTGATAGATAGATAAATAGATAGATAGATATAGATATGTACCACAGAGATACATAATAATGCTGACATAGTAGGTTCTATCTTAATATACTCATAATATATATAATATATACATAATGTATAATACCAAAATATATATATATGTTCTCACATAAATAGACATGCACTTACATAATACATAGAAACATAGAAGATGGATACATAGATACATACATATACAGAGAGACAGATTAATAGATAGATAGGCAGGCAGGCAGGCAAACAGCTAACTAGCTTTGGCTTCCATGACCGGTCTCTGCCATGCTATCTGATTAATGTTTCCACTGTTTGCTTGATTTACTAACATAGCAAGAAATTCTCCAATTCTTTGAACTATTCACGGTGTAATACTCAATCTGATCTCTTAAGAAATTATTTTAAACATGACAGTCTTTGAATCTACACTCTGCACTACAAATTCAAACTGTTTTTACCTCGCAAGTAGAGAGAACAGTACACACTCAGTTTCCAATGCTGATTCATTTCGTTCCACTAGTACTATCGAGATCACTCTATTTCTCCTGAGTCCTTAGATAACATAAAAACTTCGGTTTACCTCTACTTCAGCAACGATAATCAGACATCTGAAACTGAACGCGCACGTTTCACTATATATGTTCACTATGTCTTTCTAGTCTGTTTATGAAAATAAATGTGTCAGTGATGTTAACAGGCCTACTGATTCTGCACAGTGACATTATTTAAAACTGACGTCCATTCATTGAAATAAGAGACCAATGTTGGGCCTATACCCAGTTTTTTTTTTATCACACAACAGTACTGAATAATGGATTCCCATGATAAAATGTTACATACAAATATCATATGTTATCCTGGAATGCCAGTTACTTAAGCCATCAGAATAATAACTGAACACAATAATAAAATACTATTACCTTTTTTTTTCCATTTGAGCTGTTTGAAGCAAATGTTCCCACCACTTGCCACTTTTAGAAAATGCTCGCTGACTGGTTGAGTAATTCAGAAGAATCTTCCTTGGAATGTATCATTAGCTTCATACCTCACTGCCCTTGCTGATCAAGTTCCCCACTCTTTACCTGCACACATTGAAAATTGTAACGTTTCTCGCAACAAAAGAATCAATATCATCATCATCATCATCACCTCTCCCCCTCTCTCTTTCTCTCTCTCTCTCTCTGTGTGTGTGTGTGTGTGTTGTGTGTGTATGGTGTGGTGTGTTGTGTGTGTGTGTGTGTGTGTAAGTGCGTTGTGTGTAAGTGCGTGCTACATGATGAATGTTGCTGTGTGTGTCTTTGTGTCTGCGTGTCTGTTTCTGCGTCTGGTAGTTTCAATATAAGACGTTTATGACGATTGGCCAAGCATTTGATAATGTTCACACACTGCATCATCATCACCTTGTACTAAACTTAAGGTCTGTCATTTATCACCAGCATGTTTTCTTAGTTAACAGTTGGATACTCTCTTCTCTCTCTCTCTCTCTCTCTCTCTCTCTCTCTCCTCTCTCTCTCTCTCTCTCTCTCCTCTCTCTCTCTCTCTCTCACTACATGTGTTGTATACAATGTTTCTGCCAGTCTCCCAATGTACACACTATCATTGCATCCTTCTGTCTTTACCCTTCCAGAAATTGTTTCTCTGTAAATTCTTTCTGTCACCACTGTTACCGTCCTTCCCTCCTTTTACGTTTTCTTATGTCTTGTGGTGATTCATCTACACATCTCTGTGAGTACATTAATTGCGTCACCGTATACTGTTAAAAAGAAATGAAATATATTAGACAAATAAAACATAAATGAATGAATGAAATAAATGAATAAACAAATGAACATATAAACAAACAAACAAATACATAAAGGAATCAATCAAACAATCAATATATTGATACAATGTAAATAGATCAACTGATATATAAATACAAAGATAAATAAATGCACAAACAATCATTTATCATTTTGTTTTGAAGCTCGCCCATTCCAGCTACATTTTACAAAGAACTCTTTACGGCAGTGATGGATCTCTGACGTCACCATCTAAGCGAATCAAGTTCCGGCACTCTGTGGTGTCCCTTTCATCTTTTTTCATCACTGGTCTGAAGGCCTTTGAATTTTTCATGGCAGCCAGAGATTGGTGGGATCGAACTGTTGTAATTGGCGGCGACTGCAGGAGATGAATTTATAGCTTTCCATTTTCCTGTCCGCTTTCCAAAGAGAGCGCCCTCATGGTCCCGTTTATCGCCTGGGCCGGTCTATCGGTCTATCGGTCTATCGATTCTGCTTTTGTTCCTCCGTCTTTCTACGACATATCGAACTGCTCAGGATAGCAAGAGCGAGGTATGTGTGTGTGTGTGGGGGGGGGGGGGGGGGGGGGGGTGTGTGTGTGTGTGTGTGTGTGTGTGTGTGTGTGTGTGTGTGTGGTGTGTGTGTGTGTGTGTGTGTGTGTGTGTGTGTGTGTGTGTGTGTGTACACACCACATGGAGATACTAGTACTTACAGTGATACACCTAAGGGACGACATCAGTTCAAAGGAAATTTGCTTAGGTTACCTTTCCCTTTCTCAGTTGATTAGATTTGCACAACCAGCCAATATTTCAATAATGTCTTATCTGTTGCTGGCATGCGTGACGGAAGTTAAGTTCAAGTGGTTAAAATGTGTAGTCTGGAAATAGAAAGATGAAGAAGAAGAAGGAAGGAGGAGGAGGAGGAAAAGAGAGAGAAGAAAGAAGCATTTTGGATGAAAATTGTACAAATGGACATATGAAGGCAAACAACAGTGACATTGTCAAGATCATAGTCGTATGCAAAACGAACATTTCTAGTTAGTTTAAAGATGCAGAAATCTACTTGTCCACAACACAACAACACACACACACACACCACACACACACACACACACACACACACACAACACACACACACACACACACACAAACACAGAATGAGAGACAGAGACAGAGAGACAGAGAGAGAGAGAGAGAGAGAGGAAAGAGAGAGAGAGAGAGGAGAGAGAGAGAGAGAGAGAGAGAGAGAGAGAGAGAGAGAGTAGTGTATACAGAAAGAGGGGTATCAAATAAAACACATCAGGATAGAGAAAGCGCAAACAAATGGCTGATACACTTAATAATCTGTTGATAGGAGAGAGTCTGGTTTAGAGAAACGAAAGAAACGGCCATTGCAATGCGTACATAGCAAACATGCCACGCTGTGGAGCCAGTCTTAAGCTGTGCTCTTTGCTTATCAACATGGACAAACGGAGAGGAAGAAGACGTGGAAGGAACAAAGGGAACGGGGTGGGGGAGGGCGCAGCGGTTCAAGTTCACACACATATCATCTTCACTGGGATTGTACCATCGATCAACACGTCATCCCCTCCATCCACCCCTCTTCCTTGTCCCTCCTCTCTCCCCACTCACATCTCACGCATGATGGTGAGTTGTGGCTGTGTTCACTTGTTGCTATGGACAGGCTTGCTGCCAAATCCATGAAGCGGCCTTCTTCTTCTTCTTCCTCACTTCCTCTCTCCGCCTTCGTAGAGCATGTGCCGGCGGTACATTTCCATGTCATGTTTATGTATGTATGTATGTATGTATAATGTATGTATGTATGTGTATTTTGTATTAGTATATGTAGTAGTTAGTTATCTATTTAGCTATTATTTTTTTCTTTATTCATTTCATATATTTTCATTACATTTTGATATATTTATTCATTTATATTTATTTATGTACATATTTACTGTTTCTTTCTTTCTTTTTTATCTATTTGTTCATTTATTCATGTATTTTTTTTCGATTTTTTAAATATAGTTTTTAGATAAAAGACAAGCTACAATGAAAAAAATGGAGCTTTACTATATGTGTTTTACATTTTGGTTGTCATGATTCCTACTTCAGGTTAAATAAAAGGCCTGCACATTATGTTTTCCAATACAAAATCGTCTATAACGCATTTAGTTCAGATCTTAATATATTCAATGTTACGTATATTCTTGCTTGCTTAAGTTCTCCCAGGTGTTTTGGCTTCCTGGTAAAATACAGGACATAACAAGACAAAATTGTGTGATATCAAGATGAATATTGAAGCATATTTCTGTAAAATATGTACAGTTATTATTATATTTGCTTACTGTTTAGCTACATGACGATGACAACTTTCAATTTGGTTCAGCAATCTAGCTGGGTGTATCTCTGAAAACTTAAGCACTTTAATGCGCATATCTTAAGGGTGGATTAAGTACTGCAATCGTTCTTCTTTCTTGTGGCTTGTTTTTTCATCACATCGTAAATAATCCTGTTTAAAACTATATCCCAAAATACTTCAGATGTGTGTCTATTGCAAATCATTTCACGATGTTGCGCGTTTTTAATAATACAACATCTATTGATTCATGCCATGGGTGTAATCCACACGTGCACGCACGCACGCTCGAGTGTGTGTGTGGTTGTGTGTGTGTGTGTGTGTGTGTGTGTGTGTGTGTGTGGTGGTGGTGTGTGTGTGTGTGTGTGTGTGTGTGCGCCACGCGTGTGTACGTGTGTGTAATTAGCATAAATTCAAATTATTGTAGACCTGCCCAAGTATCCGACAATGGTTGTAAGTAAGAAATTTATGTAGACTGAAATTAATTTTGTTGCCTCTGATCAGAATCAGCTAGAACCCGTCTTCTGTACTTCTTCTATCACCATCAGTGCGCTGGTCATCTTGTTCCCCCAAATCAAAGAGTTTTTTTTTTTTTCAATTTTTTTGATAGGAAACGGGCAGATAATCCTGAAAATCTCCTTGCTCTGATCTCTGTTGAGAAGACGTAGGCACGGGAGTCAGATTTCTACAGGCTGCTTGCTAGATCGGCATAATTCTCATTTTATCAGATAGGTTATTATTCCATTCTACTCTCATATGGAGCTGTGAGTTTACTTAATAACTTCATTTGGTAATAGTCAATGAAGTGTTATTCCAAGTCTGACACAATCAATTTCCGCCAGAAAAAGGGCATTCTTCAGGGAAGAGAATGCTAATCAAAACAGGATAGGTGATACAAATTGTCTCAGTCTGAAAATCCGTCCATCCATCAACTGAATTGATTTCTTAGACTAAAGGACTTCACAGGCAGTAAAGGCACACTCGTTCGGCTTACCATTTCAGCACTGACATCGTCATCTTTCGCCAGCAGCTTCCTTATTACCTGCAGCGTGTAAGGAAATAATCAGTAAAACAAAGGAAAATGAGTTATTCACATTTCTTTAAACTGTCGTACAATGTACATAGTATATAACACTTTGAACTCTTTCTCTCATGAATTTGTTGAAGTCTGACTGATGCAGATTTGAAATGAAGAAGACTACACATCGTCGCCAAAATCGCGGAAGGTGACTCCTCAGTTCTTGCATTATTGACGATAGCAGAGGTTTAGATGGTGTGTCGAAATGAAAGGGACATGACGTCAGAAGAAACACATATATGCGTATGATTGTGCCTGCACACATGAAACGAAAACATGGGTCTATCAAAAAAAAGCTTACAATGTTGCTGTTTAAGCGAGCACATGCAGTTGTTGTTTATTCCTGTTTAAACGAAATCATGTAAAGTCAAACAACTGTTTGTTAGAGCTTCTGAGTATTTTTTTTTCAGTTCAAACAGATTAGCAGTGTGTACGTCTGTGATTGATCACGTGCGTTTTTATTTCGAAATATGAACAAACTTCATTGGGAACTCAAATGTAGCCATACCTGACCATTGATAGCGTTGTGATGGAAACCAGAGAATGACACAGAAAGGAAAGTGTTTAGTGAACAGACCACAGAAGAATGCCATGTGGGGACAGTGCAGACTGATTTATTGCCACTGGGATTTATTCTCAGGTTAGGTGTCTCGATGTATATCTTTCTAACCATGATTTATGCTCCAGGGTTATCCCTAAAGGAGGATGCCTTTTTTCTGCCGTTTGTAACAACTACACGTGATTCCAGAACCACTGAGAGAGCTCACCCCACCCTCCCTCCCCTTCCCCCATCTCACTAGCGCCACCCTGTCAGAGTTGAATGACACGCTGTTGACTCTGACCACCAGACATAATTGACAAATGGTGTTAGCTTTCTGAGCTGGGCCACAGGAAATGCGCCGCTCACTACGCATGGAGTGAACGGTCCGCCATCTTCAGATTTGCTCTCTGGCTCACAGATGTTCTAGAGAAGGGTGCAGTTGACATCAGGATTGGTTGTTGTTGTTTTTTTCCCCAGAGATATCCTTGTGAATGGTAAGCTTGTCTCCAGGCTTACTTTTGGCTCACAGATGTCCTAAACAAATGTGAAGCTATCATTAAGCTTGTTCTCTGGCCAAGAGAGTGACTAGCAAATCGTACACTTACATGACGGTCAATCAGGGAAATGGGTTCTATGCAGGAAGTGGTATTTGGGTCTACAAGTGTCACAGTTTCTGTTTCAGAATGTGTCTATGTGAGTACCTACCGCTTTTGCAGTTTACTGTGTATCTTTTTTCAGATTGTAATCTGAATCAATGCACACCTGTTTTATTCTGCATATTATTAAGTCTGTACCTATTTCTATACGCATCTGTTTCAGTCACCAATTGTTTAAATCTTTGTCAGCTTTATTGTATCATGATAAATGACATGATCCACTTGCACTTGTGTGTGTGTGTGTGTGTGTGTGTGTGTGTGTGTGTGTGTGTGTGTGTGTGTGTGTGTGTGTGCACGCATGCATGCTAGATATTTGAAAACCCGTTGTTAATGATGATTAATTAACTAATTGATTATGTTTTTTATCTTGTCCATTTTATCTGTTCCATTCCAATGTCGTTTTACACAGTGGTCTCTGCTGTGGTGACTAGAATCTGGCGTCACTTTCTGCCCACATCAAAGCATGACACTCAGTGTATTCCCTTTCAACTTTTTCATCACTTCTTTGAAGTTATTTGAGTTTTGCATGGTGTGCAAAAAAGTTGGTGGGATTGCGCTCTTGCAATTAGCAACTGCCGAGATGAATTCAAAGCGTTCTATTTCCATGTCTGGTTTCCAAAGAGAGAGGCCTCATGGTCCTGTTTAATGCCTGGGCCAGTTAATTGGGCTATAGATTTTGCTTTTGTGCCTGTGTTCTCTGTCATCTTTCCATACATTGAGCTGAGCAGGATGGCGGGAGTAAGGGGTGTGTGTGTGTGTGTGTGTGTGTGTGTGTGTGTGTGTGTGTGTGTGTGTGTGTGTGTTTGTGTGTGTGTGAGTGTGTGTGTGGTGTGTGTGTGTGTGTGTGTGTGTGTGTGTGTGTGTGTGTGTGTGTGTGTGTGTGTGTGGTGTGTGTGTGTGTGTGTGTGTGTGTGTGTGTGTGTGTGTGTGTGTGTGAATCTTTAACAGCGATAACATTCAGATCCATAACTACAGCTTCAAATCAATAAATTTCAGAAATGTGTCTACACTTAGACCAACAACGTTCAGAACCACATCAACAACTAGAACATTCAGACCTCTGTCTATATTCAGACCCATAATTTTCAGAAACATATCTACAACATTCAAAACAATACCTACAAGCTGATTTTCCAATCCATTCCAACACTTAGACTTACACGTTATACAATTGTATATGCAAGTGGAACTTTCAGAACTATGTCAGCAACCAAAACGTTTACAACTATACCTACAGCTCTCATAATCATTGCAATACAATGGGATATCGTTTAGAGTTACTTTTTGCAACTTAATTTAAGAATGTGTGTAGCCAATCAAGTCTTTGCCCACGACCAAACCAGGCTTGTAGTGAACTGAACTGGTTCAGTGGTGTGCTGGTGTACTTTTGTAATTTAACAACAACACAAATGAAACTGATGACAGTCACGTTGGTGATGATAAAGAAGAAAAAGAACGAAGAAAAAGAACAAGAAGAAGAAGGGAAGGAAAAGGAGGAGGCAGAAGAGGATGAGCTGGAGGAAGAAGAGACGGATGAAGAACAAGCACGACAAGCTGAAGAGGAATACGAAGAAGAACAGGAAGAAAAAGATCTACTTTAAAGCAAACTTATTATCATAATTATATGTGTATGTATCCATGTTCACAATATAAAGTTTTAAGTTTGACATTCATAAGCAAATCAAAGAGGTCGGATATGTGTACAACAGAGAGAGAGAAAGAGAGAGAGAGAGAGAGAGAGAGAGAGAGAGAGAGAGAGAGAGAGAGAGAGAGAGGCACACAGAGAGAACTCAAACTCAAAACTAAACTCAAGAGGCAGAGAGAGAGAGAGAGAGAGAGAGAGAGAGAGAGAGAGAGAGAAGAGAGAGAGAGAGAGAGAGAGAGAGAGAGATGATCATTGCTACTGGGATTTAAAAAAAACAGAAAGGAAATAAAAAAGATGCAATGACTGGCCAATATAATCAATACATTGCTGATAGCAGTCAAGCCAGTGTAGAAAAGAAAGCGAAATAAACGGCCAGTCCAGAGCATACATGGCTGGGTGCCGACACTGTGGAGCCAGCGTAGAGCCCCTCACTTATCAACACACACAGCCGACGGGACGGAGAAGAAGAGGTGGAAGGAGGAGGAGGAGTGGAACAGGAGGGGGAGTTGGGGGCTGCAGCGGCTCCGCTTCACACTCATATCACATCCACTGGCATCGTCCCATCGATCAACACGTCACCACATCCCCACCCCTCTTCCTCGCTTCCTCCCTCCCCACTTCACATGTGGGACGTCCTGGTGGCTGGTGGCTGTGTTCACTTGTTGCTGAGATCTGAGGCTGCTCCCAAGTCCATAAAGCTGTCTGCTTCTTCTTCTTCTTCTTCTTCTTCTTCCTTCCTTCCTTCCTTCCTTCCTTCCTCCCAGCCTTCATTTATAGAGAGATTAACCGAGTATGCAACGTCCACTAGCAAACAGCGTAAGCAACGGAGCATGAATTGTAGATCAAGAAGTATCTAGTATGTTGTAGTAGTATTAGTATTATTGTTACAGTTGTGGTTCTTATTATTGTTGCTTTCATTGTTGTTGTTGTAATTTTACTGTTTTGGTTGTTCTTCTTATCATGATCATCACCAGCAGCAAACACAGCATGAGCATGGGCATCTTCTTCTTCTTCTTCTTCTTCTTGTTCTTCTTGTTCTTGTTCTTGTTCTTGTTCTTCTTCTTCTTCTTCTTCTTGTTCTTGTTGTTCTTGTTGTTCTTGTTCTTCTTCTTCTTCTTCTTCTTCTTCTTCTTCTTCTTCTTCTTCTTTGTCTTCTTCTTCTTCTTCTTCTTCTTCTTCTTCGTCTTCTTCTTTCTTCTTCTTCTTCGTCTTCGTCTTCTTCTTCTTCTTCTTCTTCTTCTTCTTCTTCTTCTTCTTCTTTCTTCTTCTTCTTCTTCTTCTTCTTCTTCTTCTTCTTCTTCTTCTTCTTCTTCGTCTTCGTCTTCTTCTTCTTCTTCTTCGTCTTCTTCTTCTTCTTCTTCTTCTTCTTCGTCTTCGTCTTCTTCTTCTTCTTCTTCTTCTTCTTCTTCGTCTTCTTCTTCTTCTTCTTCTTCTTCTTCTTCTTCTTCTTCTCGATGACGTGTTTTTGCTTACCAATGTGACAGGTGATATCAAGCCATGATGTCTCTCGAGCTCATATGTTTTGTACATAACTGAAAGGATTGTTGTCTGTGATTTGCATGTCCCTTTCAGTTGTCTTTGGGTTTGACCATGATCTAAGACCTCCTCAGTCAGTCATGCACAGAACACGCTGGCAGACAGAAAGTATAGTGCATTCGGGTAATGACGTAATGGTAAACTATCCAAATTATCTCATTTGCAGAACATGCTGAGTGACAGTAAACATTGCACCTGCAGAGTTTTCACCAAAGGGTAAGATAATTATGCAAACTCTCTTATACACGAAACGGCAGACAGCAGGTCAGAGTCTCGCAATTACAGTTAAGCCCTTGATTTCTTCACAGTCACTCTAAGGACATGGAGACAAAATGTCTGCTTTATGAACTATGTTTGTCTCAGTCTAGGGTTACTCAGGTAGTATACTGCTATCAATTGATGATTTCAAAGAAAACCTAGAAAATACGACTCGTGTATTTTACAATTTATGATCTTCGTATTTAGCATCGACCCACAGGACCCATGGTATAACTATTGCAGCACAACTTTTGATTTGTACTGTCCCACTGCACACACACACACACACACACACACACACACACACACACACACACACACACACACACACACACACACGCACACACACACATACACACACACACATACACACACACACGCATGCACGCACGTACATACGCGCAGAGAGAGAGAGAGAGAGAGAGAGAGAGAGAGAGAGAGAGAGAGAGAGAGAGAGAGAGGCCACTTTCACCATTAACATCTCCACCATCTTTTACTAACCCCACTGACCAAGCTGGGAGTCTAGCTGATGGGTCTAGCTGAAGGTGTTCGTAGCTACTTTTGACATGCATATTTAATAATCGACCTTCAGATTGTGTTCGACGCCTCCTTGGAGTTTTGCATTTTAATTCATTTGGATTTGATATGAGATTGACAGGGCTGACGTTCATATGAACGTTCATGTCATCGTTGGATTGATTAATGTGCATGAATTCAACTTGGGTTTTACCTATCTATTTATCTATCTGTCTGTCTGTCTATCTATCTATCTATCTATCTATCTATCTAT
>CM065738.1:20239837-20259837 GCA_033310375.1 Conus canariensis
TTCACTATCAGATATGCTGGAGCACTTTCCTCTGCATTTTGCATTCATCTTCGATTGATGGTCAAAAGCAGCGACTACATTTAACAGACGGAGTTAGTTGCTAAGAAGTCTTGATTTCTGCATCCCTCTCAGTTTCTTATTTTTGAAATGGTCAGATTATTCTTGCATCTTGTTGAATGTTCTGCAGCATTTCAGGTAGCAAAGTCGTCGCATGAGTGACTCTGTAGACAAATTTTGCTGGTTTCTTGGCAATGTTATCAATGGAGATTATGAAGAGCATTACTGAAATGACTGGTCCTCGTGGCACGCCGCAGTGAAGACGGACACAGTGGTTGATCTTGCTGTCTAGTTACACATGCCAAGTGGGATTGGGAGAAGTCGTGTTACAATTTAATTCATCCACCTTCTTGATGAACAAGTACAGGGAAAGTCGCAATTGTATGTCTTGTCAAAGCTGTTTGTAAGACTGACAATGACAGTATGTGGTTCTAACACCTCTGGAAAGGCATTCTCAATTATGGGGACATGGTGCATGAACTGATCTTCTGCGCTATGTACATCCACTAAGCTGTCTGTGTTTTGCTGAGCAGATGATTTTGTTCTGAATGTTCCAGTGATCGTTTTGTCACCTTGCTCAGAAAACCAAGGAGGCCCAATAGCCAGTACCTGGATTTCTTGGTCTTGTCTTTCTGTTTCTGTCTAATTGGGATAATGGCTGCTTCCCTCCATATATCTTGGGATGTCGAAGCGTTTTGGGATTGGTGGATGATCAGGAACTTTTGTCTTGATCTGGTTCGAAAACTCTTGATTTTGTCGTTTGGAATGCCATTTTCTGATTTCGTTTGATTGCTTCATTAACTTCTATCATGAACCAGGTTGATTTCATGAAATGGTCGGAGCCCTGGTGTTTTAGCTGATGTGGACGTCTTGCATTCAGGCTTTAGGGAAATGTTGCACTTTCCTCTGTAGAACTCTGCCAGGGTGGTTGCTGCATTACTGCCCGCGTGACGCTCGCCGCCTTCACCGGTGACATCTCTGCTGAAATTGACTCCACTCCTGTGTCTTTATTCACGGTTTTCGTCTGATTCTACAGTTGTTGGTGTCCTTTTTCGTGTTGAAATTGCTGTTCTGTTTGTAACAGCTTTCTCTGGATCTCAGTCTTCCGTGACTGGTTACAGGTTTCCTCAATGTTGTGTGTGTGGATTATCTTTGATTTGGGAATCTGCTTGATGACCTTCTTTGCTAAGTGTAGTTCAAGTTGAAACTGCTCCAAAGTGTCGTGCTAATGTGACCTGTAGTGTTTTTGCTTTACCACGCCCCCCCCCCCCTTCCCCCCATCCCACCCTGGAGTCTCTGCTACTCTCTTTATACTACTACATTAGTGAAGTCCTGAGCATTCTCGTTGAGGTTGCTGGGAGTGCTGATGTCCTTGCAGACATCTTCATCGTTGTATCTAAAGAGTGACAGATTGACTCATTTAAAATTCCAAGCTGGCTCAGCGCTGTGCTTGATACTCCTATGCTGGTGATGCTAGACATGACTGGCCAATGGTCCTCACTGGGCTGCAGCAGTTGGATGGTACGTAATCCAGTCCTTCACTTTCCAATCTGCAGATGGCAGCTGCCGGGACAGAGGATAAACTATGACTGATCAGTCTTTATTTGTGTCTGTTTTCTTGGTCTAGGCGGAAGTCTTTGTAGCCACATGTAACAAAAACATATATTGTTGATATTGCAAGTGAGTATCTGAAAGAATAAAGCGTTGACAGCGTTTTTGCAAAGGAACTCCTGAAGTTTTGGCGTATTGTTCCTCACTTGTGTCTGTCTTCTTGGTGTAAGTGGAAGTCTTTGTGGTCGCATGTACCCAAACCCAAATGTTGATATTGTAAGTGAATTTCTGAAGAGTTAAGCATTGACTATTTGTTTTTGCATAGGAACTTCTGACGGTCTAGCTTCTTGTTCCACAGCATTTCTGTATAACGCTGACCCAACATGAGACTGAGGAGTGACTGGGAATTTCTCGTCTACTCTACGTTTCTCTGACCAAGCGAGAGCTAAGATATCGGTCACCCGTGAGGGCCCCAGTGAGGCTGAGAACCTGGCTGTCTACCTCCCCAGTTGTCGCTCATTGATACAGAACCATGTCTTATGAGAGATCACCAGCCTGATGACTCTGCCTTTTCATGGACGGCTGAATCTTCAAGCTGCAACGTCACTGTCAACACGTACATACACACCCAGAGTGGGCAAGATCCTTACGAGGCCTTTATGTCCGCACAATTCTGATCAAGGGCATCACGAGAAAACCTGACTACATCCTGCTAATACTGAAAACATAACATTACTCATGATCGCTGGTAGACAACTCTGTATGGATGTATTGATGATAACATACTGATCATAGATCTCATAAAGGACGTACTGACGACAACACACTGATCGCAGAAATTATCATGGACATCTGATTTTCATACTAAAGAACACACTATGGACACACTGATGATGGTGATGCTACAGGACTTATTAAGGACATCTTGTTGATGATGCACTGAATTAACAATGATTGTTGATCTCGTTATAAACCACTGTAATCACGATAGTATAGAATTGCTGCACTTCTCATCACACGCACTTTCTCCCTCCCCACCAACACCTTCCCTGGTTTCTGCTTCTTTCTATCACACACCTCACACTCCCTACCTCCACACCCCCCCCCCCCCTCCACTTTGACGTTTACAACTCTCTCTCTCCTCTCTCTCCTCCTCTCCTCTCTTGGGTCAAGTTTTATTTTCTCTCTCATCAATCTGCCTACTGCCTTCAGGCACTTGAGCGACCTCTGACTCCACCACTACCCTCCCTCCTTCCCCATCCACTCACTCTCTCCCTTCTGTTCTAAAAACCTCACCCATTCCTCTTCTTTTTTCCCTTCCTTGATTGCCGCCATCACTTCAAGCTCCTCTGTGCATGTGTGGCGCAGGTGGTTTGGGAAACGTGTATTAGACGGTGGGGTGGGGTGAGGGTGGATGGGATGGAACGGAAAGAACTAGGAGTGGGCAAGAGTGGGCGGAGCTGTTTCACGGTGTTTTTCTTGCTCGTTAATCTGTCTGATGTTCCAAGTCTTGTGATCAGGAGAGGTTGCACAGCCGAACAGACAAGAGTGCTCTCCCCTGTTCTACATAGCTGTGGCTGCACACCAAAAATGAATGTGCCAAGTCCTTGTTTAAGAATCGAGTATTTAAAGATTGGCGCAGTCAGATTGTATTGATAATATTGTTTCTTGTGTTTGGAAGTTGATTTGCCTCATTTTCTTTCATATGGCCATCGAGGTACAGGCCATGTGCTTTCCAAGCAGGCTGATTAAATCAAAGGAATAAGACTGTTTGGGCGCTGTAAGATGGCACAAACATAGGGTCACGGGTGAGTGCAAAGGCCTGAATTGTAACGTCATGTATTTGAAAATTGGTTTGTGATTTCACTGGTGAAAAACATGCAAAACAAGGGAATTGATTGATGGGAGTTGTTCTTTTGATCAGTTATCAGTTTTTACGTTAAATGCTGGTTCAAATTTACGGTGGGTCTCAAAACGGTTGCATGGATTATATGTTTCAGTGCAAAATCGTAATTGTGGCGTGTTGTCCGTCAATCAGAGTGGATCAGAAAAAGTGAAACGAGAGCAGTCTGTGCAAATTCTTTATATACCAAGTCCTTGGCGAAGACCAGAAAAATGCTGGAATCTCTCTCTCTCTCTCTCTCTCTCTCTCTCTCTCTCTCTCTCTCTCGTGTGTGTGTGTGTGTGTGTGTGTGTCGTGTGTGTGTGTGTGTGTGTGTGTGTGTGTGTGTGTGTGCTGACATGTCTTTGACTGAACAATAGCCATGTTCAAAGACTAGGGCTGGTGACAACTGTCAATAATTTTTCAACATGAACGTCCTGTATTCTCCTTATTCAAAAGTGCACACACACACACACACATACACACACACACACACACACACACACACACACACACACTCACACACACACACACACACACACACACACACACACATGGACACACACGCGGGCGTGCAAACGTGGTCGCCTCACGCACGTAGGCACGCACTCAGAGAGAGAGAGAGAGAGAGAGAGAGAGAGAGAGAGAGAATGCAATGACAGGTACAGACAGACAAGCAGACAGACAGACAGAAACAGTCAGGCAGGCAGACAGACAGACTGACAGAAATCAGACAGACAGAGAGACAGAAAGAAAATTGTTAAACCTTTTGCACTGGCAAGCGTCTTGCTGGTATCTACTTCGGATCTTCAGCGAGAAAATTCAAATGCCTATAAAAACACACACGCACGCACGCACGCACACACACACACACACACACACACACACACACACACACACACACACACACACACACGTGCGCGCGTGCGCGCGCACGCGCATGCGTGCGCGTGCACACACGCATAGATTCACACACGCATAGATTCACAAACAGACAGACAGACAGACAGACAGACACACACACACACACACACCCCACACACACACACACACACACACACACACACAACACAACACACACACACACACACACACACACACACACACACACACACACGAAGTAAGGTCACAGGGAGTTTTCATCGCTTCTTCTGCCAGTCACAATGATGTTTAATGCATGAGAAGAATCGCCTGCCCCATCCTACATAATTATATGCGTATGTTGATATTAACTATTAAGACAAAGAGATAAAGACGTACTTTAACCAGATAAGTTACAGTGAATTTTATCATTCATAACATTTTTTTTTAATGTTCGGGTCTACATCCATCCAAGAGATAGTGTTCCTGTAAAAAAATGTACTTTTGTTTCCATAAACGTCGGATCTTAGGTTAAACAAAAAATGCTCTTACTAAATGCAGTATCGCAGACTAAAACCCCGGTTAATCGTCCGGGAAACTCTCGATTGAACTGTACATTTGAAGACTAAGAGAGCCTAGAAACTATGCACGACCTCTGCGCATTGATGAAAGAAACCAAGCCGACAGTCATGGACAGCTGCAACGAAATTCTCCATGCGATAACATAAGCCATCGACATACTTTCTATCAACAGAACAGGCACACGCACAAGCAAATCACCGCAGTCATGACCAGATGAAATCTCTAACTATGATAGATACTCACATCATACTCCAACCATCCTGTTGCCAAAACTGTCTCTAATATCAACATGAAAATGAAATTTCAGAAAGAGAAAGTACAAAGTTCAGACCCACACAATCTTTATGACGTCAAATCGAGTACTCGACCAACGAAAGGTGTCACTGTCAATACTTCAGGTCATTCAAAGAAAAACACAGGGTTCAAATCAAACACAGAAATTATATCAGATATCCAGCAAAACACAGCGAATTTCTCGTCTATCATTAGAAAGAAATACCAAGACTCTACCTGAAGAGGACTTGATGCGAAGAGACTTAATGGGTCATGTGGCTTCTAAGCACAGTCCAAGGAAGCGTCACGCCTCTACGGCGTCCTGTCTGAACTGGATGAAACATTGGACAATGCAGATGCCGTGGTTCATTGTGCTGGACCTCATGATTGAAAGCAAAACGATGCCAACAAATGTAGCACCGCGATGGTTGAATGCGTCAGTCGACTCAAAAACAAACAAACAAAAAACAACAAACAAAACAAACAAACAAACACAACAGAAACAAAACAGATTTTCTATATCAACACAAAATCTGAAGGAACTAGATGCAAGAACGGAACTGCAAACCAACCCAGTGTATCATTCATCTCTCAGTAAAATGGCACCAAATCTCTATCATCTGACAGATGCAGGGCATCCATAGCGATAAGCAATCCTGTCTTTGCAAGCTGTGCGGGCAGACATATTGCACGGTTATTCTGGGTGAAACCATGACTCATCGGGCACGGTTATCGTGAAGTTGAGAAGCGTCTTTTGGTATCAAGAGGTGGAACGCTGTCCATTCAGCAGAAACTTAAGGTCGGATAATACCTAAACTTCTAAAACTAGCAAAGTATCTTCATTGTCAACACTTTCAACCTGTACACCTGACCTGTTTTACTCTGTGGATGAGCAAACCTTCCGATGTTGTCAAAAGTGTAGCTTGCACGCTTCGTCCTACGTGAAAATTAGATTAAACAAACTATTTGGATAATGCATTATATCATACTGATGCTAGAGCTACTCACTTGTCTTCATTTGTCACATCCTTGATCAATATCCTAATATCCTTAAAGACATCACTAGGTATTTTGTGACAGAATTTGGTAATGCTGGCGTCGGTTTTGTAATCCCTAGTTTAAAAGTACAACAAACAACAGCCTTTTTATTTTCTAGTTGGGCAATCGATTTTTACAGCTGAACTGACGTATCTGTAACGGAATTGCATTCTTTTATGAATTTGCCGATGACAATTTTTAGTATTCTGTTTTGTGTTTTTGCTGAAGCAGAACTCTGTGAAATCAGTTATAAATGGAGCAGACACATTGAGAGTAATGATGTTATCATAGAGATAAAACGTCCTGGCTGCAAGTTGTCTTTTTTTAAAGACAGCATCCAGTTTCATTTTTTGTTAGCTTCCATTCTGTGGGATATTCATAGATGAAATAATGGATTCAAAAAGAAACCCATGTGCCAGAAATCTCTGTCTTTTGATTGTGCTATCATATCTTTCACATCTAATAAATGTGTCGCACACTTGAAAGCAAAATACATTCAGATTTCATTAAAAAAAAGGCACAGTCTTGTCGTTTTCAACGTATTGTTCAGATTCGAGGGATATTGCAAGCTAGTTGAATAGAATGAGACTCAATACTTGGAAAACTAAATATTCTACGCAAACATACTGTTATTTATAGGGAATGTATTCGCATCGCGTATCCTAATAGGATTTCATTCCTAACCATTCTACCTATGTGTTACTGTAGTGATAGTTCATGCCTTCGAATTTAACTGGTTGACTAGTTTGCATAACAAGGATTCCAGTCGATATGACATTTAACGGACTGAATCGCATTGTGAATATTTTGGCTATCTCGTGTAATTTCTTTGCGTCTACTATACTGTTTTTATGCGTTATCTCATTGATCGTTCAAAGACTCATTCAGGGTTTATAATATTATCCTTGTCGGGGAAGACTGTCGTGTCATCATGAAGGCTTTTAGAGAGGACAGTAGTGTACTTCTTCGAGGTCTGCTGAACCTGTGAGTCAATTGGCCGCTTTCAAGATCAGCTTCTCTCTCTCTCTCCCTCTCTCTCTCTCTCTCTCTCTCTCTCTCTCTCTCTCTCTCTCTCTCTCTCTCTCTCTCTCTCTCTCTGTGTTGTTTTTGTTGTTGTCTTTAGCGTTGTCGTTGTCGTCGTCGTAGTTGTTGCCGTTGTATATGATGTGTGTCATCATGAAGGCTTTTAGAGGGAACAGTAGTGTACTTCTTCGAGGTCTGCTGAACCTGTGAGTCGCTTTCAAGATCAGCCTCTCTCTCTCTCTCTCTCTCTCTCTCTCTCTCTCTCTCTCTCTCTCTCTCTCTCTCTCTCTCTCTCTGTGTTGTTGTTGCTGTTGCTGCTGCTGCTGCTGCTGTTGTTACTGTTGTTGCCGTTGTTGTGGCTGTTGCTGTTGTAGCTACAGTTTGGACGCTTGTTTCTAATTTCTCTTCAGAAATTTCATGCAGATTCTTTGACCAATTAGCAGTTATTCACCTACATATTGTCCATTGCGTGAGAATCAGGTCAGACTTATCTGCATTTCTTCTACCTCTGTTTGCTTCAGCTATTCCCGTTCCTGCTCGTCTCCTCTTGCTTCTTTTCTCTCTGTACAATCCACAACCATTCAGCATTGATTGGTAAACCTCTTCATCAAAATAACCGGTCTTCTTCTTCTTCTTCTTGTTCTCTTCCTCCTCCTTCTCCTCCTCCTCCCCCTCCTGCTGCTGCTGCTGCTTCTTCTTCTTTGTCTCCTCCTCCTCCTCCTCCTCCTCCTCCTCCTCCTTCTTCTTCTTCTTCTTCTTCTTCTTCTTCTTCTTTCTTCTTCTTCTTCACCTTTTCTTCTTCCTCCTTTTCCTCCTCCTCCTTTTTCTTCCTCCTCCTTCTCCTCCTCCTCCTCCTCCCTCTCCTCCTCTTTCTCCTCCTCCTTCTTTTTCTTCTGCCTGCTCCTGCTTCTGCTCTGGCTCCTGCTCCGGCTCCGGCTCCTCCTCCATCCCATCCAAAAGGGAACTGAAGAGGCCTGTTGTGCTGACAGTGCCAGGGAGAGGGAAGATGGCGGGTGATGGTGCAAATGCAGAGCTTCGTCCTGTTTGTTCAGCGGGTGGGGTGCACGGGAGACCTGTCCTGAAAAGTGCACAGGAAGTGTGTGTGTGTCGGGGGGGGGGGGAGATGAAAGTGCACGTGAAGTGGTGGAGGGAGGCTGGCGGATGATTCAGTTAGTGCCACCTCTGGCATCTTGCACCCCACCCCTCTCCTCCTCCCACCACTCTCCGTGCCTCTTCCTATCCTCGGGTCTGTGATGGACTGTTTGAAAGGCTCCATAATGTTGCCACAGCCCTGCACGTTGCACCAGGGTGTTTCATCAATATCCATTACCTCCGCTTCAACCGGTCATCTTCTCCGTATTTCCACCTGTCCTGTTATACGATTCACAAATATCCATGTTCCGACTCTTACCTCATGGACTCATGGGTATACCAATACCGACATTTATATGTAACTGTACACCTCTGATATTTGATGGCTGTGACGGTAGTTCTCGCTTTGGGTTCTGGCCAGGATGGAATATGAGGCAAACTGAGGAGGCCGATCATTTTGTCCAGAATGGCGCAGATAAAGAAGTGTCCACAGAATCTAACCTTACGTACATTTCAAACACAAAAAACATAGTTAATTCAAAGATTTCTACATAGAAAGTGGACCGACATTCCTACTGAAACAACGGACCTATCAACACCTTGAAGCGTTTCTTCCATCTGCTACTTTTAGATGCAACGAAGAAACAGCGCATCTGCGACTTAACACAGACGACTCTTTTTCATTATAGAATATGTTCCCACCGAGTGTCAGATTTTGCATGCCATTAGTCATCTGTCACTAACCATGTAGACTCTGTGTTGTTCCAACCGATGTTCTGTTTTTGAAGTAAATTACAGGTTTCCTTTTTTTTCTTTCTTTCTGTTTTTTTTTTTTCTTTTTTTTTTGGTGTTGTTTTTGTTATCCTGATGTGCGCATTTTTAGAATGTTTCGAATGATTCTTTGATACATGCACGCATGGCAAAATGGAATGGGACAGGTCACTGTCCTGTAGCACTCCCTTTGGTCAGCTGGTCAACAAACAACGCGTCATGAAAAGAAATGAAGTCCACAGTGCAACGTCTACGTATTACGTTCTCGGTTCAGAGACATCTTATATTGATTTCAAAATGCTAAGCTGCCTGGATTCATTTATTTGAATGCTTCCACATCTTTCAGGCTGTTTGGTTCATGAGTACTAGCATCCCATTTCTAATTGTCAGACTGTTTGATTCATGAAATTATCAATGCCCTGTTTCTATCTGTCAGCCTATTTGACTTTTGGCTTAATTAAAAACATGCATTTTCATTTTTAGCACTTTCTGCCTGCAGGCATAATGCTTCGAAAGTGACTGATTCATGAATGTCAGTGTCTTCTCCATTCCAGCTGGTTCATGAAGTCAGTGTCGCCACTTTTATCGGTCAAGCTGTTTAATTTATAAAAAACATAATGTCCCCATTTCTATCTTTTCATGAAATGTATCCTCCAAATTACTGTTGGTCAAGATTTTTTTTTAATTATGAATGTCCTTCTCGTCATATCTATATGCCATCTGACATCGTCAGAAATCTACAGTTACGGACTTTCCTTTTTTCTGACGAATTTACAATGGACATTCAAAACACGAATTTCACCTGAAACGCTATACCGTGTTTCAAATTACTCATGTTAAAATGTCTTAATACAGATTCCATGCTTCTTAAGAGTATGTTATAATATTATGGACTGACCTTTTGACACGTCAAATTACTCCTGTTAAAGTGTCTTAATAGAGATTCCATGCTTCTGAAGAGTTATCTATTAATAGTATGGACTAACGTTTTCACACCAACAGAAAATATTTGTGTAAACTGTATTTCCTTGCAGGCTAATCCACATGCACTTAGTGTGTACACATATCTGACATTTAACTGCAGTTTTAACAACACACACAGCACACACACACACACACACACACACACACACAACACACACACACACACACACACGCAGCACGCACGCGCGCCCCCGCACGCGCGCGCCGCACGCACGCACGCACCACCACACACACATTAACGATGCCTACCACCTGGAGAAGAGGGGGGTGGGTTCCCATATTATATTCAATTTCAGTTGACATTTTCTGTGTAAAATCGTGACTGCTTTCAAACTGTTTCTGTTCAGTAGAGGGAGATTATTCGGAAGACCGTGATCAATATTTCTTTTGACCTTCCAAAGAAACAAACAACAGCAAAACATTATTCCTCACATTTTTGTTCATCCCCTGATTTCACCCACTGCAATAGTTGCGGACGACCCTGCAATAGTTGTGGACTACGCTACAATCGTTTTGGACTACGTTGCAATAGCTGTGGAGTATGCTGCAATAGTTGTTGACTACGCTGCAATTGTTTTGGACTTGACTTACTTGGCTTAGTCCTCTTCGCTCCTTGAGAAGCATAGGGCCTCAACAGCAACCTTCCACCTCCATCTGTCCCTGGCACACGTCCTGATCTCCCCCCAGATCAGGCTGGAGGCTCTCAGCTCGTTTAGCAAGCTCCTTCTCCAGGTCTGCTTTGGGTGCCCTCGCTTCTCTTGCCCTGCGGGTTCCACTCGAGCGCCTGCCTGGTGATGTTAGAGGGCTCCTTCCGCAGTGTGTGGCCGACCCATCGCCACTTTTTTGACCTGGACGTCCATTGGGTGTTGGTTTGCCCTCGTCCACAGGTCGGTGTTTGGCACTCTGTCGAACCATCGCAAGAGGAGGATCTGCCGGAGACATTTATTGATGAAGGTTTGGATCTTCGTGGAGGTGTTGGTGGTGACTGTCAAGTCTCTGACCCGTTTTGGACTACGCTGCAATAGTTGCGGACCACGCGCGATAGCTGTGGACTATGCTCAGTTGTTGTGGACAAACGCTGCAAGAGCTGTGGACTGAGCTGCAATAGCTGTGGACAGAACTGCAATAGTTGTGGACTGCGCTGCAATAGCTGTGCACTATGCTGCAATAGTTGTGGCCTATTCATTATCCTTGGCATAACGATGGCTCTTCTATACAGGAGAGGTGGAAGGTCCTCTCTGTCCAAATTGTGACCTGTCATAGGAGACAAGACTCCACGTTATGGTGTGGTCCCCCAAATATCTTTCACCACGAACAAATTGTCTGCTTTATGTTCAAAGGAAATCTTCTTCTTCTTCTTCTTCTTCTTCTTTCTTCTTTCTTCTTTCTTTCTTCTTTCTCTCTCTCTCTCTCTCTCTCTCTCTCTCTCTCTCTCTCTCTCTCTCTCTCTCTCTCTCTCTCTCCTCCCCCTCTCTCTCTCTTTTTTTGTGTCTCTGTCTTTGTCTCTGTTTCAGTCCCTGTTCCTGTCTCTGATCCCCCACTCTCTCTCTCCCTCACCCCCACCCTCTCTCTCTCTCTCTCTCTCTCTCTCTCTCTCTCTCTCTCTCTCTCTCTGTATGTGCGTACGTATGCGCGTGTGTTAACTCTTGTCAGACTTTCAAGGATGCCGCAGTTTAGCTTAATTTCTTAGATAGGGAATGGCTAGGTCGTCAGTAGATGGTGGTGGTGGTGGTGTGTGGTGTGTGTGTGTGTGTGTGTGTGTGTGTGTGTGTGTGTGTGTGTGTGTGTGTCTGTGTTTGAAATCTGCTACCCCGGGTTACTGAAATGTGCAAGGCATTGAGAGATGATCTTTTTATTGCATGCATTATGCCTGTAACAAAGAGGGTTATGTCCCGTAGCTGTGTATGTAAGGCAGAGATTTTTTTTTATTGAGTTATCTGAAACAATATGTATTTATGAAGATAGATATGCATTTCAGTTATCTATCTATCCGTTTATTTACTCATTTATTTATTTACCTATTATCTTCTTCTTCTCTCTTCTCTTCTCTCTACTCTCTCTCTCTCCATCTATTTACTTGTTTATTACATTATATATTTATTTACTTATTCATTTTTTTTCGAAGGCAATCAATTAGCTAGCTAACAGTTAGTTAGTTTGTAAGTTATTAGTTAGTTAGTCAGTCGGTCAGCGGTCAGTCGATTAGTTAGTTATTATTAAGTCAGTTAGTTTGTTAGTTAGATAGTTAATTAGTTAGCTTAGTTTGTTAGTTAGTTAGCTAGTTGCTTGGTTACTTAGCGATGAGTGAGTGAGTGGTGAGTGAGTGAGTGATTGAGTAGAGAGAGAGAGTGAATGAGCGATTGAGTTAGTCGCTTAAGTTAGTCTAGTTCGTTAGTTCGTTCGTTAGTTAGTTAGTTTACTTACTTTACTTACTTACTTACTTACTTACTTACTTACTTACTTACTTACTTACTTACTTACTTACTTGTCGTAATTCGTTAATTTCAGACATGTATGTTTATTCACTTTTGCGTAATAACAGAGTTTCTGTTGTTTTTGCTTGGTAGGTTGTTGTTGTTGTTGTTGTTCCTGTTGCTGTTGTTGTTGTTGTTGTTGTTGTTTAATCATCTTTATGAAGAGGATGAATTGTGTCGTCAAAACGAACGAGATGCTTAAGCCATATAGAGATATTTCTTTCTATGTGTCCAACCCAGGATATTGCTGCGACTTTAATATCACCCTCAAGACATAAATCTGCACACAGGCAAACGACAGTGGCTCGGTAATCTAAAGATTAAGATTTTTTTTTTAATCCAAGCAACGTAAAGGTATATATCACATTTCTTGTACTGCCATGTCTCCATAGAGAACACTGCATATCCTGTCACTGTATATTGTCATAGTGGGTAGTTTGGTGTGACATCCAGCTGGTTCCTGCTTTTAGCTGTATTGCAATAGGGGATGGTACAATATAATATTCAGCTATTCCCCGCTTCGATAAATTCGCAGCATGGTAACAATGGATGGTTCGATGCTACTTTCAGCGGGTCTCCGCTTAGGTGTTTTGACTGTGCTGTCATCATGGATGGTTCGGTGCGCTGTTCTGCGGCTCATCATGCAGATAATGTGTTGCCACAGTGTACACCCGTTTCTTTGTGCCAGAGTGTGTTCTGTTGGAACCACCTGTAGCACAACGGGACAATATCGTTGCTGGCCTTGACTCTGTGTCATATGCTATCGGGACAGCTGTTGAGGACACTTTGCGTGTCCTGTCAACCTCTGTTGTCTCGAAGGCGGTAACTTGATTGTGATGTGAAAACCAAAACAAAACAAAAACCAAACAAACAAAAAAAGAAAAGGTGGAAAACCAGTCGTCTCCTATTCTGCCCTGAGCTGCTGTCTGTGTTATCCAGTGCCATTCATTTCAGCCCCGCCGATGTGCCACGTGCCCGTACCGCTAGTGGTGGAGTGATGACTGTGAGCCACATGTCTGTACCAATAGCAGTGGGGGTGATCATCATGTGCCACATGTCTGTACCAATAGCAGTGATGTCATCATGTGCCACATGTCTATCCCATAGCAGTGGGGTGATCACCATGTGTCACATGTCTATACCAATAGCAGTGGAGTGATCATCATGTGTCACATGTCTATACCATAGCAGTGGGTGATCATCATGTGTCACATGTCTATACCAATAGCAGTGGGGTGATCATTATGTGTCACATGTCTATACCAATAGCAGTGGGGTGATCATTATGTGTCACATGTCTATACCAATAGCAGTGGAGTGATCACATGTGTCACATGTCTATACCAATAGCATTGGAGTATCATCAGTGCCACGTTCTGTACAATAGCATGGGTGATCACATGTGCCACGTGTCTGTACCAATAGCATGGCTGATCACCATGTGCCACGTGTCTGTACCAATAGCAGTGGGCTGATCACCATGTGCCACGTATCTGTACCAATAGCAGTGGAGTGATCACCATGTGCCACGTGTCTGTACCAATGGCAGTGGGATGATCACCACGTGCCCACGTGTCTGTACCAATGGCAATGGAGTGATCACCATGTGCCACGTGTCTGTACCAATGCAATGGGAGTGATCACCATGTGTACACTGTCTGTACCAATAGTAGTGGGGTGATCATCATGTGGTAACATGTCTGTACCAATAGTAGTGGGGTGATCATCATGTGTCACATGTCTGTACCAATAGTAGTGGGGTGATCATCATGTGTCACGTGTCTGTACCAATAGTAGTGGGGTGATCATCATGTGTAACATGTCTGTACCAATAGTAGTGGGTGATCATCATGTGTAACATGTCTGTACCAATAGTAGTGGGGTGATCATCATGTGTAACATGTCTGTACCAATAGTAGTGGGGTGATCATCATGTGTCACATGTCTGTACCAATAGCAGTGGGGTGATCATCATGTGTCACATGTCTGTACCAATAGTAGTGGGGTGATCATCATGTGTACATGTCTATACCAATAGTAGTGGGTGATCATCATGTGTCACATGTCTGTACCAATAGAGTGGGTGATCATCATGTGTAACATGTCTATACCAATAGTAGTGGGGTGATCATCATGTGTCACATGTCTGTACCAATAGCAGTGGAGTGATCATCATGTGGTCACATGTCTGTACCAATAGCATGGGGTGATCATCATGTGTGACATGTCTGTACCAATAGCAGTGGAGTGATCATCATGTGTCACATGTCTGTACCAATAGTAGTGGGGTGATTCATCATGTGTAACATGTCTGTACCAATAGCAGTGGGGTGATCATCATGTGTAACATGTCTGTACCAATAGCAGTGGGGTGATCATCATGTGTAACATGTCTGTACCAATAGTAGTGGGGTGATCATCATGTGTAACATGTCTGTACCAATAGTAGTGAAATGATCATCATGTGTCACATGTCTGTACCAATGGCAGTGGAGTGATCATCATGTGTAACATGTCTGTACCAATAGTAGTGAAATGATCATCATGTGTCACATGTCTGTACCAATGGCAGTGGAGTGATCATCATGTGTAACATGTCTATACCAATAGCAGTGGGGTGATCATCATGTGTCACATGTCTGTACCAATAGCAGTGGGGTGATCATCATGTGTCACATGTCTGTACCAATAGCAGTGGGGTGATCACCATGTGTCACATGTCTGTACCAATAGCAGTGGGGTGATCATCATGTGTCACATGTCTGTACCAATAGCAGTGGAGTGATCATCATGTGTCACATGTCTGTACCAATAGCAGTGGGGTGATCATCATGTGTCACATGTCTGTACCAATAGCAGTGGGGTGATCATCATGTGTCACATGTCTGTACCAATAGCAGTGGGGTGATCATCATGTGTCACATGTCTATACCAATAGCAGTGGAGTGATCATCATGTGTCACATGTCTGTACCAATAGCAGTGGAGTGATCATCATGTGTCACATGTCTGTACCAGTAGCAGTGGAGTGATCGCCATTTGCTACGCGTGTCTATACCAATGGCTATGAATTGCTCAAGGTGAGTCACCATATCACACCATATCACATTATAAACAGTAATCGTTTAGCATTACACCATTCGCAATAGACCTCACACAATCCGTTATGTGAAGCCGGTGATTACATACCATATGTGAAACATGCTCTACACATCGCGCTGTGTGAAACAGGCTTTAAACATCACGTTATATGAAACGAACTTTGCACATGACGTTATGTGAAACGGTCTTCACGAATCACGTTTTGTGAAAAACAATTTACACATAACGTTATGTGAAACAGGTTATACACTTCATTGTTATTTGAAACAGGTTTTAGCAACACCTTATCTACTCCTGTTGCCTGAAAATGTCCAACAAAATTCAAAGGGGGAGTGAGGGAGGGGGGGGGGAGATTTGCTTTCCCCCAAGCAGAAAATGGAAAGATTTTTTTCTTCCATTTCTATTCCAGTCGTCCTAACAACATCCTCTATGCGCTGCCTTTCAGCAGCGGGTGCTAGAAACAAGCTGAGAGGCAAAAGAAGAGGGATTTCAAGCTGGTCCAAGAGCCTGGGAACATTCCATGAAGGCGCTCAATACATATGAAGAGCGGCCATTTGGGGGGAAGCAACAAAATAATATAACAGGACACAAACAAGCAAACAAACAGACAGACAAATGAAAGAAAGGGACGAACAAAAAGAAGAAAAAAAAGAGAAAACAATCGCAACACAAAATGGAACCAGCCATGTTGAAGAAGGCAAACCCGTGTGTAAAGAAGGGCCCTGTAGGAAAAAAGAAGGCCGTGCTGCAAAACGCCAGTGGCCGGATTTCTCCAGCACTCTGGCACTGATTTCAATAAATTGTATGGGGGGAGGAGGAGGGAAGCTGGGCGCCAATCGAATCAGCAGTCGTCCTCCTGAGCTCTTTGAAGACATTACTTGGCGCTTCTTGGGCAAGTCGCCTGCTCAACAAACACAGACCGCCATTGAATCTGTTAAACTAACAGAATCTCTCCCTTCTTTACCCGCCAGACCTTCCCTTCCCTCTCCTTCCTTTTTTTTTAAGCAGCCGAGAAAGAAGAAAGAAAGAAAGACTGCAAGAAGGAAAGGAAGGGAGGAAGGAAGAAAGAAAGAAAGAAAGAAAGAAAGAAGAAGAAGAAGAAGAAGAAGAAGAAGAAGAAGAAGAAGAAGAAGAAGAAGAAAAGAAGACAGACAGACAGACAGAAGAAAGAGAAAAACAGAAGAAAAAAGAAAGAAAGAAAGAAAGAAAGAAGAAGAAGAAGAAGAAAGAAGAAAGAAAGAAGAAGAAGAAGAAGAAGAAGAAGAGAGATGCAGAGAGAAGAGAGAGAGAGGGATGCAGAGGAAGGAAGGGAGAGGAGAGCAGGGGAGGAGGAGAGTGGAGAGAGTAGGGATTCGGTTTGTGAAGGATGGAACAGTCCTCTGAAGATCAAATAACTGGCTCTAAGATGACTCTCGCCAAAGACCGCACAGTTTGGGCATCGACTGGGGTAAAAAAAAAAAGAGCTCGTCTTGATTTTGACCTTGGAGGATGGCTGAAAGGTCATGACACTAATCTTGAAAATGCTCTAAAATCATGCCTTAATAACACAGAACTTAGGCATCATTTAAACTGAACATTCTCTAACATTCTCATATTTCCCCACATCTTAGCATAATGAAAGTCACGGTGTTTTATGAATGCACTCGAGATGAAGTGTGACACGAGTTGTGACTTTGCGGAAAGCTGATTATTAGAGTGGAAACAATCTCTATACTGCTGTTGGGTGATCGCCCCATGGCTATTGGTATGTACATGGGGCACACGCTGATCTCTCCACTGTTGTTGGTATAGACATATGGCACATACTGATCAACCCACTGCTATTCGTATGGACACATGGCAAATGGCAACGTGTTAAGATACATGTAAATACATGATTTAATCAGACCATCACCTTGCCATTCTATTCTTTATAATTGTACTAGATTTGAGACAGACACAGACACGCATAGACACAGACACACAGATACAGTCACACAGACACACGGCAAATGGTAATGTGTTAGGATACATGTGAATGCATGATTTAATCAGACCATAAGTTTGCCATTCTGTTTTTTTTTTAATTGTACTAGACACAGACACTCATACACATGTGATGCATAAAGCCTATTTCACATGACATGATGTGCAAAAGCCTGTTTCTCCTAACATGATGTGTTATGTCTGCGTGATGCATAAATTATTTCACATGACATAATGGGTAAGGCCTGTTTCATAGAATGCGACGTATATAGCCTGTTTTACATAAAATTATGCGGAGATATATTGCTGTTGTTGTTGTCCGTCGTCGTCGTCGTAGTAGTAGTAGTAATGTTAAATGTAAAGCCTGTTTCTCATCGTGTGATGTGAAATACCTGTTTTCCGTAATACAACGTGTACAAATAATCTGTCGTAAAATGACTCCTAAAACCAAACCTGATTTCCTGTCACTGTCAGGGGAAACATCTGGAGACTAGAACTACTGTGGGCACATGATCTACACAGCAGTGGTGATAGTCGGCTGATGGAAGCGAGACTGCAAACGTACAGAATTTTGTAGTCTGAACTGGAGACTGCCAGGCTGTGAGGTGGAGACTGTAAGGGTGTAATATAGAGACTGTAAGGGTGTAATGTATAGACTGTAAAGGTGTGATGAAGAGACTATAACGGTGTAATGTAAAGACTGTACGAGTGAAATGTAAAGACTATAAGGGCATAATATAGAGACTATACGGGTGTAATGTAGAGACTATAAGGGTGTAATGTAAGGACTGTACGAGTGAAATGTACAGACTAAAAGGGTGTAATGTAGAGACTATACGGGTGTAATGTAGAGACTATAAGGGTGTAATGTAAAGACTGTAAGGGTGTAATGTAAAAACTGTACGGGTGAAATGAAGAGACTATAAGGGCGTAATGTAGAGACTATAGGGTGTATTGCACAGACTACAAGGGTGGAATGTCGTGATTAGGGGTGCTGTGTATAGACTATAAGGGAGTAATGTAGAGACTGCACGGATGGTATGTAAAAACTGTGAGGGTGTAATGTACAGACGTTACGGGTGTAATGTAGAGACTATACGGATGGAATGTAGAGATTATAAGGGTGTAATGTAGAGACTATAAGAGTGGAATATAGAGACTATAAAGGTGTAATGTAAAGACTACAAGGGTGTAATGTAAAGATTGTAAGTGTGGCATGGGGATACTTTAAGGGTGGTATGTACAGACTCCAAGGGTGGAATGTGGAGACTATATCAGGGTGTAAAGTAAAGACTATAAGGGTGCAATGTAGAGACTATAGGGGTGCAATGTAGAGAGTATAGGGACGTAATGTAGAGACTATAGGGGTGCAATGTAGAGACTATAGGGGTGTAATGTAGAGACTATAGGGGTGCAATGTAGAGACTATAGGGGTGTAATGTAGAGACTATAAGGTGTAATGTAGAGACTATAAGGTGTAATGTAGAGACTATAAGGTGTAATGCAGAGACTATAAGGTGTAATGTAGAGACTATAAGGTGTAATGTAGAGACTATAAGGTGTAATGTAGAGACTATAAGGGTGTAATGCAGAGACTATAAGGTGTAATGTAGAGACTGTAAGGGTGTAATGAAGAGACTATAACGCTGTGATGTAGAGACTATAAGGGTTAATGCAACACTACATGGCGTGATGTAGAGACTATAATGGTGTAATGTAGAGACTGTAAGGGTATAATTAGAGACTTTAATGGTGTAATGTAGGGATATAAGGGTGTGATATGAGATTATAGGGTGTAATATTGAGACTATAAAGGTGCAGTGTTGAGACTATAGTGTTGTAATGTAGAGGCTATGAGAATGTAGTATAAGACTATAAGAGCGTAATGTATTGACTATATGAATGTAATGTAGAGCCTAAACGAATGTTATGTAGAGACTATAAGGGTGTAATGCGAGATTGCAAGGCTGTAATGTGGTGACTGTAAGGATGTAATACGTAATTGTAAGCCTGCGATGTAGAGACTATAAGTGTGTAATTTAGATGGTAAGCCTGTAATGTTGAGACTCTAAGGGTGTAATGTAGAGGCTATAGCACCTGTAAAGCAAAGAGTTTAGTGCAGTAAAGCGCAGTGGTGAAACAGCAGACTGACATGGCATGAGAAGACGTGACGGCGGACGCCAGATGTGGATCATGGGGAAATCTCCATGGATCTTCTGTTAGTGCCCTTCCCCAGGCAGGTCACTGGAACCTCCATAGACCTTCCATCAGCTTGCAGCCTACTGAGTTCCAGACTGACAGCTTGCAGAGGAAGCATCATCAGGAATGTGAAAATAAATCACCCGA
>CM065738.1:20262337-20267337 GCA_033310375.1 Conus canariensis
CAGGGAGAATGAATGCCAGAAAGATATAAACTGAGAATGCAGGGAGAATGAATGCCAGAAAGATATAAACTAAGAAATGCAGGGAGAATGAATGCCAGAAAGATATAAACTGAGAAATGCAGGGGAATGAATGCCAGAAAGATATAAACTAAGAAATGCAGGGAGAATGAATGCCAGAAAGATATAAACTGAAGAAATGCAGAAGAAAATGAATGCAGAGAATGATGCATATAAACTAGAGAAATGCAGGGAGAATGAATGCCAGAAAGATATAAACTAAGAAATGCAGGGAGAATGAATGCCAGAAAGATATAAACTAAGAATGCAGGGAGAATGAATGCAGAAAGATATAAACTAAGAAATGCAGGGAGAATGAATGCCAGAAAGATATAAACTAAGAAATGCAGGGAGAATGAATGCCAGAAAGATATAAACTACGAAATGCAGGGAGAATGAATGCCAGAAAGATATAAACTAGAAATGCAGGGAGAATGAATGCCAGAAAGATATAAACTGAGAAATGCAGGGAGAATGAATGCCAGAAAGATATAAACTAAGAAATGCAGGGAGAATGAATGCCGAAAGATATAAACTAGAAATGCAGGGAGAATGAATGCCAGAAAGATATAAACTAAGAAATGCAGGGAGAATGAATGCCAGAAAGATATAAACTGAGAAATGCAGGGAGAATGAATGCCAGAAAGATATAAACTAGAAATGCAGGGAGAATGAATGCCAGAAAGATATAAACTAAGAAAGGCAGGAGAATGAATGCCAGAAAGATATAACTAAGAAATGCAGGGAGAATGAATGCCAGAAAGAAAATAAACTGAGAAATGCAGGGAGAATGAATGCCAGAAAGATATAAACTAAGAAATGCAGGGAAAGAATGCCAAAAGAATAACTAAGAAATGCAGGGAGAATGAATGCCAGAAAGATATAACTAAGAAATGCAGGAGAATGAATGCAGAAAGATAAATAGGAATGCAGGGAGAATGAATGCCAGAAAGATATAAACAAGAAATGCAGGGAGAATGAATGCCAGAAAGATATAAATCAGAGACAATGCAGGAGAATGAATGCCAGAAAGATATAAACTAAGAAATGCAGGAGAATGAATGAAGAATAAATGAATGAATGCAGAAAGATAAAACTAAGAAATGCAGGGAGAATGAATGCCAGAAAGATATAACTGAAGAAATGCAGGGAGAATGAATGCAGAAAGTATAAACTAAAAAGCAGAGAGAATGAATGCCAGAAAGATATAAACTAAGAAATGCAGGGAGAATGAATGCCAGAAAGATATAAACTGAGAAATGCAGGAGAAATAGAATAGCCAGAAAGAATATAAACTAAGAAATGCAGGAGAATGAATGCAGAAAGATATATACACTAAAATGCAGGAGAATGAATGCCAGAAATGATAAAATAGAATGACAGGAGAAGATATGAATGCAGAAAATAAACTAAGAAATGCAGGAGAAATGAATGCAGAAAGAATAAACTAAGAAATGCAGGAGAATGAATGGCAGAGAAAGATATAATACAGAAAGAACACTTGCAGGGAGAATGAATGCAGAAAAGATATAAAAATTAAGAATCATGAGAGAAGAATCCAGAAAATGATAAACTAAGACATGGCAGGAGAATGTAGATGGAGAAAGATACTATAAATCTAAGCAGAAATGAAGGAAGATGCAAAATGAAACAAGAAAGATATAAACTAAAAATGCAGGGAGAATGAATGCAAAGAAAGATCAATAAGAAATGTAGGGAGAATACATGAGAGAAAGATACACACTAAAAATGCAGAGAACATGAATGAAAGAAAGATGCAGAGTAAGAAATGTAGGGAGAATACATGAGAGAAAGATACACACTAAAAATGCAGAGAACATGAATGAAAGAAAGATGCAGAGTAAGAAATGTAGGGAGAATACATGAGAGAAAGATACACACTAAAAATGCAGAGAACATGAATGAAAGAAAGATGCAGAGTAAGAAATGTAGGGAGAATACATGAGAGAAAGATACACACTAAAAATGCAGAGAACATGAATGAAAGAAAGATGCAGAGTAAGAAATGTAGGGAGAATACATGAGAGAAAGATACACACTAAAAATGCAGAGAACATGAATGAAAGAAAGATGCAGAGTAAGAAATGTAGGGAGAATACATGAGAGAAAGATACCACTAAAAATGCAGAGAACATGAACGAAAGAAAGATGCAGAGTAAGAAATGTAGGGAGAATACATGAGAGAAAGATACACACTAAAAATGCAGAGAACATGAACGAAAGAAAGATGCAGAGTAAGAAATGTAGGGAGAATACATGAGAGAAAGATACCACTAAAAATGCAGAGAACATGAACGAAAGAAAGATGCAGAGTAAGAAATGTAGCGAGAATACATGAGAGAAAGATACTCACTAAAAATGCAGAGAACATGAACGAAAGAAAGATGCAGAGTAAGAAATGTAGGGAGAATACATGAGAGAAAGATACTCACTAAAAATGCAGAGAACATGAACGAAAGAAAGATGCAGAGTAAGAAATGTAGGGAGAATACATGAGAGAAAGATACACACTAAAAATGCAGAGAACATGAATGAAAGAAAGATGCAGAGTAAGAAATGTAGGAGAAAACATGAGAGAAAGATACACACTAAAAATGCAGAGAACATGAATGAAAGAAAGATGCAGAGTAAGAAATGTAGGGAGAATACATGAGAGAAAGATACACACTAAAAATGCAGAGAACATGAATGAAAGAAAGATGCAGAGTAAGAAATGTAGGGAGAATACATGAGAGAAAGATGCACACTAAAAATGCAGAGAACATGAATGAAAGAAAGATGCAGAGTAAGAAATGTAGGGAGAATACATGAGAGAAAGATACACACTAAAAATGCAGAGAACATGAATGAAAGAAAGATGCAGAGTAAGAAATGTAGGGAGAATACATGAGAGAAAGATACACACTAAAAATGCAGAGAACATGAACGAAAGAAAGATGCAGAGTAAGAAATGTAGGGAGAATACATGAGAGAGAAAGATACTCACATAAAAATGCAGGAGAACATGAACGAAAGAAAGATGCAGAGTAAGAAATGTAGGGAGAATACATGAGAGAAAGATACACACTAAAAATGCAGAGAACATGAAGAAAGAAGATGCAGAGTAAGAAATGTAGGGAGAATACATGAGAGAAAGATACTCACTAAAAATGCAGAGAACATGAAGAAAGAAAGATGCAGAGTAAGAAATGTAGGGAGAATACATGAGAGAAAGATACTCACTAAAAATGCAGAGAACATGAACGAAAGAAAGATGCAGAGTAAGAAATGTAGGGAGAATACATGAGAGAAAGATACTCACTAAAAATGCAGAGAACATGAAGAAAGAAAGATGCAGAGTAAGAAATGTAGGGAGAATACATGAGAGAAAGATACACACTAAAAATGCAGAGAACATGAATGAAAGAAAGATGCAGAGTAAGAAATGTAGGGAGAATACATGAGAGAAAGATACACACTAAAAATGCAGAGAACATGAATGAAAGAAAGATGCAGAGTAAGAAATGTAGGGAGAATACATGAGAGAAAGATACACACTAAAAATGCAGAGAACATGAATGAAAGAAAGATGCAGAGTAAGAAATGTAGGGAGAATACATGAGAGAAAGATACAACTAAAAATGCAGGGAGCATGAATGAAAAGAAAGATGCAGAGTAAGAAATGTAGGGAGAATACATGAGAGAAAGATCACACTAAAAATGACAGAGAGAGACAATGAAGTGAGATAAGAAGAAATGCAGAGTAAGAAATGTAGGGAGAATACATGAGAGAAGATGCCACTAAGAAATGTAGGAGAATGAATGGAAAGAAAAGAATGCAGAGAGAAGAGAATATGTAGGGAGAATACATGAGAGAAAGATACACACTAAAAATGCAGAGAACATGAATGAAAGAAAGATGCAGAGTAAGAAATGTAGGGAGAATACATGAGAGAAAGATACACACTAAACAGGAAATGCAGAGAAGAATGTAGGAACTGAAGGTCCTAAAGAAAGATGACAGAAGCAGATAAGAAATGTAGGGAGAATACATGAGAGAAAGATACACATAAAAATGCAGAGACATGAAGAAAGAAAGATGCAGAGTAAGAAATGTAGGGAGAATACATGAGAGAAAGATACAGAGTAAAAATGAGGGAGAAACATGAGAGAAGAGACAGATGCAGAGTAAGAAATGTAGGGAGAATACATGAGAAGAAAGAGATACTGCAGCAGTAAGAAATGAGGGAACATGAACGAAAGAAAGATGCAGAGTAAAAATGTAGGGAGAATACATGAGAGAAAGATGCAGAGTAAGAAATGTAGGGAGAATACATGAAGAAAGATCAGAGTAGAAATTAGAGATACATGAGAAAAGATGCATAAATAAGAACATAAGAAGATCAGAGTAAAAATGTAGGGAGAATACATGAGAGAAGATGCGAGTACAAATGTAAAATGCAGAGAACAAATGAAAAGAAAGATGCAGAGTAAGAAATGTAGGGAGAATACATGAGAGAAAGATCAGAGTAAGAAATGTAGGGAGAATACATGAGAGAAAGATGCAGAGTAAGAAATGTAGGGAGAATACATGAGAGAAAGATCAGAGTAAGAAATGTAGGGAGAATACATGAGAGAAAGATGCAGAGTAAGAAATGTAGGGAGAATACATGAGAGAAAGATGCAGAGTAAGAAATGTAGGGAGAATACATGAGAGAAAGATGCAGAGTAAGAAATGTAGGGAGAATACATGAGAGAAAGATGCAGAGTAAGAAATGTAGGGAATACATGAGAGAAAGATGCAGAGTAAGAAATGTAGGGAGAATACATGAGAGAAAGATGCAGAGTAAGAAATGTAGGGAGAATACATGAGAGAAAGATGCAGAGTAAGAAATGTAGGGAGAATACATGAGAGAAAGATGCAGAGTAAGAAATGTAGGGAG
>CM065738.1:20282337-20292337 GCA_033310375.1 Conus canariensis
CCATTAGGAGACAGACCATAATGTACTTAGCAATCAGGAGGCAGACTATAATATACCTGACAATCAAGAGACAGAGTATAATATACCTGGGAATAAGAAGATTATGATGTACCTGGCAATTGGGTGACAGACTATAAAATGCCTGGCATAAAGAGACAGACCACAATATACCTGGCAATTAGGAGACAGACTATAATGTACCTGGCAATTAGGAGACAGACTATAATATACCTGGCGACTAGGAGACAGACTATCATGTACCTGGCAAATAGGAGACAATATATGATATACCTGGCAATTAGGAGACAGACTATAATATATCTGGCAACCAGGACAGAAGATGTTATGTACCTGCCAATCAAGAGAGAGATTTTGAAATACGCGGCTATAGGGACGCAGACAAGGACACATCTCTCCAACCCCGATTGAGATGATGGTGAACATGTTAAAGTGTTTCGCCCGTTCATCCAGTTCTCTTCTGTCCAAGTTGGTTTCAAAGTCAGGTGTACTGCAGGCTGACATTCAAACAAAATTCAAAAGCAATTTAAAGTAAACCCGCCAGGTAACATAGACAAATAAATTACAAGACAAAACACGACGCGTTTCGACCGCTTCTGTCTTCTTCAGGCAAGATATACAACATCCAAACGCCCATCTTGCGCCGAATTTGAGAAGATAAGTTATTGCTCGTTCTTCGTTTTCATTGTCCTGAATGTTGTTTATCTTGTCTGAAAAAGACCTAAGACATACACACACATACATACATACATTTCAGATGTTAAATGCAGCACTCCATTTATGTCATATTGGCCATAATATATGAGGAGTACTAGCTAATGCATTTCTGTTGTTATTAATGTCTTAGGACATTTCTGTTGTTTTTAATGTCTTCATCTCTAGCTCACATCTCTGTTTTGAAATAAGCATGACTGGGCACACACAACACACACACACACACACACACACACACACACACACACACACACACACACACACCACACACACACACAGCATGAGACAGACAGACAGACAGACAGAGATGCGTTCACTATCACCATCTCACCCCCAGACTTCCTCACTCTTCGCCAACCAAGAGCTAAATTGTGAGGAACAAAAAAATGGACGAAATGATAATCAATTTGTCCAATGTCTCTCCATGTACAAGTATTAACATGCAGATTTGTCTCATCTGCAGTGCTGTAAGAATTACATGGTTGCTGTTCATATAGAAATGGGAGGACATCATCAGTGCATTGACTGGCCTCACACTCAGCTACTGCTTAAGAGCATCTGAGAAACCGGTAGTGGCAGAAGCTGGTAGAGAAGTCTTCTGTGGCGCCCCAACGGTCTTCAAGACTCCGAGACAGGTGATACGTGACAGGTGTGGAAAAAGGACAGGCCAAGAATAGATTCTTCGGGCATACTGTACTCGATAGGCAACGACAGAGAACAGGGGGTACTTTAGAATGGGAACGAAGAAATGCTGTCTGTGTGTCTGTCGGTCTGTCGGTCTGTCCGTCCGTGGTAAAAATGTGTTCCACTCGCTCCAGACAAAGCCTACTGGGCTGATCTTTTTGAAAATTTGTAGGTATGTTCATTATGGGTCACGAATGATGCCCGATGCTTATTTTACCGTTATATCCGTTACTAACGGCTATAACGGCCCATAACGGTTTTTCTTCTTTATGGAATATCTCAGAAAGCACTTGGCCGATCTTTCTGAAAACTTGTAGGTATGTTCATATGGGTCACGGATGATGCCCGATGTTTACCAGAATAGCCGTTACTAACAGCTATAACGACCCAAACGGTTTTTCCTCTTTATGGAATATCTCACGCGTATTCAAGATAAATTGGGAGTACGTTTATATGCTTTGCATCATCTTTTTTTTTTTTTTTTTTTTTTTTCAACAAACTGAAATGTCGATATCAGGAAAAATCTACCATAATCTGTGACAGGCCATAAATCTTGATTATCATTTAATCATATCAGTTGTCATTAACATTACTTTTATCATTATCATTATTATCATCATCATTACGATTTTTAAATCGAATTGTCTCCTTCCCAACGGCCTCGTTTGCAGTCAACACCCATCTTGTGCCGAATTTGAGAAGAGACGTTCGTTTTCATTGTCCTGAATGTTATTTACCTTGCCTGAAGAAGACCAAAGACGTCGAAACGCGTCGTGTTTTTTTTTTTTTTTTTTTGTAATTTGTTTGTCCCTGTTAGCTGGCGGGTTTACTTTAAATTCCTTTTAAAAACTGGTCTCAATTTCCGCCTGCAGGCACTTCACTTTAGAACTAACATAAATCTTGAGGTTTGTTAAGGAAATGGCGTTGTCTGTGGCATCAAAAGCCCTTGCCAAGCTTGGAACAAGTCTCCTGCTGTGTCATTATTGTCAAGAATTATCAACCATTTCACGACTATGCCGGGCAGAGTTGTGCGAAAAGAATGAACTATTATTCAAGCATAGTTTAGTTATGAAATGATTAAAATCATTATGACTAGGGTTTTGTTATTACTTTCTACAGGTTTTGGCAAGACAGATAAAATAAACGTGTGGCTGGGTTGATTTAAACGGTCCTCTAGTGTAACAGGAACATTGGTTAGTTTCAAAGCTCTGTGAAACGAATAAAATAAAATGCACAATGCACATGTAAATATAACTCTCAAAAGAAATGGCCACAGAGAAGTTCGTTTCCTGGTCAGTCTGTATTCGTGTGTTCGTGTTTTCCATCAGCAGAGACATTCTACCCTTTGCATATAGCTACAGGGAGGAGGGAAAGGTCAGACAAGAATATCCAAGATTATTGTGAGCTGATTTGCCGTTGTAAAGGTTGAACGACCCTTTTCAGAAATAGTATTTGTGAAGAGAGATCCCTGACAGGCTGTTTGATTTGTTTTCACATGATAGTGCCTGCATGCGTACGTAAGTGTGTGTGTGTGTGTGTGTGTGTGTGTGTGTGTGTGAGAGAGAGAGAGAGAGAGAGAGAGAGAGAGAGAGAGTGTGTGTGTGTGTGTGTGTGTGTGTGTGTGTGTGTGTGTGTGTGTGTACGTGCGCGCGGGCGTGGTGTGTGTGTGTGTGTGTGTGTGTGTGAAGAGAGAGAGAGAGAGAGAGAGAGAGAGCGTACGTGCGCGTGCGCGCGCGCACGCACGCACGCACGTACGCACGCTGGGACTGTTTACAAGCTGTTTGAATTTCAACAGTGCTTTATCACGGTTAGTAAAGAGGTGAGCAGAAAAATAAAATGAATGGCATTGGCTGAGCAAGTATTGATCCCGGTCAAAAGCGATGACCCCTATGTATTAAACCAAAGCATGACTGATCTTATTAACTACTCTTGGCCGGCTCCATTTGTAAGAACGAACTAAACACTCATGTTTGGCAAAATAGTTTCATAGCATACTCACAATTTGGTTTTTAAAAAAAGTGCATCCAAACAAAGAACAAGAAGTAATAGCTGAACCATTATGCAATGATGACAAATTTGAAAATTGCTAGCAACACTTTTAATTATAAGAAATAGGCAAAGAAAAATATTCTTTTGGCGAGAGATTTATTCCACAGTAACGGCAAATTTTTATGTCAGAGCACTACAGGAAACAATTCGGAATTGATATGCTTTTTTTAACACAGAAGCTGCTTACATACAGTTAAGGAGTTCAAAAAGAGGCGAAACATTAGTATCCAAGAGAAAAATAGTGACTTACAAACCAATGTCATTTAGTTATTAACAAGTGAAGAGAAGGGTTGACGACTGTATTGTGACATCCTCTTAGGAGAGACAGACATCCTGTCTTTCATTCACTTTTTCTGCTTTCCCCTCTTTTGTTTTCATTTCAATTGCTGTAATTTATAAGAAAAACTTTGTGGATGGACATTGGCGCCCTACATATGGGTGCCAATTATTTGTTGAAATCTCTGTGCTCTGTCTTCTTTTGACGCATTTGCAAATTCTCAACTTATTTGATTAAAACTCGATATTAAGAAAGATATGACTGATTATGTAGCACATTTACTGCTTGTGTAACTGTGCAGCAAACATGCTTCAAAACAAAGAACAAAGATGCTGAGGTTGAACGTGTGCTAAGGTTGTAAACAAAAAAAAGCAAGAGAAAAAGTTAAAAGTCGTGAAGTGAGGTATAAAGAAGAACAAAGCCCCCTTGAAAGAGAGAGAGAGAGAGAGAGAGAGAGAGAGAGAGAGAGAGAGAGAGAGAGAGAGAGAGAGAGATGATGATGATGATGATGATGATGATGATGATGATGATGATGATGTGGTGATGATGATGATGATCTTTATTTCCAAAGGTAACAGATAAGCAAACACATGGTTTTTTTATCCGCTTCTAGCCCCGCCGAGGGACTAACTAAGCATGACTAGAGACTAAAACTTACAAAACTTTTAGCACACATTCATATCTTCACAAATACATTATTAATGGTGATGAGTTGTTCCTCCATTAACATTGACGTACAGATGAATTCAAAGGGGAAAACACGATTGAAACAACAAACAAGAATAAAGAAATTGATTTTAAAGAAGAAAAAACCTCCGCATACACAGACATAGAGATGGCGATCCTCCTATTAATTATCAAAGGAACAAGAGAGAGAGAGAGAGAGAGAGAGAGAGAGAGAGAGAGAGAGAGAGAGAGAGAGAGAGAGAGAGATTCCTTTTGAGAGAGAGAGAGAGAGAGAGAGAGAGAGAGAGATTCCTTTTGTAAAATATTAACATACTACATACTGCTAAGGATGTTAATTAGACAACTACGATGCATTAATGATATTAACATATTCTTCACATTTTCATGATGTGGTTATAATGTAGGAATAGGACGAACAGTACTACAATCAGTTACCAGTTAGCGACAATGCATTCATAGCATCAATGATCATAACACTTACTTATCATGATGTGTATATGTGTGCGTGTGTGTGTGTGTGAGCGTAAGTGTGTGTGTATGTGTGTGTGTGTGTGTGTGTGTGTGTGTGTGCGTGCGTGCGTGCGTGCGTGTGTGTGTGTGTGTGCGTGCGTGCGTGCGTGTGTGTGTGTGTGTGTTCATGTGTGTGTGTGTGTGTGTGTGTGTGTGTGTGTGGAGTGAGTGAGAGAGAGAGAGACAAAGAGAGAGAGAGAGAGAGAGACAGACAGACAGACAGACAGACAGACAGAGAAAGAGAGAGACATGCCATCATAATCCTCCCGCAACTTTTTTTTTCTTTTCTTAAACTATTGATATACTACCCAAGACTAAAACTATCAATTAAGTGGCAATACATCAATAGGCTGCCGTAAACACGGAGAGAGAGCGAGAGAGAGAGAGAGAGAGAGAGAGAGAGAGAGAGAGAGAGACAGACAGACAGACAGACAGACAGACAGACAGACAGACAGACACAGACACAGACACAGACAGAGAGATGCAGAGACACAGACACGCAGAGACACAGAGAGAGAGAGAGAGAGAGAGAGAGAGAGAGAGAGAGAGAGAGAGAGAGAGAGAGAGAGAGAGAGAGGCAACAAAGTAGAGAGAGACGGATAAAAAGTACCAGAGAAGAAAGAAGACGTAGAAAAGAAACAAAATCAAGAAGCAAAGAAGCCAGAAGACATAGAAAAGAAAAACAATAAAATCAAGAAGAAGCCGGAAGAACAATACGAAAACATAAAGACCACAAGAAAAGAGACAAACAAAAAACAAAGTTAGTAATTCCCAAAAGTGGTTGATACCATTGAAACATTTATACCTTCCACTGAAAAAGATCCGATAAAACTGGTCCCCGCAGCCTCCATAGCAGCTCCCTTAAGAGCACCGGCTAGAATCCGCCTAAAAGTGATTAAAAACAGCGAAGGAAGGGCAGACCACTCTCAGACGGGAAAGGCTGATGGGTGCTTAGACACTAGGGCTTCAGAGGTTGTCTGCACCACTGAGAGGGAAGTAGAGGTGGTGGGGGGGACAGGAAAACCCGTTTGCTTGGGAGCGAGCTGTCTACGCATGCCCAGCATTCGGCTGATCGTAGGGAGAACTGAACGTTTGAACTGACTGGATATCGTGGCACGGAAATCCGTTTGGTGTCTCACACGGAGATCAGGGTGTAACCTACTGCGCGACATCCTTGCGCCACGGCTTACTGCGCGATGCCCTTGCGCCACAGCCGACTGCGTGACGCCCTTGCGACACAGCCTACTGCGCGAAGCCCTTGCGCCGCACCCGACTGCGCGATGCCCTTGAAGTCACAGCTTACTGCGCGATGCCCTTGCGCTACAGCCAACTGCGCGATGCCCTTGAAGTCACAGCTTACTGTGCGATGCCCTTGCGCCACAGCCTACTGCGCGATGCCCTTGCGCCACAGCCTACTGCGCGATGCCCTTGGATCTCAGCCTACTGCGCGATGCCCTTGCGCCACAGCCTACTGCGCGATGTCCTTGCGCCACAGCCTACTGCGCGATGCCCTTGCGCCACAGCCTACTGCGCGATGCCCTTGCGCCACAGCCTACTGCGCGATGCCCTTGCGCCACAGCCTACTGCGCGATGCCCTTACGCCACAGCCTACTGCGCGATGCCCTTGCGCCACAACCTACTGCGCGATGCCCTTGCGCCACAGCCTACTGTGCGATGCCCTTGCACCACAGCCTACTGTGCGATGCCCTTGTATCACAGCCTACTGCGCGACGCCCTTGCGCGACAGTCTACTACAACTCGACGAGCTACTGCTTGGCAGCCTACTGTGCCTAAGATGACAAGGTTAAGTAAAACAAATTGTTGTCATCTCCCAAAAGAGCAGTAAAGTCAAATGCAACTGATGTTATACAGCCACGAATAGACTGAGCATCAGGTGCATCAAGTGTGTTTACAAAACAAAAACAAAAACAAAAACAAAACGAACAACAAAAATAAAACAGTGATAATATTCATCAGACATAAATGATGAAAACATTGCACAACATTTAGACATTAAAATTAACATATAGATATATAGATACACTACATATTGTCAAGGTAATCCTCTCTCTCTCTCTCTCTCTCTCTCTCTCTCTCTCTCTCTCGCACCGAATGTTGCACTTGATGTCCTCTCTCTCTCTCTCTCTCTCTCTCTCTCTCTCTCTCTCTCTCTCTCTCTCTCTCTCTCTCTGTCGCACTAATGTAGCACTTGATATCTCCTCTCTCTCTCTCTCTCTCTCTCTCTCTCTCTCTCCTCCCTCTTCTCGCACCTAATGTTGCACTTATGTCTCTCTCTCTCTCTCTCTCTCTCTCTCTCTCTCTCTCTCTCTCTCTCTCTGTCTGTCTGTCTGTCTCTCTCTCTCTCTCTCTCTCTGTGAGCTGGAGTTTTTCATGTGTAGTCGCACTTCCATTGCTCCGTTATTTGTCAGTCCATTCGACTGGATTAAGAAAGATTTTTGCCACAAGATTTGTGCAGTGATTGCATAAGGACCAATGCCTTCAAGTGCCACCAATTTCAGGGCGACATGTGGTTGCTTTCTGCCCATTTTTCAGTCCTTCATGGCAAAACGAGCAAGGCAGAAAGTTGTCATGCGGGTCGCCATGCTTCGTTTGAAGTGCAGGATAGACGGTGCTCTGTCGGGTTTGCTCCTCTCCTATTTCTTCTGGGGGAGTTTACTTCTCCAGTGCGGTGATGTAGAGAGCAACCCCGGACCCAACTCATCGCAGACGAGGCAGACCCGACTGACCAGCCGACCTAGCCTGGAGAGGCCTGGCCATCCGCACGACGGAGCATCCAACCAGCCAGGGAGAGACTTGTCGCTTCATGACGTCATGAGCAAGCTGAACTCCATGGAAAGAAAATTTGACGGGAAGCTTGACGCCGTGAAGCAGGACATGCACGCCCTACGGGAGGACTATGCTGCCATGGAGGGGGAGCTGAGGGGCTTACGGGAAGAAGTCAGCCAGTTACGTCAGGAGAACCAGGATCTGACAAAGAAGATGGAGGACTTAGAAAGAAAGACTGACGATCTGGAGGGGCGGTCTAAGAGAAACAACCTCATCTTCTATGGACTGCCTCGGACAGAAAATGAGACTCCGGCAGACTGTGAAAATGTGCATAGGGACCTCTTCACAGACAAATTAGACTTGACTGAAGATGTTGACTTTGATAGGGTCCATCGACTGAACAACAGGCCGGACTCTCCTGTGATCGCGCGCTGCGTGTTCTACAAGCAAAAGGTGAACATTCTAAAGGCGAAACGCAAGTTGCAAGGAACTAACATTTTCATCGGTGAGGACTTCTCCACCAGGGTGCGCGACCTTAGGAAAAAGTTAACTCCCTACCTCAAAAATGCCAGAAGTGACGGTAAACGTGCTAGTTTAATCTTTAATTACCTTCTCATTGACGGCAAGCGGTACACTCTGGGCGCGGAAGACAGACTTGAGGAAATCAGATAGGAACTTGGCCGGCCCACAAATGTACTTGGTGATAGCTCCGTGCCTGTGAAAGGAACCGACAGAGAGCCGTCACCGGTTGTGTCAACCGTGTGTTGTGTATCCCAAGCACGTGAAGCTGACCGTCAGGTCGTGCATTGTGAGAACTCACGAACACCAGTGTCAGCTGAATGTGTAAATAATAGGGATGCTGTGTCTTCTACAATTGTACATTCTATGAATATGTCCACTGAAAACGATGAATCGTATAATGTTGATGTTTGTCATAAAAGTAGAATATTTTTGTTTCTTCATTGGAATATAAATGGACTGCTCTCCAAAATACGTAGTAATGATTTTGTTTCTTATGTTTCTGGTTTTGATTTTGTATGTTTTGTGGAAACATTTGTTGAAGTCTTTCAGTCGCCTGTGTTCTCAGGCTACACGGTTTACTGTAAGCCGGCATTAAAGTTCACTGCACGTGGCAGGCGTTCCGGTGGGCTGGTATGCCTCGTGAAAAATGAGCTCTGTCCTTATTTGAAAGTTGTGGATGTGGTATCGGATTTATTCTTTGCTTTTATTATTGATAAGTCCTTGTTTGGCACAACAAAACATGTTATGTATGTGTGTGCATATATTCCACCGGAAGGCTCGCCGTATTATTCTTTTTTGATAAGGAAAATGGAGTTTCTTTGCTAGAAGAATTTTTGTGTGATTGTTTACTTTTGATTAAAGATGATGTATTTGTGATTGTAGGTGGTGACTTGAACAGCAGAGTAGCAAATTTTCTTGTGATTTTGAGGAAAACGTGCCTGAAAACGGTAATCAGTATAAAAGTGAACCACTACAAGTTCGAAATTCAGAGGACCTTGTTTTGAACAATTATGGAAAATTACTGCTTAATATGTGTACTGCTTTAAAACTGTGTATTGTAAATGGTGTGTGTAAGGGCGACCTCCAAGGTCGCTACACATACATATCTGACTGTGGTAGCAGCGTTAACGATTATTTTTTTAATGTCTTTTGATTTGTTCTCCGTTATCACTGATGGCTGTGAGATGTATGTATCTGACAGAATTGAATCCGATCACATGCCCTTAGAACTGAATCTTACTTCCCTGTGTTATAACGACAACGCTTCTCAAGTAAACAACAGGCGCTTTACAGTTGAAAAATTTGTATGGAATGAAGGTAATGTTGATTTGTTTAAAAGTGTAATTCTTTCCGATGAAATGCAAGTGCGTATGCAAGAGGCAGTATGGCTGGTTGATATTAATGTCGAGGAAGCGTTAAACATTTTCAACTGTTGTGTAAAAGAGGCCGCAGAATGTATGAAGAAAGAGATTAGCGTCGGAAAATATCCAAAAGAAGATGACTGGTATGATATGGAATGCCGAGCTAACAAAAGAAATGCTCCTAATTTATTAAAGAAATTTCGACGTTCTTTATCCAAGCCGTCACGTGAGTCCTACTGCAAAGCAAGGCGAGAATATAAACATCTATTAAAGAGAAAGGAAAAACAATATAATGGTGCTTTGTTGACAGAACTACTCCAATCTGTAAATAGTCAGAAAGAGTTTTGGGATTGTGTGCACAAAATTTCAGGAAAAAGAAAACAACCCGTAA
>CM065738.1:20297337-20304837 GCA_033310375.1 Conus canariensis
GGGAATCAATCTTCTCTTCGACACGAGAATCAATCTTATCCTTCAAATGAGAATCAACCTTGTCTTTGACATGGGAATCAATTTTGTCTTCGACGTGGGGATCAATCGTGTCTTTGGCACGGGAATTAATCCTGTCCTTAACAAGGGAATCAATTTTGTCTTCGACGTGGAAACAATCTTGTCTTTGGCACGGGAATTAATCTTGTCTTTGACATGGGAATCAATGTTGTCTTCGACGTGGGAATCAATCTTGTCTTTGACACGGGAACTAATCTCGTCTCTGACATGAGAACCAATCTTGTTTTTGACACGGGAATCAGTCCTGTCTTCGACAAGAGAATCAATCTTGTCTTCGACGTGGGAATCAGTCTTGTCTTTGACACATGAATCAATTTTGTCTTTGACACAGGAATCAGTCTTGTCTTTGACATCTGAATGAATCCTGCCATTGGCATGGGAGTCAGTCTGGTCCCTGACGATGGAACGAATCTGGCCAGTGACAGGGAAATCAATCTTGCCTTTGACATGGAATCAAATCGCGCCTATAACATGGAGATCAATCGGATATGTGGCATATGCATCCACATGATCAGTAATGCGTCAGTCTGTTTGTTCAATGTATTGGAGATCAATTTTGTGCATGACAATGCATTCCATTCGGCTTATGACACAAAAGTCTGCGACACTTGAATCCGTCTGATGACATGGTAAAGATATGACTAGTGACCTTGGTATCAATATGGTGTGTTTCATGGGAATCGATACAATCCCTGACGACGAAGGAATCAATTCAGGGTGACAGAAATCAATACAGTCTGCGAAATGGGAATCGGTCTGGTCTGTGACACAGAAGTTGATCTGTATGTTCATGGGAGCCACTTTGTTCTGTGACATAGGAATCGATTAAGTCTTTGACTTGACAATTAATTCAGTCTTTGACATGCGAATCGATTCGGTCTTTGACATGGGAATCAATCTTGTCAGGAACATGAGGAGTTCCAACTCTTAAAGACTGCTCTGGGTGTTAACATAATTGTGCCTTCGTTGTTTGTGTGTTTATTTGCTTGCTTGTTTGTTTGTTTTGTTTTAGTGAGTGAGTTCTTTAATTTAGAGTCTGTTCACACTTGGTGATATCACACTTACAAAAAAAGGAGCGAGGAAAAGGGGAAGCGTATATAAAATCTATTAATCTGATGCATGGAAAGCACTTTTGTTGTTTACACAATTTCTGGTTTGTGGGTTATTGTTTGGATAGAATCACGTAGTCACATCCACGTTCGATTCTTTATATAATGAAGTGAATATTGAACAATGATTTATTTTATCATCCTGATAAGGACTAGTGTATAGAAGCTCGTTACTTCACTTTTTGCCTCGTTCAGTTGGTGGTGCAGTGTATCAACATATACTTTCGTATATAAACTTCCGCACGCAACCAGGATGCTTTCTAAAACTTATGTTATCCAAGCTGACCATGGCCTCTATAGTGCTGTTTCTTGTTATATGTATCCACGTGACTTCAGGTCATGTCCTTTCGACCATCTAGTACAAACTCAAAACCTTCTTTCATTCTGATAATTCGAATTATTTTACCTTATTCTTTGCATGGTTTTCTTCTGTTTTTCCTCTCTCCTTACCGCTGACCTAAGCGCAAGTCCGACAGTGTTTTTTTTTTCTTTTGCGATTTTCTTCTCGTAGTGTTGAAAACACCACAGCGTTATAGATGGGGTTCTATTCAAGATGTCACAATCACAACCGTTGTGTTGAGATGACCACAGAATCATAGATGGAGCTGTACGCTGGGTACCGTAGGGTGGACTTCCACAACCATCCACCAGCCTTGGGCTGCTGAGCAGTCTCGCACAGGGGATGAAAGTCGACACCAGGCAGCTGTAAAAAAAGTGGCGCCATTTGCCCTACAGAATTCAATGCTGGATGAAAGTCGACACAAGGCAGCTGTAAACAAGTCGCGCCACTTGCCATACAGATTTCAGTGCTTCCTTTGTGTTGTCAGTTAACAGGTTAATGCGAACACGTTGACACTGTCTCTTTGTCCATATACCCTCCTGCGCCCCCCCCTCCCCGCTACCCCCCCCCCCCCCCCACACACACACACACAGACACACACACACACCATCCTCCTCGGAGCCACCTCCCACCTTCTTTTCAATTTAAGAGAAAAAACATGTTGGCACAGTAACAAACAAATGCATTACATCATTACGATATATAAAGGCAAAGCTATCAATGTAACAATTAAGGTGCAATGCATTCCCTCAACATATCGAAAAGTTTACAGTAATCGAAGAAAAATTCGTAGGAATACAACACTCAGTGGAAAAATACCAGAAGATACCTATATTTCTGTACAATGGTATTTTCATCTGTTGATTTCCACAAGATTCTGATAAGGACACCACTTCTTACGAAACTGAGTGAATTGCATTTGCATGCAGAGCATGTATTGCTCGATTTCCTTTTTGCTCTTTAAATCATTCAAAACGTGTAGGGGGTTAGGTTTGATCTCACTGATTTTACATTTACACACAAAGTATTTAGCAAACAAAATAATTTGGTCAAACCCTTCGACTGTTTTTATTTGTTCATCATTACCGAACAAGACTAATTCTCTATTAAGCTTGATTCATAACCAGTGTTCAATTTTCTCTTCTTGTTCGTTCTTGTTCGCTCCAGAAACTGTTAACATAACTGCAAAGCCTCTTGTCAAACTTTTTATCACTCATGTTCGTAAAAAAATATCTTCAGTTGTTTTTTTTACCCAGTTTTTTTTTATTTGTTTTTTTGTTTTTAGGGCTTCTTCTATTTGAAAGAAAAGATCAATAACGTGAAGCTCCTCACTTTAGTTGTTTCGTCCTTTTTTAGCGGCCCCCGTTCATGCTGCATTGAAATCAATATTCTCTGTACTCAGGGATAATCAATCTTGTCCTAGAGATAGGAATCAATCAGGTCTCTTACGCTGGAATCCAAGCGATCTGTAGTGTGGACATCTGCCCCGTGTGTTGATTAAAAATTGGATCTGTCTTTTGCTGCAGCATCAGTCTGGTTTGACTGGAATGAATAGGGTCTGTGACAAGACAGCTGATATGATTACGGTAAGTGCGAACCCTGTGTGATGGAAAGAAGCCAGTGTGTACTGCGCTGAAGGTTCGTCTAGTTTATAACAAGATGGTTGACGTCTGATACTGCACAGGGCAACGAACATGGGCAGGGGATGCTAGCTAGCCAAGGTGGTAGGGGACAAGGCAGCAACGGACAAGTTCTCTCTCTCTCTCTCTCTCTCTCTCTCTCTCTCTCTCTCTCTCTCTCTCTCTCTCTCTCCTCGTCTGTGTGTGTGTGTGTGTGTGTGTGTGTGTGTGTGTGTGTGTGTCTGCATTTGTGTGTGTGTGTGTGTGTGTGTGTGTGTGTGTGTGTATGTGTGTGCGCGGGCGTGCGTGCATGCTTGCGTGCGTGCGCACGTGTGTGTGTGTGTGTGTGTGTGTGTGTGTGTGTGTGTGTGTGTGTGTGTGTGTGTGTGTGCGCGCGCGCGCACGCGCGCGCGCGCGCGCGCGCGTGTGTGTGTGTGTGTGTGTGTGTGTGTGTGTGTGTGTGTGTGTGAGAGAGCTTGGATTGTGAAGTATGGAACGATGGATGTGGTAGAGGTTGAGGAGAAGGGGTGTTGGGGAGTGAATCACCTGTACACACGTCACTGTGGATGCTTTCACAGTAACCGCAGCTTTGATGCCGAGAGCAGAATTAAACCTTCGCATATGTAGAATGACATGTTATTCAGGCACACCCGTCTTGTCCTGCAAACGTTTTCGTCTTTTGAGACCATGCAAACAGACTACGTTAACCTGCCTCCCCCCTCCGCGTCCATCTCCCTTCATTCTTCCGTACTTCCCATTTGCCCAGACCCCCCCCCCCCTCTCTCTCTCTCTCTCTCTCTCTCTCTCCAACTCCGAAAGTATAAGATCGTGACGGAAGACTTAAAGACGTCTGGCATTAACAATTGAAAAGAACTTTCCTTGTCAGCGGAGGGAAGCAAGGAAGGAAGGAAGGAGGAGGGATTCTGGAGGAAAGCCGAGTGGCAGGGGTGGGCTTGTCTCGTTGCTTCTAAGGAAAAGTTGTTCAGAAAGAAAAATGGAAGGAGGATGAGGAGAGGGGGTTGGGGAGTGGTGGAAGGGGGGGGGGGGGTAAACGGTGTTTGCTTTCCTTTTCACAGACACAGGCGTTATGACTACAACGTTGCCTCTGAACTCTGCCTAAGCTTGTGGCAGACAATGCGTCGTAGATTAAAGGGAGGTGAAGGGTGAATGGGTGGGTTGTTCTTGTCATTCCTTCAGAACAGCTTGCACGATTACAAAGGGTGCAAAACAGTGCAGCTCGGCTTGTTCTCAAAAAGCGTAAAAATGAGCATATTACACCTTTGTTACGTGAACTCCACTGGCTTCCCATCAAATATCGATGGCAGTTCAAAATCGCAGTTTTTGCCTATCGTTTCTTTGATGGGACACTCCCACAGTATCTTTCTGCTTCTCTGTCCACCTATCAAACTTCTCGGTCTCTTCGCTTATCTTCTCAAAAACTTCTGAAAATTCCTAGGCGCTCGTTAAAGACAGTCGGTGAGAGAGCATTTAGCTTTAGTGCGCCCACTCTTTGGAATTCTCTTCCTGACAGCTTACGTGACCTGCCTACAGTATCTAAATTCAAGTCAGAGTTAAAAACATACTTCTTTAGGAAAGCCTTCTTCAACCATAATATCTGAATGCTGTGTCTATTAATATGACCTGACTTTTTATGTACTGCATGCATAACTGTATTGTTTACGCTTGAACCGATGAACTTGATAAGTGCGCCTGTGTCGGTAGGTGTGTGGTGTGTGTGTGTGTGTGTGTGTGTGTGTGTGTGTGTGTGTGTGTGAACACATGTTAGTGCGAGTGTTTGAGTGTGAGCTGAGCGCAATGAGTTGATCCCAAGAATTGCGCTATATAAAATCCATACATTATTATTATTATTCGGAAGTCTAAAAAGTGAGTGGTGTAAACTGTATTGATGCTGAAAGGGAGATAAGTCGGAGAGGGGGTGCGGGTGGAGTAGGACGATACAGAAGAATGAGATAATGTATCTCAGTCGGTGCGATACATTTTGTAAAAAAAAAAAAAAAGAAAAAAAAGGGTACGAACTACTAGGGGAACATAACATTCATTTCACTCGTGTCTCTTTAACCTGTCCTTAAGTATTCTAAATGTCCTGCCATTTCGTGATTACCTGTTAAACTGCTTGATTACGTTCTTCATCTATCCATTCACTCAAAGTCTCTGGGAAACTGTTGTCAGCCCTTGTTGAGTTTGGGGAACACGATCCTTTTACTCTTGGGTTTTTTTTTTTTTTCTTCTTTTAACTGGTTTTTCTCCCAATATGTCGCATGCAGTGTATTTTTTAGTTGTCCTGACAAACATAACAATTTCTGCGTTTGTGGTCTTTCAGCTGATTTAGATTTCCAGGATCATCACAGAGAGAGAGAGAGAGAGAGAGAGAGAGAGAGAGAGAGAGAGAGAGAGAGAGAGAGAGAGAATGAACGAACGAATGAATGAATGAATGATTTATTGAGATAAGCTTACAAAGCTCATTCTCAAAGGGAATTGGGGAGGGGCTTGTTCACAAAATAACTGTTTAAGAATAAATACAAACTATACATGTCTGGAAAAACAGCATCGCGATGAGGAAACCAGATCGCGGAAGTAATGTATCACCAATACGACTGTCAATGCAACTGGAAACGAGGTCATCCAGAATCATCACGATTTCGGTGTGTAACAGCTGTGCTGTCGTTGGAAGTCGCCTTAACGTGGTCCTTGTGAGAACCGACAGAGCTGTCCATGTTCCTTTTCATTTCCTTTAGACATGTCAAAATGTCGCTGATTGTCACACTGTCTGAGGGATCACCCTGTGGCTGCTTCAGCTGGGAAATGCCTTCGGGATCATCTCCCCATTCAGTATCACGATCGCTCCTATTTGCTTCAGCATCTTCAGTTTCGTGCTGCCTGGCAGTCGCCTTAGTAACAGGCGACGAGTCATGCTCACATACCACGTCACAGAACTCTGCACAGCCTTGATCAACACAAGGCTAGACACAGTCTTGATCAACGCAAGGCTAGACACAGTCTTGATCAACACAAGGCTCAAAACTGTCTTGATCAAAACAAGGCACGACCGGGGTGTAACAGCCCGTTCTTACCCCCCTCTGGAACTTACCCCGAGGTAAGTCTGGGCTAGCCTGCTTTTACCCCCGGGGGTCATTCTATGACTAGCTAGAACTTACCCCCCCCCCCCCTCCGTAGTTGGAACTTACCCTCCTGGGGGTAAGTCTGGGCTAGCCTGGATTTACCCCCCCCCCCCCCAAAGGGTCAATCGAGGACGATTTGGAATCTTCCTCCACCCCACCCCACCCTTCAAACAAGAGAGGGTTATTCAGGATTTTCCTCTGCCTTTTCCCAACACGCACATCCGCCTTTAAAACAATGTGTTAGCCTCTACATTTACATCCCCTCTCCCATTTCCTATATACAGTCAGTTGGGTTTAGACAAAGTGTAGTTCTAGACTCTTCTCAATAGATGGACCTCCTACTTCCCCAAACCCCCCTCCCCCCACACACACCCTGGTTCACTAACAGATACGTATTAACATTTCTCGCGCTAGCTTACATGCGTGGGTCAATATTCGGGTGTGTGAGTACGACCGTACATACGTGAGAAAGAAAGACGGCTACATGCCAATGTGACCAAGTGCCAATGTGACCAAGCGTAGTTGTGACAAAATGTCGTTGTGACCACGTGTCGTTGTGACCAAGTACCGTTGTTCCTTCATCCTGGTTTGCCTCTTTTAACTATTTTACAGCTATTTAGTCTCTTGAGTACCTGTGTACCTTAGCTTGTGCAATGCAGATGACTAGTGGTCAGTGCCACTGACCACTGGTCATTGTGACGTAAATCGGAAATTTTAGCTATTTAACAGCAAATTAGTGTTTCCCGAGTGCTTGTGTACCTTGTACAATGTAGATTACTTGTGGTCAGTACCACTGACCACTGGTCATTATGACGTAAATGGGAGATTTTAACTATTTCACAGCTACTAATAGTCTCCCGAGTACCTGTGTACCTTGTACAATGCAGACGACTGGTGGTCAGTGCCACTGACCACTGGTCCTATGACGTAAATCAGATATTTCGACTATTTTACAGTTAATCAGTGTCTCATGAGTGGTTCTATACCTTGTGCAATGCAGACAACTAGTGGTCAGTGTCACTGACCGTTGGTTACTTTAATGTATGTCAGAGATTTTAACTATTTTACAGCTAATTAGTGTCTCTTGAGTGCCTGTGTACCTTGTACAATGTAGATGACTGGGGGGGGGGGGGCAGTTCCAACTAGGGGGGGGGGGGGTAAGTTCCAGCTAGTCCTGGAATGACCGCAGGGGTAAAAGCAGGCTAGCCCAGACT
>CM065738.1:20309837-20322337 GCA_033310375.1 Conus canariensis
TCATGACGATAATGAAACATTTTTGGTCGTGCTTTTCAGGGCGGTAACCGGGGAGCAGGATGCGCTGTTGCCGAGAGTTACTGGACGCGATAGGCCGGAGGCAGCCGTGGGATGTTCGCAGTCTGCAACACACGCCCTTCCGGAGGTCGCTGAGTCTGATCGACCTCATGGGCCTGGGTGAGTAGACCTCAGTGAGGACAGCTAGGTCTCTCAGTAGATCGGTTCTGATCCTCGCTCCGTCAGTGAGCCAAGAGTCAGTCAGTCATCAGTGAGCGAGTGAGGAGTGAGTGATGAGTCAATCAGGCAGTTAGTTAGTCATCAATGAGTCAGTGAGCGAGTCAGTGAGTTACTCAGTCATCAGTCAGTGTAGTTTGTAGGTCAGTCAGCTAGCCAGTCAGTCAATCCGTCCGTCAGTTACTCAGTGATCAGCGAGTGAGTGTGTCAGTCAGTCAGCCTGTTAGTCATCAGTCAGGCAGTTAGTCAGCTAGTCATCAGTGAGTCAGTGAGTGAGTCAGTCAGTCATCAGTGAGTGAGTCAGTCTCTAGTCATCAGTGAGTGAGTTTAGTCAGTCAATCAGTGAGTGAGTCAGTCAGTCATCCAGTGAGTGAGTTAGTCAGTCATCAGTGAGTGAATGAGTGAGTCAGTCAGTCATCAGTGAGTCAGTGAAGTCAGTCAGTCATCAGTGAGTCATGTCGGTCAGTCATCAGTGAGTCATGAGTGAGTCGTCAGTCATCAATGAGTGGTGAGTCAGTCAGTCAGTCTCAGTGAGTCAGTGAGTGAGTCAGTCAGTCATCAGTGAGTCAGTCAGCTAGTCATCGGTCATCTCGTCAGTCAGTCATCATCAGCCATCAGTCAGTCTGTCAGTCAGTCTTTAGCTTGGGCTGGATCAGTCTCAAAACCTTGTCTCTCGACGCCAGCAAGCATGACTAAGAACCTTGCTTTGCCCACTTCGATCTTGGCCAGGATGGAATTTGAGAGGCAGCTTCAGCTTTGTTTGGCGACAATACGCTGAGGTCCACCACAGAACGTAGAGCTCTACTGTGACAGGTATTATCGGAGGCTGACTTAGGTCTGCAGGGTGTAGTGACATGTTGACTGACAAAGGTATTGGACAATGGAGGGTGTGGTGGGGGTTATAATGACGTGTTAACTGTGACAGGCATTAAGTGTGTGGCGGGGTAGGGAATTATAATGACGTTTGGCCTGTGACACTTGCCGGGGATGGTGGGTGTATGGCACGGGGGATGGGGGGTGGGGGAATGATGACGTATTCCTTGTAACAGGTATCGGGGTTGGGTGGGGGAATAAGTGTGTACAATGAAGCGTTGACTGTGACAGACATCTAGGATGTGGTGGGCTAGAAAGGATAATGATTTGTGGACTGTAAACAATAAACAAGTAGGGTAACTCTTGCTCCCACGATAAAACAAATACACGCCCACAACTCAAAAAAAGAATGCTGCTTACGACACCGATTCGCCTAGCAGATATGACAGCACAGAGCACACAGAACAAACAAGGAATCATCCCCCACCCCCACCCCCACCCCCCACCCCCCAAAAAAAAGACAAAAACGAAAAAAAGGATATCGGAAATGAAATGAGGCAGGGAACAGTAAACAATAAACAAGTGAGGTAACTTTTGCTCCCATAAGAAAACCTAACACAGAGTAACTTTTATTCAAGACTGGCACAGCCTTTTAAACTTGAATAAAGTCAGACAAATACAAAGACGAACAATCTAACAGTGGGGAAAAAACAAGCGCAGGCCAACAACTCAACGTTCTTTATAGTACACTTAGCAAAAATTTGGATTTAAGGAGGGAGGGGGTCCAAATTTTGCTAAGTCTACTATGAAGACAGTTGAGTTGTTGGCCTGCGCATGTTTTTCCCCCACTGTTAGATTGTTCGTCTTTGTATTTGTCTGACTTGATTCAAGTTTAAAAGGCTGTGCCAGTCTTGAATAAAAGTTACTCTGTGTTAGGTTTTCTTATGGGAGCAAAAGTTACCCCACTTGTTTACTGAAAAAAAAAGGATGTTCCAAGCTTGCCCAAAACACCCCGTGCCGGACACATTACACAGCAACAACAAAAACTGGAGAAATGAACAAAATATAAATTAACATTCATTCAACACTGGCTCAGTCTTTTCGATCTTGAATATAGTCAGACAAGTACATGCATGGACGAGCAGGAACAAATACAGCTAACCTCGATTTGACTGAAATGAAATGAGGCAGGGAATAGTAAACAAACAATAAGCAAGTAGGGTACTCCTGCTCCCATGATGAAGCGAATGTGACAGGTATTGCGGATGCTGGGCTGGCAGTATTAAACAAGTGGGTGTGTAGAAGAATCTGTGGAATGAGCCAGCTGGTGGGGATGGGTGAGGGGGGGGGGGAGGGAGGTTGTTGAAGTACAGTGATTATGTTGGCTGTTTGCAGGCATAGGGGGCTGTGGAGGGGTGGGGGTTTACGTCCTCTCGGCCCACGTGACACGTCACGAAGCGGGGCCATCCTCGGTGCTCTCTGTCATCATAGCTGGGGTGACCACCCTTCTTGCCGGTCAGTCTCTCTCTGTGTCTCTCTCTTTCTCCCTGTCACTGTCTCTGTCGGTCAGCCTGTCTGTCGCTCTTCTTTCACTCTCTCTCTCTCTCTCTCTCTCTCTCTCTCTCTCTCTCTCTCTCTCTCTCTCTCTTCTCTCTCTCTCATTTTGTGCTCGGGCGTTGTTGTCTGTGCGCATGTGCTATATAACTTCTTTCTTCTCCCTAGCCATCTGCACTTGTCGGGTAGCCCGCCCTACCATAGCTTCCTGCTGTACACTTTATTTTGTTGGGTAGCCCGCCCTACCATAGCTTCCTGCTGTACACTTTCATTTTGTTGGGTAGCCCGCCCTACCATAGCTTCCTGCTGTACACTTTATTTTGTTGGGTAGCCCGCCCTACCATAGCTTCCTGCTGTACACTTCATTTTGTTGGGTAGCCCGCCCTACCATAGCTTCCTGCTGTACACTTCATTTTGTTGGGTAGCCCGCCCTACCATAGCTTCCTGCTGTACACTTCATTTTGTTGGGTAGCCCGCCCTACCATAGCTTCCTGCTGTACACTTCATTTTGTTGGGTAGCCCGCCCTACCATAGCTTCCTGCTGTACACTTCATTTTGTTGGGTAGCCCGCCCTACCATAGCTTCCTGCTGTACACTTCATTTTGTTGGGTAGCCCGCCCTACCATAGCTTCCTGCTGTACACTTCATTTTGTTGGGTAGCCCGCCCTACCATAGCTTCCTGCTGTACACTTCATTTTGTTGGGTAGCCCGCCCTACCATAGCTTCCTGCTGTACACTCATTTTGTGGGTGCCCTACATTTTGTTGGGTAGCCCGCCCTACCATAGCTTCCTGCTGTACACTTTTATTTTGTTGGGTAGCCCGCCCTACCATAGCTTCCTGCTGTACACTTTTTTTTTTTGGGTAGCCCGCCCTACCACAGCTTCTGCTGTACACTTTTTTTTTCGGGTAGCCCGCCCTACCATAGCTTCCTGCTGTACACTTTATTTTTCGGGTAGCCCGCCCTACCATAGCTTCCTGCTGTACACTTTATTTTGTGGGTAGCCCGCCCTACCATAGCTTCCTGCTGTACACTTTATTTTGTCGGGTAGCCAGCCCTACCATAGCTTCCTGCTGTACACTTTATTTTGTTGGGTAGCCCGCCCTACCATAGCTTCCTGCTGTACACTTTATTTTGTCGGGTAGCCCGCCCTACCATAGCTTCCTGCTGTACACTTTATTTTGTTGGGTAGCCCGCCCTACCATAGCTTCCTGCTGTACACTTTATTTTGTTGGGTAGCCCGCCCTACCATAGCTTCCTGCTGTACACTTATTTTGTTGGGTAGCCCGCCCTACCATAGCTTCCTGCTGTACACTTCATTTTGTTGGGTAGCCCGCCCTACCATAGCTTCCTGCTGTACACTTCATTTTGTTGGGTAGCCCGCCCTACCATAGCTTCCTGCTGTACACTTCATTTTGTTGGGTAGCCCGCCCTACCATAGCTTCCTGCTGTACACTTTATTTTGTTGGGTAGCCCGCCCTACCATAGCTTCCTGCTGTACACTTTATTTTGTTGGGTAGCCCGCCCTACCATAGCTTCCTGCTGTACACTTATTTTGTGGGTAGCCCGCCCTACCATAGCTTCCTGCTGTACACTTTATTTTGTTGGGTAGCCCGCCCTACCATAGCTTCCTGCTGTACACTTTATTTTGTGGGTAGCCCGCCCTACCATAGCTTCCTGCTGTACACTTTATTTTTTTCGGGTAGCCCGCCCTCCCATAGCTTCCTGCTGTACACTTTATTTTGTTGGGTAGCCCGCCCTCCATAGCTTCCTGCTGTACACTTTATTTTGTTGGGTAGCCCGCCCTCCCATAGCTTCCTGCTGTACACTTCATTTTGTTGGGTAGCCCGCCCTCCCATAGCTTCCTGCTGTACACTTTATTTTGTTGGGTAGCCCGCCCTACCATAGCTTCCTGCTGTACACTTTATTTTGAAAGCGGTATACCGCCATATACTTGCTTGCTTCGCTGGTTTTACGTAGAGGCAAAGAACCCTCAAATTAGAACGTCATCGCACATTGTCATTGATAAGGCTGTAGGCACCGGCCTGTGGCGATCTATGATGATGATGTGATGATGGTTGATGGTGATAGTGATGATGAGAGATGAGGATGACGACGACGACAGATGGCTGTACGGGCGATGGCCCACGGCGATCTAATGATGGTGATGATGATGATGCTGATGACGATGATGATGATGATGACGATGACGGTGAGGTGATGATGATGATGATGATGATAAGACGATGAGATGATGATGAATGATGACGATGACGATGACGATGATGATGATGACGATGACGACGATGACGATGATGATGATGATGACGATGACGATGATGACGATGAGATGACGATGATGACGATGACGATGATGATGATGATGATGATGACGATGACGATGATGATGATGATGATGACGATGATGATGATGATGATGATGATATGATGATGATGGCAATCAGGACTATGTCACGCGGAGCTAGCTGGGCGTCTGCCCCGCGCAGGGACAGGCTACTCGTACTGCTACGTCACACTGGGAGAGTTATGCGCCTTTGTTGTGGGCTGGACAATCATTCTAGAGCACGCCGTCACCGCCGCTGTGGCCGCCAAGGCATGGCGCCACTACCTGGACTACATGGTCAACGACACGCTGTCTGGGTGAGAGGAATTCCATGGTCTGCACACACACACACACACACACACACACACACACACACACACCACACACGCGCACACGCACACGCACGCACACACGCACACACACACACGCGCGCCCGCGCACGCACGCACGCACACACACACACACACACACACACACACACACACACACACACACACACACACACATACACACACGTGCGCGAGCGCGCGCGCGCACACACACAAATCCAATTATGCACGCACGCACACATGCATGCACGCTTGCACGCTCTCTCTCTCTCTCTCTCTCTCTCTCTCTCTCTCTCTGTCTCAGTCTCTCTCTGTGTGGATTTTTTTCCATCGCTGCATTCATTCATTCATTCATTCATTCATTCAATTATTCATTCATTCATTTGTTCGTTCATTCATTCATTCGTTCATTCATTTATTCATTCATCCGTTCATTCATTACTTCATCATTCCTTCATCCATCCATCGTCTATCCATCCATACATCAATTCATCCATTTATCTATCCGTTTATGTATCCGTCCATTCACTTGTCCACCTATCCGTCGCACCATCCATGGATCCACCCATCCACTAAACACATCCAGTCTTTTATTCATTTATTTATTTTAGCATTTATTCATCTAATATTTACCTAGTCATTGTTTCACTCGCCCTATTATCCACAATCCGTCTGTCCATCCAACAATCCATTCATTCATTCATTCATTCATTTAACCATTCATTCATTCATTCATTTATCCATCCATTCATTCATTCATTTATTCAATCATTCATTCATTTAACCATTCATTCATTCATTTATTCATTTATCAGTTCATTCATTCATTTATTCATTCATTCAAGCATCCATTTTATCCATACATTCTTCACTATGTCAACCAGGTATTCTTTGTTCTTTAACAAAGGACCAAGAATATGGGCTACTCTCTCTTTCCGTCGCAACTATCACCTAGACAGGTTCCAGCAACGTATTTATCCTGATCCTGATCTTTTTTGTTTTTTTTAGACAATCTTCCTATCTTCCACTCTTGTCTGTCTTCTCTCTCCCTCCTGCCTCTCCTCCCAATCCACGTCATACCATTTTCAACTCACCGCTCCCTTCCCCCTCCACCCCTACCCCCTCCCCACCCCCACCACCCTCCATCCCCCTTTACTCACATATTTCCTGGCCCCTCAGGGAGATGGATGATGCGGCAACATGGCGGCTGCCGGATGTCTTTGAAACCCAACCGGATGTGGTGGCTTGCATCGTGATGCTAGTCGTCTCCCTTGCTTCCTTTCTCTCTGTGAAGGTAAGGCGTGCACGAGAAGTTTGTCTCTCACCTATTTGATCAGTTGATAGTTGGAGGGACGGGATTGACATATCATTTTGTCTGGATGAATGTACTTGGACGTGTATGACTGGCTGGTCATTTAACGCCTCCGAAAGGGGGCCAATGTGAGCTTCTCTCTGTCTCCGTCCGTCCGTCCGTCCGTCCGTTCCGTCCGTCTGTCTGTCTGTCTGTCTGTCTGTCTGTCTGTCTGTCTGTCTGTCTGTCTGTTTTCTCTCTCTCTCTCTCTCTCTCTCTCTCCATTCACCCCCCCCCCCCTTCTTTCCCTGATCATTTTTTCTTGTTGGTGGTGGTAGTGGTGATGTTTCTTTTTCTTCTTTCTTCTTTTGTTTTTGTCAAAAGATTTCATGCCAGTAATTGTTGCAGTTTTTCATGTATTTGTTTGATTTACTTTTTACTATCTATCGATTTTTTTTCTTGCCCAGAGGGCTGGGTATAAAAAAAGTATTCATGCTGAGTCCACTACCTTCTTAAAATAAGATTAGTTCGTTCGTCTCTCTCCCTCCCTCTCTCTCTCTCTCTCTCTCTCTCTCTCTCTCTCTGGGTGTGTGTGCGAGCGCGCGCGCGCGGCGTGCGTGGTGTGTGGTGGTGCGTGTGCGTGCGTGCTGTGCTGTGCGTGCGTGCGTGCGTGCGTGTGTGCGTGCGTGCGTGCGTGCGTGCGTGCGTGCGGCGTGCGTGTGTGTGTGTGTGTGTGTGGTGTGTGTGCGTGCGTGCGTGTGTGTGTTGTGTGTGTGGTGTGTGTGCGTACGTGTGTAGTGTGTGTGTGTGTGTGTGTGTGTGTGTGTGTGTGTGTGTGTTGGTGTGTGTGTGTGTGTGTGTGTGTGTGTGTGTGTGTGTTGTGAAATCATTATTACTTTACTTTCTACCTGTTCTGCTTTTCTACAAGACCTTTGTGTGTGAGAAAGCTGTCTGGTCTTTTTTCCTCTGTTTTTGCCACTCGAAAAACTAGAAATTTTTTGCGTCTGGATTTACTGTTGCGTTTTATGTTTGTGGGTGGCGTTGGCTATGTTGTTTGCGGGGGTGTTAACTCTATGTCTGTCCGCTTTTAAAAGTGCGGTACTACGTCATAGAATCTGTCTTGATGGTCAAGCGTGTGCGGGCTATCTAATTTCGAGTTCTTTTAATTTGTGTGGGGTTTGTTGTTCTTAAGGTGTGTACGGAATCGTTGCAAGTGCTTGCTTGCCTCTGGTTTCGATCACTATCACATCCAATAATGGTGAAGGTGGTTAGTGCGCGCGCGCGCGCGCGCGCGTGTGTGTGTGTATGTATGCGTGTGTGTGTGTGTGTGTGTGTGTGTGTGTGTGTGTGTGTGTGTGTGTGTGTGCGTGCGTGTGTGTGTGTGTGTGTGTGTGTGTGTGTGTGTGTGTGTGTGTGTGTGTGTGTGTGTGTGTGTGTGTGTGAAGACTGGAATATGGATAAGAGAGCGCGCGGGTGTAGAGATGCACATCTCAGTATGCATGTGTGGACAAATTCTGACAAAAGAAAAGGATGCCAGTCGCTTCGAAGAATTGATCCCAGAGCCATCTTCCCTGTTAGAACGATAATAGTGATATGATATTCTCTCACTCTATGGTGCTCGGGAAAATGGAAGGCGTGCGCATGTAGCCCGGGGGTCGAAACGATGAGGGTGGTGGTGGGTGTGGGCTGACAAAGGGCAGTATGGATGTACTCTGTGTATTTCGTATAATGGAACCTACGGATGCTACGATTTGGTGTTGCTTATATTAAATCACCCGACGAAAGGGCATATTTGGTCTCGTGAATTCAAAAATAGTATTGAAGCACTAAATGGAGATGACACACACTGAAGTTCTGACTGTCGTCTAAAAGGAGATTGTCGGGAGGAGGTCAGGAAAAATGAGATGAAAAGGACAAAGTGAAAATATCTAACCTCTTCACATACAGTTACAAGTACCATTGAGCTTTTTGCTATGAGCAGAACGGTTTCGTGAAGCCAGTCCAGTCACATTTCGTATACCCGATGAGAATTTTTTTCAGTAGATCCGAATTTAGCAGTCCTCCCATGATCCCTCAAATATAATACGACCTATAATTGTAATGGTGCTCTCAACACTACGGGAGAAATATCGCCATCCAAAAGTCTCCCAAAGACACCACTGAAGGACAGAAAAAGGACAGAAAGTCTGAAGAAAGTAATATGCAGAAATACCATACCAAAAATAAGTCGTGAATGACGTTATGCTGGAGAATCCAAAACAAAGGGAAGAAGATTACTTGCATACAAAAGGCAACACAATAGAAGGTAACAGTTTGAATAAAAGTGTGTTGTTGTTGTTGTTGTTTTAAATAAAGTGTGTATCACAGTTTAATGGCTGCAGGAGAGGGTTAAAACATGAAAATTGATAATTGACGCACTGAGCCGTAGAATACGCTTATTGAACATTAAAGTAACAAGCCAGGATAAGAACAAACAGCGGGGGTAAATAAATAATCGGAAGAAGAGCAAATGCAGGTAAACATGTCATCATTAACCCTGAAAATGACTTTAAAATTGGTTGCAAAGGACATAAAGAGATGTGGAGAATGGAGGAGGATGAGCCATGAGTTAGATAGGATGATGTTAAGATATTATTTCAAAGAAATAATCTTTTTTTTTTAAGTATTTACTTGTGTCGCTCTCATCCATTTCCATTTGTCTGTACTTGATTGGACTGTTTTAGAGTCCACTGGACTGCAAACTACCCCCTATGGTGTTGAGAATAATACACAATTGCAGATGGTGTTGTAGTATAGAGATCATTGGCGGCACTGCTACAACTGTCACTAGATATAGTTGCCAAGTAAGACGACTGCAGGCGGAAATCTAAACAGATCTTAAATAAATGTTAGCGAACCGGCAAGAGAAACGTGGACAAACGAGTCACAAGACAAAACACGACGCGTTTCGACCTCTTAGGTCTTCTTCAGGCAAGACACAAAAAATAGGACAATGAAAATGAACAAGTTTGTCACTTAGCTTTGATCTCTTCAGCGCAGGGTAGGCGTTGAAAACTAAGTGACAAACTCGTTCATTTTCATCGTCGTATTTGTTTGTGTCTTGCCTGAAGAAGACCTAAGAGGTCGAAACGCGTCGTGTTTTGTCTTGTGACTCGTTTGTCCACGTTTCTGTTGGCGGTTCGCTAACATTTATTTAAGATTTGTCAGTAGATAGGCCCGCAGAAGGGTTTTCACCCAAAAGACGAAATCAGGAAGCTGTTTTGTTCAAAATACAGACCGCAATGGTTCACATTCATGCCAGTGAAGGGCTCAGTATTCTTACCAGAACGTCATTCTTTTCATCCCATCTCTCCTCGTTATCCTTCCTTCTTCTCCGTTATCCTCCCCTCCTTCTCCCTCTCATATCAAGACCTGTGTGTGGTCATTTTTAAAATTACTGATGACTCGTTTACCTATTTAGTTTCTCCCTTTAAGTGATTTTTTTTTCATTGTTTGTGTGTTCGTTTTCCTGCCTGAACAAGACCAAAAGAGCAAGGCTCTCCAGTGTGTTGTACTTATTTTAAAAGAAAATTAAAGTGAATCCGCCAGATAACAGTGAAAAGCAAATACAAGACAAAAAACAAACAAACAACTGTTGTACATAATTGTGTAGGGGCTCAGTATCTCCACCGTTTATGTTCGTGAGTTACTCTTCTCCTTCAGTTACTACACTTTAAAACATATTCCTTACCGACGACAAAATGTTTCAGTGTTTTTTTCTCTCTCTCTCTCTCTCTCTCTCTCTCTCTCTCTCTCTCTCTCTCTCTCTCTCTCTCTCTTCCTCAGGTGCAGCCAATCTTACAGCATGGATCGGAACTTTTGGCTCTTGAGAAAAGAGTTGAAGTAAAAAAATGTGCGCTTGTATGTAATGAAAAACTTTTTTAAAGTAGACAATCGAACACCGAATGAGTTAGATTATGTGATCTTGAACAATATCCGATTTATGTTAATTCGTTTTTTTAAATGAAGTAAGTGCTGGCTGAAAATAACTGGAATGGAAGAAATCAAAATACCTCCAAAAGCTTATAAGATATTGCAAAATCTGGATTGTACTGGCAAGAACACATGGGCTTCTAGTGTTCGCAAGTGCTTAACTTCATATGGCTTTGCTCATGTTTTGGACAACCAGGCTGTTGAAATTAATATCTCGGGTTTCTTTTAAATGTTTAAAGCAAAAAGTAATTGACTACAGATGGCAAAACTGGCATAATCATATCTGTAGTACTGACATATTTGCGCAATACAGACTCGTTAAAACAACGCATGTGATAGAACCATACATGAACATGGATATGAATCCGTATGTTAAGAATGCAGTAAGTTTCGATTTGGTGTTGCTGACATTGCGTGTCATCGTTTCAGGTATAGTACCATCAGTGGAAATGAATTAACATGCTGCTTAAGTAATCTGACCTAGAGAGATGAAATCCATTTTCTTGTTTGCTGTCCTGCTTTTTATGACATACGAGTAAAATCTATAAAGCCAAAGTATTATTCTGAACCATGCAGGTTTAGACTAAACATTCCTGACATCAATAAATGATACAAATTCTCCTAAGTCTTGCTCTGTACAATTATGATGCACAAAAAGGCTCCTTACTGTATATTCTTAATATTGTTCTATGGTACATATGTATGCATATATATATATATATATATATATATATATATACTACTCAAAACAATTGAAGTACCACTTAGGAAACCTGCTGCCATTCGAAAGAAAACAAAGCTGAACATAATTTAATGATTGAATATTTTATTTTTATTATTCCTCAATCCATTCAAATTTATTCAAACACCGTGACAAAAAATTATCTTTGTTTTACACTTGATTAAAGAGGCATACCCCCAAAATGAAAAGTAACAAGAGTCTATGGTAGATGTCATGATGTTAATAACGGGTATGACCACCGTTCGCGTTCAAACAAGCGTCACATCGACGTCTCATGGAGTGCACCAGGCGGCGGAGAGTGTCCTGGGGGATCGCCTGCCACTCCTGCTCCAGCAACTGAAACAGCTGGTCCACGGTGTCTGCTGGAGGGTTGTGGGCCCGCACTCGCCTCCCCAGCACGTCCCACAGATGCTCTATGGGGTTCAAATCTGGTGACCTGGCAGGCTAGTCCATTCTTGTCACCTGCTGCCCTTGTAGGAACTGATTCACGATGGCGGCGCGGTGGCACGGCGCGTTGTCGTCCTGGAACTGGGCGCCCTGGCCAACTGCCCTCAGGGCGGGCATCACAAGGGGGCGGATGATGGTGTCGCGGTAGGTGGCACCGGTCAGGCGGCCTTCAACACGGTGTAGGGGGGTCCTGTGACGTAGGCTGAACCCACCCCACACCATCACGGACCCACCTCCATAGCGGTCATGCTCCCTGACGGCAGCGTCAACGTAGCGTTCTCCAGGACGTCGCCAGACGCGAACCCGCCCGTCGTTGAACCTGAGGGTGAACCTTGACTCGTCTGTGAAGAGTACTGTTGCCCATTCAGCTCTTGTCCACCTTCTATGACATGCTGCCCAGGCCCGACGATGAGCTCGATGCGCTGGGGTCAGTATTGATCTCACTGCTGGGGACCTTGACCTCAAGTTGGCGTCGTGGAGCCGGTTCCGAACTGTCTGGGTACTGATGTTGACGTTGCTGGCTTGTCGTAGCTGGTCTCGGAGTACTGTGGCACTGGCTGAACGGTCTCTCAGACAAGCGATAACAATGAACCGATCCTGCTGTCTGGAGGTGCTTCTCGTCCGTCCACGTCCCTGCTGTTCTTCAACACTTCCAGTGTTAAGCCAACGGTCTCTGAGCCTCAGAATGACTGGGTGACTCACTCCAAGCCGTCGACCAATCTCCCTCAAGCCAATACCTTCTTGGTACCATGCTATCGCTCTTCCTCTGTCGGTG
>CM065738.1:20327337-20329837 GCA_033310375.1 Conus canariensis
GTTTCTGGGTTGCCGAGCCAAAGGGGATTGAAGAGAGGGTAGAATGACAAAGAAAGTATGTGACACACAATTTCTGGGTTGCTGGGCCAAGGGGAGTGAAGAGAGGGTAGAATGACAAATGTATTCGTGTCTTACAGCAGTATCTTGATTGATTGCTAAAAAAAAAAAAGGGGGGGGGGGGGGGATCAGGTTGAAGGATAAGTTTATACAGCAGTCTCTAGGCTATCAGATATAGGGGAGAGAACTCATGTAGAGGGATAAGTTTATACAGCAGTCTCTAGGATATCAGGTATAGGGGAGAGAACTCATGTAGAAGGATAAGTTTATACAGCAGTCTCAGGGCTGTCTGATGTAGAGGAGAGAACTCAGGTAGAAGGATACGTTTATACAGCAGTCTCTGGGCTGACAGCCACTGGGAAGAGAACTAAGGGAAAAAGATAAGTTCATACAGCAGACTATGGACTATCCAGATATATGGAAGAGAACTCAGGTAGAATGACCGATCAAGTCTATCTGCAGTCATACGGCAGTCTCTGGACTGTCAAAAGGGAATGAATAGAGGCTAGAGTGACGAGTCTGACTCTGTCGTCTCTGTATCGTCAGACCTAGGAAAGGAGCGGGGTGGAGGGGGGGGGGGGGTGGGAGGCGGGGGTAGTGGGGTCGAGGAGAGATGGCAGAATGAGAAAGAGCCTAGTTGACAGGCAGCAGTGTCTGGATCATCAGATTCTTTTGGGAGACAGCGTCGTGATACAGTACAGAGATGTCGCTCTGTCTGTAGATGGGGTCAGGCGATAAGGTGATATGGACAGTGGCAGGGGAATTCAGTCAGGTCTTAAATGAAGACCCCTCTCTTTCCTGAAAATTTCGTCTGGGTCAGCTTATGTGTGTGTGTGTGTGTGTGTGTGTGTGTGTGTGTGTGTGTGTGTGTGTGGTGGGGAGGGTGGGGGTGGGGGTCTGTGGGTCTGGGTGTGTTGTGGGTGTGGGTATGTGTGTGAGGGTGCGTGTGTGGTTGTGTGTGTGTTGGAGGATGAGGGATGGAAAGAGGTGTGGGAAGGTTAGAGTGGCTGTGTGTGTGTGTGTGTGGGGGGGGGGGGGGTATGCAGGTGTGTGCGGGCGGGGTGTGTGTGTGTGTGTGTGTGTGTGTGTGTGTGTGTGTGTTGTGTTGCGTTGTGTGTGTTGTAGCTTAGTCTTACGAAGTTCTAGTATCGTTACTTCTTTACGTTTGTTTGTTTATTTATTTGTTTGATTGATTCTTTGTTCTGTTTGAAATGCACTTCGAATATCAAGGAGTCTGTCTACGTCTTTGAATAAAGTAATTGTGCACGAATATTTGTCTCGGTGCTTGGATTTCAGTCTACATTATTCGTTATTTCTGGCATGCTTTTTCACTCTACCCACCCCCACTCACCCCCTTTCAAACTCCCCCCACCCCCCATCCCGTCCAGCGACATAACACAGCGTGTACTGAAAAACTGATGAGAAAAAAGAGAGAGAAAAAGCATGTACACATGAAATCCATTTTGTGAGAAAAAAAATCATGTTTTTAGCGGGGCGTGGTTCTCTCTCTCTCTCTCTCTCTCTCTCTCTCTCCTCTCTCTCTCTCTCTCCTCTTTCTCTCTCTCTCTTCTTCTCAGGAGTGATCCCCCTTGTCTGGCTGCCAGCAAGTCGAACTTTCTTCAGCTCCGGTAATATGTCTATCTTTAAAAACTTTCAAGATGCCGGGTGAAGGTCTGCCATCGAGTACAGAAAACATGTTGAACGCCGCGCTGCGAGATATGGCGTTATCATCTTTCAAAATTGAGTGTAGAGAAAATCAGACTGTCGTCATTCTTAGGCTAAAAACAATTTCCGACCATTCCCCTGCCATGAAAACCCAAACGCAAACTGCTGTGTTCAGGAGAAAATGTGCATCGCAGATCAACAGGGACAGGAGAAGGGCCGAGGAACACAGGAATCAAAAGGCCATTGAACGTGTTTTCACCCCGTCCGGCCTGTTCTAACCGACTCCACCCAGGTTGTTCTACAAAACCGACAAGAGTGAAAACAAGAATGGAGTGCCCTGTGCAGACACCTGTCACTTTTCAGACCATCCCCCCTCGTTTGTACCTTTGCCTGCACCATGTGCACAGTCCGGCAATGGAACTCAACAAATCGACTTGGCACAGCCAAATTAGAATTCTCATATGACATTGGTGTTGACAAAGAGTGTGTTAGGGATGAGCTGTGGAGTTTCTTGAAGTAGGATGTGAACACATTTCGTCGGTAACTACAACACACACTTCCACACAACATGGCGATAAAGACTTCGTTGCAGAAGGAAATTTGTGTATGACAGACCGTGGTTGTGATGATGGAGATTCCTCTGATGTGAATGAGTCACCCGCAGCCTATTCGGACAATACAACAATAACTGACATTGTGTCGTATTTAGAAGAAATGTCAAGGGGAAATGGATGACCGCTTCCGTGCCTTGAAGGAAGAGGTGAAAGGCAGCGCAACA
>CM065738.1:20334837-20362337 GCA_033310375.1 Conus canariensis
TTGGAGAACGCAGTCAGCGCCACAGATGCCATTCAAAGAATCGCTTTACTTGTTATCGGCTCATCTCCAGACAGCCGAGGGAATGGAATTCCATTACATTGATCAAAGGGACTGTGTCTACTGATGACGTTTGTCTGCGAACGGAAAATCAGTTCAACGTTACGACGTTCTGATAAGGTCGGATAAGACATTTCTTCTTCCTCCTCTTCTTGGTCTTCTTCTTCTTCGTCTCCTTCTCCTCCTCCTCCTCTTCTTCTTCTTCGTCTGTTGATGCTACTGTCGTCTGTCTCAGAAGTACAGGCTGGCGGCAGTCTAAACTTACCGTGGAAAGAAAACATCATGGTTCAAGCTTAAGCAGAGCAAAACCTCTCTCCCTCTCTCTCTCCCCCCTCCCTCCTCTCCTCCTCTCTCTCTCTCTCTCTCTCAGCTCCCCTCTTCCTCAGAAACTCGAAGTAATGACAATAAAATGTCAAAGTTGCAAAGAGTCAAATTCTCTCTCTCTCTCTCTCTCTCTCTCTCTCTCTCTCTCTCTCTCTCTCTCTCCACCCCCCCCCCCCTCTCCTCTCTCTCTGTGACCTCGTCATATGCATCTTTGACCAAGCGCATGCATGTAGCCTATCATGTATACGTAGGAGGGTATGGATGTCAATGTATATGGATATGAAAGAACAGAATGATAGCTTGTGAGAGAGATTGAGCGGGGGAAAAGAGTTATCCGGGAAAGTGCGAAAAGGTCGAATTCATAAGACTATAAAAAGTTTGATCTTGAAAATGAAATTATTCATGCTTATTAGTTGTATGTTTGATCGCTTTTTTGAGACCTGTGTCACAAAATGATGGGCCGAATTAAAGCAAATATTTTTAACCAAGTCTGATGGAGAAACGTAAGACACGTCATATGGAAAAATCATATGTACATAAAAACATGGTATCCCACGATTGCTTCTGTTGGCTTATGGCAAACAAGGTGTTCGACAAAACAGCTTGGTCCTTTACCTAAAAACGAGCTGAATTGTTTTCTTTTATTCTAGATCGACTGGAAATTTCTTCAGGAATATATGACAATCCAAGTGGCGTAAGCTTACGGTTGTGAAGGATATGCATTTGTTGAACAAGACTAACCAGGACACGTGGGACTAATGTATCAGGTAGGGCATCAAAATGGAATGACTGTAAGCGTAATTTAAGCATTGGATTAAAGTTGTGGCTATCTTGTCCTTTGCTCAAGTCGTTTGCTGATCCAATGATTTCTTTTTTCCTTTTAAGATATTCGGATTTTGTTGGACTTGGCAGATGATACCATAATGAATTTCGGTTGCAATTAAATTCAGGTCGTTTGAAATTACAATGATACCATAATGAATTTCGGTAGCAATTAAATTCAGGTCGTTTGAAATTCAAAGCTTATTTCAGCTTAAAGTTTGGCGTTGTGTGTGTGTGTTGTTGGTGCGGCGCGCGTGGCGCGTTGTGGTGTGTGTGTGTGTGTGTGTGTGTGTGTGTGTGTGTGTGTGTGTGCAGGCGTTCAGCGTGTTGACGCTGTCACTGGTGGTGACATCAGGCTTCGTGTTACTGGCCTTTGTGTGTGGGCTACTTCCACGTTCAGGCCCACAACTGGACACGGCCCCCGGGATTCTTCGCCTTCGGTTTTGCTGGGGTAAGGTTGCACACACACACACAACACCACACACACACGCACACGCACACAGCACACACACACACACACACACACGCGCGCGCGCGCGCGGGCGGACGTACGCATGCACGCACGCACGCACATTAGCACTCACGCGCCTTCGCATACACACACATATGAATTGTCTCCACACCTATCCACTTATCCCTTTCGGCCTTCCAACTCTGTCTGTCTCTCTCTCTCTTCTCTCTCTCTCTCTCAGGAAGACCTTTCGAAGTAATGACAATAAAATGTCAAAGTCGCAGACAAAAATTCTCTCTCTCTCTCTCTCTCTCTCTCTCTCTCTCTCTCTCTCCTCTCTCTCTCTCTCTCTCTCTCTTGCGTTTTTCAAGAATCTCCTGTCGTGATAGCACAGACAATGACATCTATGGCCTGAGCAACTCGTTGGGTTAACATGTAAGTCAGGCATCGGTTATCTGATCCCCTTGACATCTCTTTGCATTTGTTTTCCCTTTTTTACTTCTTCATTCATTTAGTCATTCATCTACACCCTCTGCGCACCGTGGTTGTACTGTTCCTACCCTGCATGCATTCTCTTCATAGATACGCACTTGTATCTTTCTGCACATCAGGCGGGAACGTTCATCTCGCTTCCATTATTTAATCCCGGTCTTTTCTAACCACAAAACATCTTTGTACCGAACTACATACAAACACTACAATCCCTCCTTTTTCTCAAACCAAAATTTTGTCTATTCTTCAAAACGGTTTGAAACAATTTTAACATGTTATCTAGGCCAACTGTTAACTTGTTTTAAAACAAATTTGAAACAACTTTTCATGATCAAATGAAATTATAAACCAAAATGTAAGTTTTGTACTTGTCAAAGCATCTCTCTTCACTGAGTACTTCAAAACAAATCAAATCATTTTTCTCTCTCAATGATCTTAATGTTCACCAAAATATAATATCAAAGTATGCCGTTCTTATTAATCAAAGTATTATTATTATTATGTCTATTACAATATAAAGTACAATATATTAGTCCTCATATATTGTCTCATTAGATAATGAAATTATTGATCAGGGAATATAAACGCTAATACTGCAACACAATCTCTATCATGACTTTCCTATTTGGTAATGAAATGATATTAGTCATAGTGCCTCAACATTCTTCATCATTTTCCTCCCCTCCCCCCCCCCCCCCCCCACACACACAATTCATTATTCAATGATTCACCCAATCATGCCTGTCCAAATCAAAATAAAACAATACTGGGCAAAATACATAACACTATGAGCAGTGATGACACATCACAGACGAATTCTGTTCATGGAAAGAAAACGAAAAATCCTGAAGAAATGAGGTTGCTCTTTGAATTCTGACAAAATGTAGTTCTCAGGCATCACGATATAGTGATAAAAAAATCATGATCAAAATAAGGTAAGGGAGAGTGTGTACCAGACACAGGGCACTACACACTCTCATCACACATTGTAAGAAAAAAAAAAAAAGGCAGAGTGTGAACCAGACACGGGCACTACACACTCTGGAAAAACAAAACACTTGACACACATTCGAAGTATAGATCTTCCGTTCAAGACCCCTCACAGACGTAATCGTGAAGATGGTCAGGTGGTTTTCGCAGTCTTCCCGAGCGTCGCAAGGTCACGTCTGGAGAACGATGGTGGAGCGGGCCAGGTGAACGACGACGGGTCACGTCAGGTGAATGATGACGGCTCACGTCAGGTGAGGCTGAGGTCACATCAGGTGAGACTGTCGCAGGGGACGTAGGCTGGTCCGCGTTACCAGTAGCAGCATCACCGGAACTAGATGATGGTGAAGGCATACTCGTTGTGAGGTCTGGAGCATCACGCACGTATGGTCGAGTATGTGTGACATTCCGTTTCACCAGACGGCTCTTGTCAGGTGATTGGAGTACTACCTGATTGCCAAGCTTTTCTACAACTTGGTAAGGCTGCGGTTCGAAGGTTGTAGACAGTTTGTTCTGGTGCATCTGCTTCAATAGAACTTCATCCCCCACAGAGATGTCACTATCCCTGGTGTGTCGTTTGCTGTCAGCGTACACCTTTCCGGCTTCTTCTCGCAGTGTATCTCGGTCTCTAGCACTGTCGGTTTCGGGTCTGTATGTTGCACACAGAGCTGGTAGTTCGGTTCTTATTTTCCTGTTGAAAAGAAGTTCGGCTGGACTAACTCCTGTTGTGGTGTGCTTCGATATGCTAGGAGGAATTTTGGCAGTTCTTCCTTCCAGTCTTGTCCTTTTGAGTTGGCGATCTTCATCGCTTTCAGCAGTGTTCTGTTTTGTCTCTCCACTTCCCCGTTTGCTGACGGCCATAAGGGAGTGACTGGTCGGTGGTCAATGTCATTTTCAAGCATATATCGCTCAAATTCCTCGGAGATGAATTGAGGCCCATTGTCAGTAGCCACAGACTTCGGTAGTCCATGTTGGCGAATATTTTTGCAAGTTCCTTCACAATTTTCTGCGACGTGACAGTTCTCATGATGACAACCTCAAAATATCGGCTGAAATAATGGACAACCACGAGCAGTGATTCTCCTGTTGGAAGAGGCCCCAGCAAATCCATTGCTAGATCTTCCCATGGTGCTTCTGGGAATTTTGTCCTGGTCATCGGTTCAGGAGCAGATGGTTGGCTGACGATCTGACAGTCATGGCACGCTCGACATGCTTTCTCTGCAGCAGCATCAATGCCAGGCCACCATACATTTGAGCGTAGTCTTTGTTTTGTTTTGACAATACCTTGATGTCCTTCGTGTGCCAATTCCAGAACATGTTTCCCGAGTTTCTGTGGAATCACAAGTCGGGTGCCTCTGATGAGTGTATTGCCAAAACATGTCATTTCGTTCCTCACGGACTTGTATGCAGTTACAGGACAATGGGAACCAGTCAAAACACGGTGTCTCACAGTTGAAATCTCTGGGCCTTCTTTTGATGCAATGTCTATCTCATCTGATGACACAGCAGATGTCACTGTTGCTTCCTTGATGACGAACGAGACATAATCTTCTGCTTGACTGTGAGTTTGCTGTTGGTTTCTCCTGACCAGTCGTGACAAAGGATCGGCGATGTTGGTATGTCCAGGCACGTATTTGACTTTGAAGTTGTAGTTTTGAAGTCGGAGTACCCATCGCTCCACTCTTGCTGATGGTTTTGATCGAGGTGAGTAGATGAACTCCAGAGGTCGGTGATCTGTGACAAGTTCAAAGTCAATGCCGTACAGGTGCTGGTGGAATCTCTCGCAGGCCCACACCAAACCGAGAGCTTCTTTCTCAGTCTGAGAATATCGGCGTTCCACATCGGACAGGCTTCTGCTGGCGTAACTGATGACCCGATCTTGTCCGTTCTGACATTGAATCAAGACTGCGCCAAGAGTCACTGGTCCAGCGTCAGCAACAACACGAGTTTTTGCATTCTGGTCAAAGTAAGCCAAAGTAGCAGCGCTTGCGAGATCGTCTTTCAGGTCACAAAAGCTTCTTCTTGCTCTTTTCCCCACTGGAACGGAGTGTTCTTCTTTGTCAGTTTTCGGAGCGGTTCAGCTTTGCTCGCCATATTTCTGATGAATTTAGCATTGAAGTTCACCAGACCAAGGAAGCTTCTCACTTCCGCAGCAGTTTCAGGCCTTCTTGCATTCTTCACATCCGTAACTTTCGATGGGGCTGGGCTGACACTTTCCTGGTTCAAAACAAACCCCATGAACTCCAGTCTGTTCATCCGAAAGTTGCATTTGGCTGCGTTCAGAGTCAGACTACTATCCTCAAGTTTCTGGAGTACTTTGTTCAAGCGTACGTCGTGCTCAGCAATATCTTTCCCATGAACGATGATGTCATCTGTCATGTTTCCAGCTCCAGGACAGTCTTGTAGAACCTGTTGGATTGTGTACTGGTACACTTCTGGAGCAGAGGTTATCCCGAACATGAGACGATGGTAACGGTAAAGACCAGTATGAGTTGCAAAGGTTGTGATGACACGCGATTCCTCGTCCAGTTCAAGTTGGTGGAATCCCCACTTCAGGTCAAGCTTTGTGAAAACGGTACTGCCGTTCATCTCCAACAAAGTTTCCTCTACTGTTGGCGTTGGGTACCGTTGTCGTTCCACTGTTTCATTTGCACGTCTCATGTCTACACGCAGGCGAATATCTCCATTAGATTTTGGTACTACCACTATGGGGCTCACCCAGAGAGTGGGACCGTCCACTTTCTCGATTTCTGCAGCTTCTAATTCTGCGATTTTGTCCTCTACTTTGGTCCTCAAGCTCAATGGAACTCGCCTGGGTGGTTGTGCCACAGGTTTAACGTCATCACGAACATGCAGATGAACTCTATGTCCTTTCAATTTGCCAAGTCCCTCAAAGAGCCGTGGATGTGTTTTCGTGTAGTCTATCTTGATGCTGTACACAGTTTCTTCCGGTAGACCCACTCGGAGGAGATCAAGCGCCGTTGCAGCTTCTAGTCCAAGGAGCGCGTCACCCTCTCCATCAAGGACCAAAATGTCAGTGGTGATCTTCCTTTCAGCAACAGAAAGTTCTGTTCGGAATTTTCCTTTCAATCGCAACGGTGTGTTGGATCCAGAGACATACAGCTTTTTTTCCCGTTGTTTCTTTTGAACTGTAGCGGACATCCTTTTTCTTCAACTGTTTCCAGAGATCCAAGCCTATGATGTTGCATGTAGCACCTGAGTCAATGGTGAAGTCCACATCAATGCCTCCACACTGCACAGTAACAGTGTTCAAGGATGATATTGGGCTAGCTCGAGCTCGGACAACAAAAACTGAGTCGTCACTATCACTATCTCTTGTTCCTGCGTCTTCAGTAACGGTATGAAGCTTGCCCGATTTCGCCGTTTTTTCCTTCGTTTTGCAGCATCGTGCAAAGTGTCCTCAAGGTGACACAGTTTGCAAGTCTTCCCTTTCGCTGGGCATTTAGGATCTTTTGCCATGTGTGTGGAGAGTCCGCACCTGTAGCATGTACGGTTTGAAAATTGTTGTTCTGAATATTTCTGCTTTTGTGGGGTTCCTGACCGTATCTGTTTGTGTCCAACTGCATGTGTTACCGGTACTTCTGATTTGCCGTTTGACATTTCCCGTGCCTGATATTGTGCTGCTTCATGAGCTCTAGCTGTTTCTGCTAAATTTGCGAGTGTCAAGTCTCTTTTCTCTAGCAAAGTAATTCGCAATCGTGCACTTCTGCATCCAAAGACAACTTGGTCGCGAAGATTTCCGTCAAAAGTTGCCCCAAACCCACAATGTTTTGCCTGTTTACGTAGCCTGGTGATGTACTGGTCAACAGTTTCTCCTTCTTCCTGTTTTAGGGACCTGAATGTATGCCTTTCAAAGGACTGGTTTGTGCTGGGAGCAAAAGTTTGATTGAGAGCCGCAAGACTATCAGCATAATTCATAGTGGCAGAATCTGGAATTGTGTCAAAGATGTCTTGAACCTCCATACCTGCAGTATGTAGTAACAAGGCTTTCTTCTGCTCGTCTGGGGTATCACCTCTTGCTACTAAGAACAGTTCAAAAGCACGTTTCCAACGTTGCCGCTGGCTTCCGATGGAACTGGGATCACCTTGGGTTGGGTCAAATGGTCCTATACCCGGTACATACTGTGGCAATGCTTGTGCCATGTCTGAGTATCCTATACCCGTACATACTGTGGTAATGCTTGTGCCATGTCTGAGTATTCACTGTCGACTTGTCGTCACGGTAACGAACGATCGTCGATTGTACGTCGTATTGAAACAGTTCCAACTCGTATCAAAACAGAGTGCTACTAACCCATTAAGGTACTCAATAGAAGCAAGAAGTACTTTACCTCGTCGCCAATTGTACTGTTCCTACCCTGCATGCATTCTCTTCATACATACGCACTTGTGTCTTTTTGCACATCAGGCGGGAACGTTCATTTCGCTTCCATTATTTAATCCCGGTCTTCTCTAACCACAAAACATCTTTGTACCGAACTACGTACAAAGACTACAGTGGTGTCATAGGTTAGCAGCTGCTGGTGAACGCATATGGATTACACTGCATGCGGTGACACTTTCTCAGCGAACCTCAAGCTCAACTCAAAGTTCTCCCACCCACCCCAACAGAAACATACGCACAGATGCGCGTGCTTTCGTTCATTGTAAAGATAGCCAGTCGGCTCATCTCTTGCTAAAGTTATCTATGTTTAGGCTGAAAAATTGTCGGTGATAGTATGAGGAGGGTGTGTTAGTATGGGTTCTGATATTGTCAAAAATATCTTCAGGAACAAGATGACTCTTTGTTAAAGGAATCGACCCATTGTCCATTCTGTCCCCCATGGTTATGTCATTCCATGTTTGTCATCGGTTCCGAGGACGTATATGGTGATGTATTCTTCAGATGACAACGGTGTTACGAATATTCTCTTCTATTTTTATGACGTGTCCGATAGGTGGTGATGATGCGGTGAATATTGCCCCCTTACCTATTCTGATGACGTGAACTGCAGTTGATGACTTTGTTATGTATGCTACCCTCACCCCAACCCCCACCACCCTACCCCATTCCGATAACGTGTCCCAAAGGTGATGAATGTGATATGGTTGTTGTCCGCTGTTTCGAGTACGTGTCCTGTAGGTGGATACTGTGTTCTGAATGTTGCTTCTCATTCTGATGAGGTATTATAAATGTTGATCTCCATTTTGAAAGCGTGTGCTACAGGTGGTGACAGCTTTACATGTGTTGTCCCCAAGTCTCACAACGTGTCCTACAGATAATGTGGGTGTTATTAATGGTGCCCTTGATGTTGATGAGTGTACTACAGATGTTTTGAGCCCTCCTGTTTTTTGTTGTTGTTGTTTTTTCCCCTTTGTCTTCATTACATGCGTTGTTGTGTTTGATAGCATGCACTTGAACGTGATGTCAGGGGCCTCCATCGTAATGTCAGTCTTCCAGGGGTAGACCAGTTGATGTTGTTGTATATTCTTTTAGGATGACGTGTCTTACGACGTATACTACAGATGATGTCAGGGCCTCTGATTTCACTCTTCACGGGGGACGGGCTGGGTGATGTCATTGCATATGCCCATCTCTTAATTAAGATGACGTGTCGTATGACGTGTACTGCAGATGATGTCAGGGGCCTCGCTGATGATGTCAGTCTTCACGGGCGTGGACCAGGTGGCGGCGGCCAGTCAGGAAACCCGGGACCCTTCCCGCCACCTCCCTCCCGCCCTGCCCCTCACCACCGCCCTTCTCTTCCTCACCCTGCTGCTGTCCACCTCCGCGCTCACCCTGGCCTGTCCCTGGCAGGACCTCGCCGACCACGCGCCCATCGCCCGCGCCTTCGAGACCAAGGGCATCTACGCCGCCAACCACGTCATTGGCGTGGGGGCCCTGCTGGGGTTGGCGGCCACGGCCCTGAGCGGCCTGTTCCACCCGCCCCGGATCATGCAGTGCATGGCGGCGGACGGCCTGCTGCCCAGGAGCTGCGGCAGGGTCTCCATGAGCGCCATCCCCGTGGCGGGGGCCCTCCTCTCCGGCATGCTGGCCTCTGTGCTGGCCTTGACCTTGGACTTCCGCGGCCTGATCGAGATGTCGGCGATCGGCACCCTGCTTCAGTTCCTGACCTCGGCCATCATCGTGCTGCACGTGCGCTACCAGCCAGAACCGGTGGGGCTGTACAGGGACTACTCCGACCTGGAACTCTCCGAGGAGGAGGTGGAGGATCAAGCGCCTGGAGGGGAGTCCCCCAAGTTGGTGCTGATGTCTAACGGGGACCTGCACCTGCACTACCAGAACTCTCCCCACACGCCCAACAACAACAACAGCAGCAGCAGCGACCAGACCCACGTCCCTCACCACTATCACGACACGACGCCCAAAGAGGTGGAGCAGAAGGCTGTGAGCGAGCTGCGCGGGGAGGCCAACGGCGTGGTGAAGACGGAGTTTGTGGAGACGTCCGCGCTGTTTGCGGAGACCGCAGCCCCCTGCCGGCGCGTGGCTCACTCCTCCTCCAGCTTCTCCTCCCTGGTGCAGCTCTCCTCCTGCACCAAACTGGTGCCCGACGCCGCCACGTGGCACAGCACGCGCTGCCTGCTCCTCGTCTTCCTCCTGGCTGCCACCTGCCTGGCCACCACCAGCGCCCTCTGGCCGGCGGAGCCCGGGTCGTCGTGGTGGGCGGTGACGTTGGTCAGCGTCAGTGTGGCGTTGTTGGTGGCCTCGGCGCTGGGCATGGCACGCCAGCCCCAGAGTGACGTCAGACTCCACTTCAAGGCGCCCTACGTGCCTCTGCTGCCGCTGCTGTCTGTGCTGCTGTGTGCTCTGCTTCTGGCTTACCTCCCTTCCTTGGCTTGGCTCCGCTTTGCCCTCTGGACCCTGCTAGGTCGGTTTTTGGTGTTGGGGTGTGTGGGTGGGGGTGGTGGTTAGGTGTGTGTGTGTGTGTGTGGTGCGTGCGTGCGTGCGTGCGTGCGTGCGTGCGTGCGTGGTGTGTGTGTGTGTGTGTGTGTGTGTGTGTGTGTGTGTGTGTGCGTGCGTGCGTGCGTGCGTGCGTGCGTGCCAGTTCATGTGTGCTTGTGGGTGTGAGTGGGGGTGGGGACGGGTGGAACGGTGGGTATAGGCGTGTGACACTGGTGGCTGATTTGCCCTCTCGACTGCTCTAGATCTGTGTGGTGTTGGGGGATGGAGGTTAGTATAGACTAAGGGCGGGGAATGTAGATGTCAGGGTGGCTTTTCTCTCAGGACTGTGCTAGATGTGTGTGAGTTTTGGTGGGAGGCCAGGGTTACGAACAGAGGAAAGGCGGAGGACACGATTGGTTTTCTCTGTAGCTCTTCCAAGCTTCAGTGGGGTAGAGGTTACAGAATGTGGAGTGGGAGAGGGATGTGGTAGGGCTAAAGACAGGTGGATTTACTCTGACCTTGGCTTTGCTCTCTGACTCCCCTAAGTTGCGTGTGGGTCGGGGTGGAAGTCAGAAGTCATGAGCGGGGAGTGTGTGTGGCGGTGACGGATGGCTTCGCTCTCCGACCTCACTAAGTCTGTGTATGGTTGGGGTGGAAGTCAGGATCTTGGAGGGCAGGGCCTTCAGTAAAGGGAGGAGTGTGGTGGTGAAAGATAGGTGTCTCAGCCCTCTGACTCCTCTACGTCTGGGTGCCGTTATGTTTTGGGGTTAGGAGTAGGTAGAGACGGGACAGAAGACAGTTTCGCTTTGCTCCAAGGACGGCTCTAGGTCTGCGACGGAGGGGGGGGGGTTGTTGAGGTCGGAGTTAAGCAAGCAGGTTATGGGAAAACGGGTGCTTTTCGGGTTTGCGCTGTGCTAGATGTTCGAAAGGTGATGGCGGGGAGCGCGGTCGTGTAGAGGATAGAGGGTCGCGCGTATGAAGTGTTAGAAGAATCTCTCTCTCTCTCTCTCTCTCTCTCCTCTCTCCTCTCTCTCTCTGTGTGTGTGTGTGTGTGTGCGCGCGCGCGCTCGCGCGCGCGCGCGCGCGTGTGTGTGTGTGTGTGTGTGTGTGTAGAGAGAGAGGATGGGGGTGGATAATCGATCGAGTACAGAAACTGCCAGTGCTCTGTTCAGTAGGTCTGGTAGTCAACACACACCTCTGACGCAGACTACATGCTCCCCAGGCAGCCATCTCATACAGATGGCAAGATTCATTGACAGATTATGGCAAGATCATTTTTCAGATGCCCAACAGAGATTTAAGATCTGTGGTCAGATATTTGATACACCTTGAAAAATTCATTCTCAAATATCTTATACAGGGGGAAAGGTTTAAGGTCAGATGCTAGTTACAGATTAATTCGTACATGGTTGGATTTCTGATACAGACTGAAAGATCCGTGGTCAGACATTTCAAACAGATTCAAAGAATTATCCTCAGGCATTTTTACAGACTAAAACATCTGATTGAAATTGGAAGGATTCGTGATCAGATTGAAAGATCCTAGATCTGACATTTGATACTGATTTAAAGATTCGTTGTCAAATATCTGCTACAGAGTGGAAAATCTTTGATCACATGTTTGACACAAATCAAAAGGTCCATGGTTAGACACCTGACATAATTTGAATGGTTCACAGTCAGATGCCTCATACAGGTTGTGACGGTCAATGATCAGATATGTGATACACACTTAAATTCAGTGATCAGATGTCCAAAACAACAACAAAACATTTATTTTCAGACAACTAATACACATTAAAAACAACAGTTGGGTTATGAAATTAATTCTCAAGAAAAACGATGCCAAGATAAAGGTCTTGAAGCTGTTGAATGCATGACGTCACCATCGTTAAGAGTACTACGTCCCCATCGTCGGATGTGCGATGTCATCACCATTGGGTAGATGTTGTCATCATAGTGAGGTGTCAGTTGTCATCACTGTAAGGTTCATGATGTCACCGTTGTCAGGTGTGTGTTGTCATCTTTGTGAAGTTGTTTTGTGTCATTGTTAAGTGCATGTTGTTGTAATTGTTGGGTGCATGGTGTCATCATTGTAAGGGGGATTGCTGTCGTCATTTTTTGCGAGGTGTGTTGTCTGTGTTGCTGAGTGCATGTTGTCATTATTGTTGAATACATGTTGTGGTCATGTTAGGGTGTATGTTGTCAACATAGTTGGATATATGTTGTCGTAATTGTTGGATGCGTGCTGTCATCATTGTTGGATATATATATATATATATATAATATTTGTTAAAATATTTCTAAAATGAAGTGTTAAAATCAACAAGCTTGTTTCGAGCCTCTTGCTCTCGTCAGGATATTCTTTTGGGGCACGCTATCTGTCTTCTATAGCGTGCGGGACCTGATTCCGTTTTTGCATGTGTGAGTCGCTGCACGTGTGGTCTGTAGTTCTTGTTGGGGTCTGTTCAGGTGGAGTGCGCTAACAAAGATTTCCATTTGTGCCTGCAATTGTTTACTATTTCTACTTTTGTATTCAAAGTTGTTAGGTGTGGTTTACATAATATTAATCATTTTTCTGTGGAGCATAGATTGCATTTTTTTTTTAATATTGTTGTATGGTGTTGCTCTTTTTATGATTTTCCATGATATGCTGTAGTCTATTTTTTATCTTTGAGTCTCCAAATGTATGTACTCAGCTCTGTTTGGTTTTTGTATTTTTCTTTTTTGAATGACTGTTTATGGTTTGCGTATCTGGTTTTGAAAGTGTTTTCAGTGATCCCTATATATGTTTCTTTTTCATTTTCTGATGTTACCGTAGCTTGGTATACAGTATTGCTGTGAAGACATTCGTTGCTTAGGGGGCACTGTTCTTTTTTAGTGCAGTTGCAAGATGTCCTTTCGGCACCCTTCTCTGTTGTATTGCTTTTCGTTTTGTTAGATGAGTCAATTATGTTTTTAAGGTTGGGCATACATGAGTATGATAGTTTAATGGTGTTTTTGTTGAATATTTTGAACAGTTTGTGTTCTTTTGGGAATGATGTTGCCAAGATTTTAAAGAATTCTTTTCCTACGTTTGTTTTTACTTGTCCATCGTATGGGGGGTTGTACCATATGATCTTCCTTTTCCTGTTTTTCTTATTTCTGTTCGTGTTATTGTCTGGGCTGTATTGTAGTTTGTAATCATAACCACATTTTTGTAATGCTTCTTGGTATTCTGTTGCTGCATTATCGAATACTTTTTCATTGCATGACAGGTTGGATAGTCTCTTGTTTATACCATTGGGTATTGTTTTTTAGTATAGATGGTGGGTGGTTGCTTTTGATATTTACGTAGATTGGTATGTCATTGGGTTTTTTGTATGGTTTGTACACATGGTCATTGAGGTCTAATGTTATGTCTAGGTAATTCACTACTTTTTGTTTGCTTCTATTGTGATTTTTAAGTTGTGGAGTTTGAAGCTTTTACATAATTCTTTTTTCTTGTTTTCAATAGTTCTTGGATTATTGTTTAATGCAGCGAGGCAGCGAGGTTACTTGGAAAACAGGTCGGTTTGTACAGAGATGACGGCCTCGCTGCATTAAACAATAATCCAAGAACTATTGAAAACAAGAAAAAAGAATTATGTAAAAGCTTCAAACACCACAACTTAAAAATCACAATAGAAGCAAACAAAAAAGTAGTGAATTACCTAGACATAACATTAGACCTCAATGACCATGTGTACAAACCATACAAAAAACCCAATGACATACCAATCTACGTAAATATCAAAAGCAACCACCCACCATCTATACTAAAAAAAAAATACCCAATGGTATAAACAAGAGACCATCCAACCTGTCATGCAATGAAAAAGTATTCGATAATGCAGCAACAGAATACCAAGAAGCATTACAAAAAAGTGGTTATGATTGCAAACTACAATACAGCCCAGACAATAACACGAACAGAAATAAGAAAAACAGGAAAAGGAAGATCATATGGTACAACCCCCCATACGATGGACAAGTAAAAACAAACGTAGGAAAAGAATTCTTTAAAATCTTGGCAACATCATTCCCAAAAGAACACACACTGTTCAAAATATTCAACAAAAACACCATTAAACTATCATACTCATGTATGCCCAACCTTAAAAACATAATTGACTCATCTAACAAAACGAAAAGCAATACAACAGAGAAGGGTGCCGAAAGGACATCTTGCAACTGCACTAAAAAAGAACAGTGCCCCCTAAGCAACGAATGTCTTCACAGCAATACTGTATACCAAGCTACGGTAACATCAGAAAATGAAAAAGAAACATATATAGGGATCACTGAAAACACTTTCAAAACCAGATACGCAAACCATAAACAGTCATTCAAAAAAGAAAAATACAAAAACCAAACAGAGCTGAGTACATACATTTGGAGACTCAAAGATAAAAAAAAATAGACTACAGCATATCATGGAAAATCATAAAAAGAGCAACACCACACAACAATATTAAAAAAAAAAATGCTATCTATGCTCCACAGAAAAATGATTAATATTATGTAAACCACACCTAACAACTTTGAATACAAAAGTAGAAATAGTAAACAATTGCAGGCACAAACGGAAATCTTTGTTAGCGCACTCCACCTGAACAGACCCCAACAAGAACTACAGACCACACGTGCAGCGACTCACACATGCAGAAACGGAATCAGGTCCCGCACGCTATAGAAGACAGATAGCGTGCCCCAAAAGAATATCCTGACGAGAGCAAGAGGCTCGAAACAAGCTTGTTGATTTTAACACTTCATTTTAAAAAATATTTTTGACAGATGTTGCTCCCTAGAAGGTTGAGCCCTTTCAGATTTTTAAGGACATTTTTATATTGTTCGTGATCTATATATTCATTATTGTTTGGTGTATGTTATAATCATTGTTGGACGAATGTTGTCATTGTTGTTGGATGTATGTTGCTATCATTGTCGCATGTATGTTTTCATCATTGTTGGATGTATGTTTTCATCGTTGTTGAATGCATGTTGTTATCATTGCTAGATGTACGTTTTCGCCATTGCTGGATGTGTTTTGTCGTCATTGTTGGATGTATGTTGTAAGCATTGTTGGATGTATGTTATCGTTTTTGGATATATATTGTCATTTCTGCTGGGTGTTTCTTATCACCATTGTTGGATGTATTTTCGTTATTATTATTGGATGTGCGTTGCCATCATTACTGAATGTATTTAATCACCATTGTTGGACGTGTGTTGTCATCATTGCTGGGTATATGTAATTATCTTTAGGTGTATGTTTTCATCATTATTAGGTGTATGTTTTCATCATTGTTAAGCTTATGTTGTCACCATTGTTACGTCTGTGTTGTTACCGTTGTTGGGTGCATTTGATCATCATCATTAAGTCTATGTTGTCACCATTTGTTCGTTCTATATTGTACCCATTATTAGAGGTATGTTTTCGGGTGTAGCATTGTCCTCATTTCTGGGAATAGGTTTTCTTCACTCCTGGTTATATGTTGTCATTAATTTGGGTGTGCGTTGTCAACAATGTCCGGTATATTTTGTCATTATAAACGTTGAGTGTACACTGTCGTCATGATTGCTGGCTATGTGTGTGTTATCATGATCATAACTGGGTGCATGTTGTCAAATAGCATTGTTGGAGGTACTTTGTCAATCATTGGTGGGTGTAAAATGTCATTATCTTTGTTGGTCACATGTTATCAGTATCAATGCTAACTGCATGTTGTCATCATTGTCAGATGCTTATTGTCGTCATTACAGTTGGATCTATGCCGTCGTCATCATTGTAAGTTGCATGTTATTTTCATTGCTATGTGCATGTCGTCGTCATCATCATTGCTGGCAATGGTATGTTGACACCGTCGTTGGAGTGTATACTGTCATCAATGTCAGGTGGGTGTACATTGCCACCCACATTGCTATGTGCATATTGTCACCATCGTTAGAGAACGCATGTTGTTATCGTTGGGTATGTATCATAGTCGTCGTAGTTGTGGGTGTAGTTTTTTACAATCGTGGTTGACTGTGTGCTCATTTACCATTGCTGGATAAAAGTTGTTTACCATTCTTGGGCGATTCAGACATGAGTGTTGTTTGTATCTCGTCATCACTTTTGAACCGTGTCAAATGTCAATTCCTGGAAATGAATCGTGTCAAATGGTAGGTAGGCACTCGAGGTCGGACCAGCGCGTTGGGCTATTGCGTAGGTCATACATCCGCTGAGTCGTAGCCACGAGACCCTCTTCTTCAATTCTCTCATCTTAGTTGTTATTTCGTGTATCCATCAACTAAAAATCATGCGTAGTGTGGTCTTAAAACTTAGCGGATGTAGTGTAGCGTATATGGACTAGTCCGCACGCAGTGGCGCCTCCTTGATGAAACTGAAACTGTAGTGCATGTTGTCAACATTGTCAGATGTATTGTCACCGCTGTTAGCTATATGTTATCATCACAGTTGGATGTTGGTTGGATGTGATGTAACTGACTTTGTATGGCGTATGTTGTAGCGTTATGAATCAGGGCTATTTTGTCACAATCATTATCAGGTGTGTATTCTCACTGCAGTTCTTTGTACGATGACATCATCATCATCATCATCGCTTTAGTAGAATACTATCACCATTGGTGGGATGTCATCATCCTTTGAAAATTGTTTGGTGTATGAAGTTGCTATATAACAAAGCTGCACCATGGAGTGAGTCGTATAACACAACTGTGTCTTGGAATGAACTTTAAAACGCAGCTGTACCTCATGGCAGGCTGGAGAGCAAAGGTTTGCCTTGAAATGTACCGTCCAAAACAACTGTCTCATAAATGATCCGTGGTACATAGCTGTGACATAGAATGAACCGTATACCGCAGCTTGCCTTGGAGTAAACTGTGAAACACGGTTTGACCATGCAATAGACAGCACAAGATAGTTGTGTCGTGGAATGAGTCAAGTAACAGTGTTGTGCTATGGAATGAATGAAGCCTGTGATACACCAGAGCTGTGGCATAGGCCCCCAAGACACATGTGCCATGAAACTGACCGCACGACACAGTCGTGCCATTGAACCGCATGGCATAATAGTACCATGAAATGAAGCGTAGGACAGTTGTGTCATGAACTGAACAATATGATAGGCTGTGCCATGGAATGCGGCCTTGGACAGTTTTGCCCCGGAATGAACTCTGTGACACACTTGTTCCATGGCTTCGGGCGGATGGCAGAGCTCTGCCATGAAGTGAACATAACAGACTGGTGTGCAAAGAGATGAATAGTATTAGACAGGTGTGCAAAGAAAGAACAGTATTGGACAAGTGTGCAAAGAGATGAACAGCATTAGACAGGTGTGCAAAGAGATGAACAGCACTTATACAGATGTGCAAAGAGATGAGCAAAGAGATGAGCAGCATTTATACAGGTGTGTAAAGAGATGAACAGTATAAGACAGGTGTGCAAAGAGATGAACAGTATAAGAAGGTGTGCAAAGAGATGAACAGCATTGGACAGGTGTGCAGAGAGATGAACAGTGTCCGACAGGCGCAGTGTCCGACAGGTGCAAACAGACTAACAGTATTAGACATGTGCAAAGAGATGAGCAGTAATCGAGTATTGATTTCACATTATCGCAAAACTAGCGCACTGGAGTCAGCTATGTCGCACTGAAGTACAAGAGAGAGAGAGAGGGAGGGAGGGAGGGAGGACTGTACGAGGGGGTGCCGGGAAGAGTGGAAGGGTGTTTTATGGCACAACAGTCAGGTGAGGTGAAAATGGTGGGAGAGTGGCACAAGGGATGGCCGAATGCAGAACGAGGTGAAAGCGGTTGCGAAATCAGGATCATGACCCCCAATATCACAACTACTTGCGATGACGTAGTAATAACGTCAACAATAGTGACTGGTAACTGAAACGATACACATATCTGTGCTGCATGTGAAGTGGATGATAAATGTTGCCCAATGCGACAACACCGACGACGACGATGATGATGATCTCGATGACGACGACGACGATGATGATGATGATGATGATAGTACTGAGAGAACACCGTAGTGGTAAAAGGTTGATTTCCAATGATTCATTTAAAGCATGTCCTTTGCTTGGATAACATGACGATGAAAGAGAATGATAACTAAACTGTTCGCGACGCTGCATCTGTTTACGTTGATAATGATGTAATGTGTGTGAGGGGACGAGAGGTCTAGGTAACAGGCCGTGTTTGTCTGCTTATGTTCACAAGCGCGTGTGCGTGCGCGCGCGCGCGCGTGTGTGAGATGAAAAGTTGCCTGATGTTTATATATACCCAATGATTCGGTTTCGCTGTGCTGATCATAAACTAATGATAGAAATTGGCAGACGATTTGGAATACCTCACGATGAACGATTCTGTCGGGACTTTGTGATGAATTACCTTGGTGATTAATTTCATTTTGTAACGAAATGCATCAAATATGACCTTAGAAATCAATTTATACCCACATTTACATGTATAAACTCCGTATTTTTTAACTCGTCGTTTACTCTGTGGAGGTAAAAAGAGTGTGCTAAACTTAGAGAAAAATTCTGAAACTTTGTAAAGTCGTGTAACATTATTTTCAGTGTGTTAATTTATATGGAATTTTTTAATGTTTGACGTGTCTCATTTAGATTTGTTTGATTTACATTTGTTTCAAGTCCTCCATGCCCCAAAAGGGGGTCACAGGATTAACATCTTTGAAACTTTGTGTGCAGGGCTGGTGATCTACTCCACCTATGGCATCAGGAAGAGCGTCCATCGCTCAGAGGACGAGCAGGAAGTGGTTCTTTTCGACATTTCCAAAAGGACCTACTGATCATGCCCGATGTCATCAGCGGAATGACGTCATAGCCATTTGTTTTTCTGTGTTCAGGCTGCTAACTCTGCTGCACAAGTATTGTTCGAGTATGTGCTCCAATCTATTTGTTTATTCATTTACTTGTCCTGAATGCCATGATGCTGTCGAAGACGACCAGGTGCAAAAGAACAACGATGTCGTCGCTGATGATGATAGTGACATCAAAATAAATGTTCACTTTCTGTGCTTGGTTTGCGCTCTCTCTCTCTCTCTCTCTCTCTCTCTCTCTCTCTCTCTCTCTCTCCACCCCCCACCCCAGTGTCAGGGCTTAGGCTACCTGCGAAAAAACCTATTTCCAAGCCTGAAGCGAATTTGTGCGGAATATCGCCTCACAGATGCTGAAGCTGACGCTGGTGTGGTAAGTGAGCAACAATTAATGGATTCAAGGTCACTGCTGTTCTTCGTCTACCGTGAACGGTCTCGACATATTTTCACGACTTTTTGTTTGTTCACTGTACGTGGCTTGACATTATCTATTGCTGAATTTCTGTCATTCCTGTGTTCTTAGATTGTTTCAGATCAAACTGTGTGTGTGGAACTTGGGCAAATGCGTGGTGTGTGTGTGTGGGCGTGTTTGTGTGGGCGTGTGTGCGCGCGTGTGCGTGTATATATGTGTGTTAAATTGAATAACAACAACAAACACAACGCACGAACGCACATTCAAGAAGAATGAAGGATGTCTACAGTTCTTCGTTTGTATACAGTACTACTACTACTAATAATAATGTTAATTTATATAGCGCCTATTCTCTATAACGTAGGGCTCTAAGCGCTTCACATTACCAACAACAACAACAACAACACACACACACACACACACACACACACACACACGCGCGTGCGCGCGCGCGCACCCGTGCAGGACCGCGCGCGTACACGTGCTCATGCATGACCACACACCCACGCTCTCAGACACCCGCACGCACGCACGCACGCACGCAAGCACTCACATCAACACGGCCTGCACGTACAAGCAACACAACCACCAGGCACTCACGCGTGCACGCAAAAACCCAATCAAGGCGGAGGGGGGGGGGGGGGGTTACGACTGATGAAAGAAGGTAGTTTTGACAGAAGCTTTGAAAGAAGGGGGTGAAGGTAGGCGTCTGACAGTGATGGGAAGTGTATTCCAGACAGTTGGCCCTTGGACGGAAAGAGAACGTTGACCAAAAGATTTTGTTCTGACAGAAGGAATGCGCAAGAGGCGACTGTCGACAGAGGAACGAAGTTGACGGGATGGGATGTAGATGTGGAGGATGTCGGAAAGATATTTTGGTCCAGTACCAGAATATCGAGAGAGAGAGAGAGAGAGAGAGAGAGAGAGAGAGAGAGAGAGAGAGAGATTATGTAGCTACCTATGATTACTCATTTCTGGACATGAATGAACAAAATGAACATTTTCTTGTGATTCATGACAATATAGAGAAGTGCTCACCCGAACATTCAAATTCCTATAGCGCTGAGAATGTGCACGGATATATGACATTCCAAGTATGAAGTTCGTTATGGTAGATTCCCGATGTCTATCAACCCCTTAACAAATACCTTGGAACATAACGCGTATGATATAACATCCTGTACATATCGAATCTAATGCCGTCTTCAACATCTGAGTTCTATCTGTACCACTTGCAAGCGGTGTTGACGGAGATACATGAATGTAAATATTTATATCAGTGACACCCCTATTTTCCCATATGGCCGTAACAGTTCAGTGACGTAACACATTTCGACATTGTCTCCACTTAGCCAATTTTCCGCCGCGCTCGGACAAAAACAGACAGAAGCACGCGCACGCGCTTGCGCGGATACACACCACACACACACACACACACACACAACACACACACACACACACACAAACTTCTCACGCGCGCGCACACATGCACGCACCTTCGTATGCGCGAGCGCTCACACACACATGCACACCCGCACGCACGCATGCGCGCGCGCACACACACACACGTACGCACGCATGTATGCACACACGTAAACAATGACGCGTATAATACACGCCCTCATTCCTCTGCCCCCGCCTCCCTCCCCCTACACACACACACACACACACACACACACACACACACACACACACACACACACACACACGTCCACCCTTCTTCACTCACAGGTAATTACATCCGCCTTTTTTTTTCTCTCACTCATTTACCCTGAAGTAGTTACTATTGCATTTCTTGTACATTCCCTCTTCAGCCTGAAATATTTGCTACGGCTTTTCTTGTCAACCATTCTTCACCCAGGAGTAGTATTCACGAAATTCCTTCTCCTGTCCTCTTTCCCAAGAAAAGTTTCCATTACTTCATTCTTCGCTCACTCCACTTCACCATGTAGTATTCACTACTGCATTTCTTGTACACTCCCTCTTCACCCACACGCATTCCCTACTGCATTTTGTCACCCGTATTTCCCCAGAAACATTCACTACTGCATCCCTAGTTTACCCCCCCCTCCCCCCCCCCCCCCCCCCACACACACTCCTCTTCACCTGGAAGTATCCTGTACTGCATTCTTTTTCCCACCTCCTTTTTCACCCGGATTTCTTCACTGCTACATGGCAACTTTACAGCTCTTCAGCCAGTAGTATTCGCTTCTGTATTCCTTGTTCACTACTCCCCTTTACCTGGATTTCTTCACTGCTGTGTGTCTACTTTACAGCTCTTCAACCAGAAGTATTCACTTCTGCCTTCCTTGTTCATCCTCCTTCACCCACAACCATTCCCTGCTGTAGTTCCCCCCCCCCCCCCCCCCAACCCTCTTCGCCCAAAGGCAAAGCACCACTGCTTTCTTTTTTATACCCCTCTTAGTCAGAAAAATTAACCACTGCCTTTCTAGTTCACCCCCCCCCCTCCCTCTCTCTCTCTCTCTCTCTCTCTTTTCACTCAGAAGCATTCACTGCTGTATTTTGTTTTCGTTCCTCTGTGCCTAGAAGTATGCATTACTGTATTCCTTTTCCATCCCTCTTCACCTGGAATTATTCACTGTTGGTTTCCCGTTTTCATCCCTCTCCAGCTAGACGTATTCACCACTGAATTCATTGTTTACTATTATTCAACTTGAAGTGTTCACTACTGCATTCCTCGTTTACCATTATTCAACTTAAAGTATTCGCTACTGCATTCCTCGTTTACCATTATTCAACTTGAAGTATTTGCTACTACATTCCTTGTTCTCCCCTCTTTACCAAAAAGTATTCACTACCTGTATTCTCTGTTAACTCATATTTACCCTGAAGTATTCGCTACTGCATATATTGTTCATTCTACTCCACCCTGAATTGTTTGCTATTGCCTTGCTTGACCTTTAGTCTTCTCCACACTGATGCCCACTGCTGTATTCCTTGTCTACTCCTCCCTACCATGAAGCATTTACTTATGCACAGCTCAGGTGAATTCTTACGAAAAAGTAAAAAAAAAAAAAAAACCCTCATAATCCACAATGACCCCCTGCACATTAAACCAAAAATCTCCGTAACGCAATAGTAAATGAGAATCAGGAAGCATATTCCCACTACTACACGTATTCACCATTGTATTCCTTGTTTACTATTATTCAACTTGAAATGTCAACTAATGCATTCCTCGTTTACCATTATTCAACTTAAAGTATTCACTACTGCATTCCTCGTTTTCTTCTTTCAGAGAATTTCGTGCATATGAATACTTCATTCCGTTGATTCTCCGAAGGAGGATTATGGTCTCATGACCACAGATTGCGTACAAAGAGAAAGTCTCCATCGCAAACCTTGCGGATTACAATTCGCTTCTCTGTAGTTGTCTCTGGATCTGAATGCTAGTAGTTTTTATCTTTTAGTTTCAGTATACAGTGAACAGTTTACGCAGGAAAACTTGTTGACACGCCCAAATTGCGGAGGATAATATTTACAACGCTGTTTCAGTCTGCTATTAAACGATGTCTACAATCTTTAACTGTTGTTCGTTTATTCAATATTTGTATACTTTCCGTCAGCCATTCAAACACCCATTCTCTCCTCCGGTTCACTCATTTCTACGTCAAAAAACAAGCAGAGCTGGGCACGTCTTAATCGTAACAGATATTTGCCAAGCCAACTCACGTTATTTGATTATTGTTTCTGAAATTACTATCATTGATGCTGTATGTGTGCTTTTTGCCTTCTTTCTTTCTTTCTTTAAAAATGTCTATTAAATAAAGCATGTGTCATTTATTCAATTTTTTTTCCATAAGATGGTGTTGCCAAAAGAATCAAATCCGTGTTACTTATTCTAGACTGGTATGTAAACCAAGTAAGTCAATGTAATCATGCAGCTTTACGCATGGGCACGCGCGCGAGGTGTGTGTGTGTGTGTGTGTGTGTGTGTGTGTGTGTGTGTGTGTGTGTGTGTGTGTGTGCGTGCGTGCGTGCGTGCGTGGGATATAAGTAGCCTGGCAAAATCTAGCGCAGGTTAAAAACAAAAATCTCTGGCATTGAAACAATTGCTTGGCAATACATGAAACAAAAATAATGGTGGAAAGGGGAGATCAAGTAGGAGTCAAAGCAGGGCTTTAGAAAATTAACATAAAATCCAGCTTTAGCAGCATCTGGGGACTATACCAGCCTGTCTGGAAGAAAGAACCATTCTTTATCGCCTGCCCAAAGACCTTTTGAGTGTTCATTCAGACGCATCAGCGGCACCTGACGCTGACTGTATGGGTAACCCATGGCGGCAAAAGATGTACCACCTATAAGTCTGCGGCATTCTCAACATCGAAGGTTCAAACACATAATCTGACGGCACCCTAAAGTGCCTACTTAACAGTAGAAAAGAAAAAAAAATGATTAGAAAGAAAATATGTTATATGCTAACAGAAGTCAACGCAAGTCATTAAAAAAATCACAACTCGCACAACCCTTTAAAATACACCTAGAAACGCAACGAAAATGTTGATAAAATTCTTCCCTCTGTACAATTTTAGATCAAATGAAAAAATGTTGATCTTTTTCAGAAATTTAAAGATCGCATTAGGTGGGACATCTCTGAACAAGGTCTTCATGGAGTCTGCTTTAAAATGCTTACGTCTCACATCAGGCAAGCCCTCAACATTCTAAGAGAATATGTTTTACTAAGAGGTACATGATAGGGAATGCACCATGGAGCTCCTTCACATTTTAAAAGACAAGAAAGAATAAACAAACGTACTGGTCAACACATGCTGTAAGAAGTGAAAGCCTGCTTGAAATTCGGCTACAGTTAGTGGTGATAGGCACGTTACACGTCGTGTGCGTGTTATCTGCTGTTGATGTTGTTGGGATTCTATCTACACACCCCTCGCCTTCCGCCCCCACCCTATTCCTGTCAACTGCTGGTGCCTGAATGCATCACATGTGAGTCAAATAGGCAACTTGCCGCCTCCTGTTCCTGTTAAACTGGGAATCTTTTGTCTCTTGTTCGTGATCATTGTAGCACTAGACCAAAACTCAAAACTTCAACATTTCTCAACATGTGCTGGTGATTGTTTTTAATATAATGTATGTGACTTTCTCACCATCACTGTATGTCTATGATTCTCTCCGAATGATGTTGATGGCTTTTATAATTATGATTCTGCCTCTGTGCTATCATTAGTGTATGTGTATGACCTACGTGGTGTCACTGTATGTGTATGGTTCTCTCTGAGTGATGCATACGGCTTTTTCTAATCATAATTCTGCCTGTGTTCTATTATTAGTGTATGTGTGTTGTACTTGTTATTGCTCTTTACTATGTTACTGTCAATCTGATGTGTCTGTCTGTCTGTCTTCTGTCTGTCTTTATCTGCTTGTCTGTAAACGCTGTCTACAGGGAAAGATATCTATCGACGGTAGAACTATTCAAATCTGCTGATTTTTTTTTTCTCTGTCGTGGAGTCTGTCTCTCAGTCTGTTTACCCGTCTGTCTGTCTGTCCGTCTACCCGTCTGTCTGTCTGTCCGTCTACCCGTCTGTCTGTATATCTGTCTGCCTGTCAGTATGTCTGTCTTTCTGTCTGTCTGTCTGTCTGTCTGTTGTCTGTCTCTCTCTCTCTCTCTCTCTCTCTCTCTCTCTCTCTCTCTCTCTCAGTTCTACCTCCTTCCTAATGATTAATCGTACAGAAGTGAAAAAAGACCTTACGTTAATCGTTTTATCAATTGGGCTTGTATACCCTCCTTTTTTTCTTGTCTTGATTTGTGTATTGTGACCCATGGTCAGTGTACAATAAAACATTTCAGACTTCCGAGTTCTCTCTCTGTCTCTGTCTCCGTGTGTGTGTGTGTGTGTCTGTCTCTCTCTTACTCTGTCTGTCTGTCTGTCTGTCTGCTCTCTCTCTCTCTCTCTCTCTCTCTCTCTCTCTCTCTCTCTCTCTCTCTCTCTCAAACGGTTTCTAAATATTCCGTTGCATTCATCAAATACAATGGCATACGGTGATTCTGGAAGATATCCTCTTTACATTCGATCTTTCGGGAAATGCGTTGAAGACTGGTTAAAACCTACCCAACTACCTACTAGCAGATTATCTAGACAAGCATACAATATGTTACTATGGCAGTTTGAGTTAGGAAAGCAGAACTGGGTTGCTACTATAAAGCAGGTTTTGACAGTAAACGGATTTGGTGTAGTAAGGCTCAGTCAGGGGGTTGGCGATGAAAGAACATTTATGTTGGAACTGAAAGACCGTCTCATCGCATGTTATAAACAAACCTGGCATTCCAAGATGGAAGATGATATGAAGTATTCCTGGTTCCACTCGTTTAAAATCATCTTACAACCTGAAAAAGTTCTGACTGTAGTTACTAATAAATGGCACAGGGATATGCTTGCTAGATTTAGAAGTAGGACACTTGGACTAAATGCAAACAAAAGATGGTTTAATCCTGAAGGCACTGTAGACGATGTGTGTGTAATGTGTTCAGATGGCATGAGAGAAAATGAAGATCACTTCATATTCTATTGTGCAGCTTATAGCGATATCAGACAGAAGTCTCAACTATTCAATATTATTGCGACAGAAAATCATAACCTATATAGTTTGTTGTCCTCTGATAATAATAGGATACTAACTCTACTGGCTAAGTATGTTGCAGAGGCATCTAATGTTAGGAAAAAGAAATGCTCGGTAAGAACTTCTAACGTTTGAGTTGTTTGTTTTCATGTATTTCCGCAAGCTTGATGACCTTATTAAGAAATGGTTTTGTTTTCTTCAGTAGTATAGTTAATAATGAAGCGGACGGTGATGATAAATGTGACAGTGCAGGAAAGATTTATAACAGTGAATATGTGTGCCTGGGTGAAGCACTTGTGTTTATGATTATGTTGTTACTTAAACAACAACAACAACAACAACAACGAAACAACTACATATCAATTTTGAGTGACGAAAAGACACGGCATTATTTTCTTTTTTCTTCTACATGGCTTCGAGCCTCATCATTAACATTTACGTAATCCGTTATAATTTATGTTTCTTTGCATTCTGTACTTTTTTTCGGCGCTGGAATTATTCAAATATTAATGTACACCCCCTTGGCATAAAGGCTGTGTAGGCCATTGTCAATGAAAAAGTATCTGAAGCGTCTGAAGTGTCTGTCTCTTTCTCGTTCTCTATCTCTCTCGCTGCAATAAAGCCGTCTTCATGTATACAATTGTTAATCATCTTGCACATGGCTAACCTTGAAAACATTTCCAATGAATATTGTACAGGATTAATGTAACTTGTTCACTTTTCACCCAAGAATAGATTTTTTCGCGCCATTCCTGACATATTCAGGTCTAAAAAGTGTGGATTGAATCCTCCGATTATTTATAAAGTATCACAATAGTACAGCATCCTGTGAAAGATCTTAATACAAAGATCTATGTAAATTTCTCTTTTCAGCCCACAGATTCGGATGGTACATTGTTTTTCAATCTGGTTCGATTCTCTACACATTCATCTGTCTATCTGCCTGCCCCCCCCCCCTCCCCCCCCACCCCTTTTCGTCTGTCTGTCTGTCTGTCTGTCTGTCTGTCTGTCTGTCTGTCTGTCTGTCTGTCTGTCTCTCTCTCTCTCTCTCTCTCTCTCTCTCTCTCTCTCTCTCTCTCTCTCTCCTGTGACGGAAGACAAAGACTGTGGCAAATCAGCTTCCGCTTGCGACGTCGTCTGTGACAGACAAGTAGATTATGATAAATTCAGTTGCGCCAGTAACTCTTTTAACGGTCGTGGCGACTACACACATCTAAGCAAAGCAAACAAGAAAAAGATCAAGACCGCATGCGGCCAACAAGTTATCATTAATTGGATTCTGATAACAAGATGGAGAGAGCGTCCTAAGCGTAACATATGTATCTAAACTTACCCACAAGAGCGTGGGGAAATCGTGCAGCCTACATGTATCCTTAGTTTCTAAGTGAGGGGACTGAAGACGGAAACAAACACTAACTTTGAAAAGAATTCTTAGTGATCCCGCACGACAATACGGACAGACTACAAGACCGGTCTTGTGTCCATATCGTCTTGCGGAATCACTAAGTATTCTTTTTGATATACGTTTTCTGTTCACTAATCCTGACCATGCCATGCGCCACTCACAATGAAACATATTCTTTTAGAGT
>CM065738.1:20367337-20374837 GCA_033310375.1 Conus canariensis
TGTATGAAATGCCAAGGGTCCTGCAAAGCATCTCATCTCTGAATCTCATCGCCTGAATTTCTTCTCTCAAGTTCAGCTGCCAGAGTCCACGTCTCACAGGCATACAGAAATTTGTAACGACGAGGGAGCGCATCAGCCTGATCTTGGAACTGATAGTGATGTTTCAGTCGTTTCAGATGGGTCTCAGTCTGGCTAGCGCTGCTGTCGTTTGCGCAGCTCTGGAGAGCTCTTCAGGTTTTGATCCCTCAACTGAACCATCCCCGTCCAAAATCGCTCATGTCAAATCCATGGTCCTCTGACAGTTTGCAGAGTTACCTCTACGAGCGTACAACGCATGAATCCCACTTAACTGCCAGACTGGGGACCCTTTACCCACATGGTTCTAACATCAAAGTGTAGCATACCTTACCTTGCCCACCAAACAAGACACGCACACTCCGTGTGGCCGATACAGGCATGCTACTAATTATTCGTTTCTCTGATTTTATTGATGCGTCTTTTTTTTCTTTTTGGTCTATTGCGTTCATTTTCTTATATATATATATATTAGTTTACCGTTTCTGATTTCTCCAGTTATTAGTTACTTTTAACTTATTTATGTTCATACACACACACACACACACACACACACACACAGACACACACACACACACACACACACACACACACACACACACACACACACACACAGACTCGTGCAGATGTATACTGATTACCTCAAAGTGGTTTTTTTGTTTTTGTAAACTTTCTCTCTCTCTCTCTCTCTCTCTCTCTCTCTCTCTCTCTCTCTCTCTCTCTCTCTCTCTCTCTCGTTTTCTTTTTTCCTCAATGATGCTATTTATTTTGTGAATACAATTATTGCTTGATTTTTCCCATATCTCTGTTATAGTCTTACTCTGGTCTGGACCTCCAAGTTGGTGATGTGGTACCAGCAGCCTACACTTCCCTTATTCGGTCGCGTGACTCGAGTTCATCTCGAGATCACGGGCACCGAACACAACTCATTCAGCGAGACATTCGGCGCTGACGAAGGCCTCTGGATGGAGGCCGAAAGCTTCGCTTCAGCTAAACTTTCCTGTGTGAAAAGGTAAAGGACTGTTTAATCATGTCATCACCCCAGGAGTTAAAACTACCTCTACGGCTCAAACGCGGTTACGACCGGAGAGTCCTACAAACCTTCCGTGAGTTGGAAAAGGAAAACAAACAGTTGGCAAGGTATCGGAACCATCTTCATTTTTCGTTGCACTGTAAACATCACAAAGTGCTTCACTGTAAACATCACCAAGTGCTTCCGACGAGCCTCAAGATCAAACCATCGTTGAAAGGAACAGCAGCAAACAAGATCATACAGAATGCAGAACATGCGCTGGAAAACCTTAGAATTGGGCAAATCAACGCGAAAATCAAGACGATCGAATAGCACATTGAAGAACTGACTGAGACTATGAGTTCACATGTACCAACAATGATACTGGACGAAATACAGAAATGGGTTCGGTTGGCCAAAAACACGGAATGGGATCGAGTGCGCAGGCGCCAAAGACGGAATATGACAAAATGGCAGCCAAAACAACGCTGAGAGAGGAGAAGAATACGCCAATGGCCAAAGTGAGCGAACAGGAAACCAGGAACATAAAAAACAGGTGGGTGATCAATCTATCAGACCGTATGCTTTCCAGGGATGAAAAATCTGTTCTAGAGAAAGGGCTAAATTACGCCATTACTCCCGACAAACTCCCGATTACGGATTTCATTACGACCATAGAAACAGCCTGCAAACAGATTGGCCCAAACTCCGAACAGGCAGCACACTTACGGTCAGAATGCGTAAGCATCCTCAAACAGGTGAACCCCCCCAAAACAAACCTCTCTGAAAAAGAACGACATGCTCTCAAGGACCTGAAAACAGACGAGTCCATCATGGTACTCCCAGCAGACAAAGGAAGAGCCACTGTGACTGTACTGGAAGAGATGTACAAAGAGAAGGCCAAAGAACTTTTGGATGACAGAAACACCTACCAGCCCTGAAGAAGGACCCCACCAGCAGGTGCACAACAAAGCTGGTGCAAAGCCTAAAGCAAATGAAAAAATCAGGAGACTTGATCCCAGAACAGTACAGAAAGTTGTACCCCTCTACTGCCGACGTCCCCAGATTTTATGGGCTCCCCAAGGTGCACAAAAGAGAGGTCCCACTCCGCCCCATTGTGGCTTCCAGAGGCTCTATTACTTACGAGACTGCCAGGTTCCTAGCCGACATCCTACCACTCCTGGTGGGGAGGACAGAACACCACATAAAGAACAGTCCCGATCTGGTCTCCAAACTCAAGAGTTTTATGCCGAGACCTGACGAACAGCTGGTGTAATTCGATGTGACGGCCCTCTTCACCAGTGTCCCTGTCGAGGAGAGTGTCGACATAATTAAACAGACTGGAGACGGACACCAGCCTTGCAGAAAGAACTTCACTCTCACCAGAGCAGATCTGTGATCTCTTGACGTGCTGCCTGACTACAACGTACTTCACGTACGAGGGAGAGTTCTACCAACAAACACAAGGCGCAGCCATGGGATCACCGGTAAGCCCAATTGTCGCCAACTTCTTCATGGAAGACTTCGAGAAAAAAGCACTGGCCGCCTTCCACTCCCCACCCCGCACTGAGGCAGATACATGGACGACATTATGGCCCTGCTGAAGACAGATGGGAGATGAAGTCTCAAACCACCTGAGCGAACAGCACCCGGCCATAAAATTCACCAGGGAAGTGGAAGAGAACGGCAGCATCGCCATGCTGGACACTAAGATCACCAGAGAGGGGAACTCCTTAGCATTCCAAGCGTGCAGGAAACCAACCCATACTGACCAGTACCTCCAGTTCGGCAGCCACCAGCCCCAAGAACACAAGCTGGGAGTGATCCGAACCCTACGTCACCGAGCAAATACCATCTGCTCCACCCAGTCAAACCGTGAAGAGGAACTCCGCCACCTCCGGGAAGTGCTGAGCATCTCAGGCTACACCAAATGGGCCTGGGACTTACCAGGAAGCAAAAAGACCGCTCCCCACCCCTCCACCAAGAAAACGAGCCCCACCCTTGGACATGTCACCATCCCCTATGCCAAGGGTGTGACGGAAGCCCTCGCCCGCAAGATCAGGAAGAATTATGTGGTGTCCCACTCTAGGCCCTACAACACCATCAGAAGCAGACTAGTGGCCCCAAAGGACAAAGTGGACGAACTAGAACGATCAGAGGCAATCTACGAGATCCAGTGTGGAGATTAGGACCAGACATACGTCGGAGAAACAGAAAAGAAACTGAAACTCCGCATCAAAGAATACAAGAGAGAATCATCACCAGTCGGCAAACACTTGAACATCAGCGGACATGAGTTCTCCCAGGACGTCAGCGTCCTGGACCAGGAACCTAAATGGCTCCAAAGAGGAGTAAAGGAGGCCATCTACATCGCGGCCACGTCTCCTTCCCTCAACCGAGACCGGGGGCGACACAGCCTACCAGCAGCCTACACTTCCTTTGTTCGGTCGCGTGACTAGAGTTCATCTCGAGATCACGGGCACCGAACACAACTCACTCAGCGAGACATTCGGCGCTGACGAAGGCCTCTGGATGGAGGCCGGAAGCTTCGCTTCGGCAAAACTTTCCTGTGTGAAAAGGTAAAAGACTGTGTTTCCCCCTCTCTCTCTGTGTCTCTGTCTGTCTCTCTCTTTAACATTTTTTTCATGTCCACATTACAAAAAGATATTATCGTTCTACTTTATTTTATAATCCACTTTTTTTCCCTTTTGTAAGGCCAAGTCCTTTTCGCCTCAAAGAAAGGCTCTCTCTCTCTCTCTCTCTCTCTCTCTCTCTCCTGGGCACAGAGTATTAGGGGAGAAAAGGCGCCTGCCACAAGCAGAAACGAAGAGATTACGAGAGGAGAGGGAGAGGGAGAGAGAGAGAGAGAGAGGGGGGGGAGGGAGAGACAAAGACAGAGACAGAGACAAGAACGATCACTTCAGTTAGGCTGGAGCACTCTGTGGCAGATCTTACGTGTCAGCACACCTTCGTTTACTCCCCCCCAACTCACTTAGTCCCCCCCCCCCCCCCCCCCCCACCCTCTCCACTGGAGATTGCCTGTCACTGTCACAAGGCTGGGTAATCCCCGAAGAGAGAGAGAGAGAGAGAGAGAGAGAGAGAGAGAGAGAGAGAGAGAGAGAGAAGAGAGACAGACAGACAGACAGACAGACAGAGAGTGAGAGAGAGAGAGAAAGAGAGGTGGGCCTGGGATGGAGGTGGAGGTGTGGATGGGACAGAGAGAGATTGGAGATAATCAAGCGAGGCCTCGGCAACACTGGCGGAACAAAAGGGAGGCTAATCCCCCAGTCCAGTCCACGATACGCAAAGATATCTTACTTCTCCCCCTGGCACTTACAGTCCCTCGCATTTCCTGTCCACCAAATCTGCGCTTGAGAAGAGAAGATGACGACAACAGACCTATCGAAAAGGAGAGCGAGGAGGAGGTGGTGGAGAAGAAGAAGAAGATGAAAATTAAGATGATGATGATGATGATGAACAAGATGATAACGATGATGATGATGATGATGATAATTAATGATAAAAAGGAAAAAGCAGAATACCGACGAATAGAACGAGCATAAGTTGAAGAGAAGAATAGAAAAAGAACAAGGGAAGAAAAAAAGAGAAGAAGAGCAATGTGGTACAGATAGAAATAAAACAGACCACACACAAAGCAGAAATTGTATTTGCTCACTTAAAAAAAGACTGAAGCAAAGAGAGAGAGAGAGAGAGAGAGAGAGAGAGAGAAGAGAGGTAAGGTAAGGTAATGTTGCTTACAGCCCAGCCGACCGCAAAGGGCCATATCAGGGCTGTCACCACGTTAAAATCACCTCACAAGTCATCCAAAAAAAAAAAAAAAAGACTTTCACACATCGCTTTAAAACACATCTTCTAAAAACGCACCAGAAACTTCGTTAAAAATCTTTTTTTTTCCCGTAAATCTTAAATCATATGAAAAATGTTTAATCTCTTTCAGAAACTCACAGATCACGTCAGGGGGGACACCTCTGAACAGGGTTTTCATGGACTCTGCTGTAAAGTGTTTATGTCTCAATCGTGCAAGTCCCAACAATCTAAAAGAATATGTTTCACTGTGAGTGGAACATGACATGGAATACACCATGGAGCTTCTTCACCTTTTAAAAGATATGAATGGGTATAAAACGAGCGGCCTGTGTGCAAGCGGCACAGGACTGTTTCCTCTTTACGGCCGCCTCTGGAACATGGTAAAAGCTCGTTGAAGTTTGGACGAATTTTAAATAGTTTGTTATCCTTCTGCAAGGTCCATTCCTCTTGCCAGAGGTCTTTGACATAGGCCTGTGTTTTGGGTTTCAGGTCAGTGTGAGGAACAGACAACCTGCTCAACTTTTCCCTTGTGCCCTACATTTTATACTATTTGCATAATGTCTTTAGTTTTTCAGCAACTTTTTTCCCTCCCCACACTTTCGTTTGGTTTCATTTACTACTCTTCGCTGGCTGCTTTAGGGGTGCTATTGGATTCTTTTTTGCACCCTTGGTGGTGAGAACACCACAGAATTATGGACTGTGGTGTGTCTCTATTTGACGCCAGGAGCGCAGACACAACCAGCCGTGTCTCCCTGATGAGTCCGACCCAGCGGACGAAAGGCCTCGGAGCAGGCAATACAAATATATCTGCCTTCAAAAGGGATTGCGATGGTTCCCTTATGCAGCTAGTGAAGAGTTTTCATATCTGTAACATATTTTCTTAATTTCATGTTCCCAGTTTCTCCATCTTCAAATCCCCCCCCCCTCCCCCCCTCCTTAAGTCCAAATCTTTGCCAAGTCATTACTATGAAGATAGTTCAGTTGTTGGCCTGCGCTTGTTTTTCCCCCCAATATTAGATTGTTCGTCTATGTATTTGTCTGACTTTATTCAAGTTTAAAAAGGCTGTGCCAGTCTTGAATAAAAGTTACTCTGTGTTAGGTTTTCTTATGGGAGCAAAAAATACCCAACTTGTTTACTGTTTTTCCCTTGTGGTATTCTTGGAAAGCTGGTCAACCCTCTCACTGCCTCGAATGCCCCCATAGCTGGGAACCCAAGCAAACACTATGGTGTGTCCGTTTGATTTCAGGAACGTGTACAGTTCAAAAATTTTCAGCAACTGAGGGTGCTTGAGATTACGGCCGGCAATGGCCTCCAAGGCAGAAAGGGCGTCTGAGAGAATAAGGAAATCTTTATGTTTCGATTTGACGGGGGGGGGGGGGGGGGGGGGGGGGGGGAGGGAGGGAGAGAGAGAGAGATCTGTGTGCCATTCATAAATAACTGCATGAATAAATTAACAACACGACATTCACACTATAATGCTCATCGTGTATAAAGACATCCACGTCATAACTTTGACACTGAAACAGTCTTTAGTGAGTGGTGTTCGCCATCGCCTAACAGGCTCGAGGGAACCTCTCTATCATAGATGTGGAATTTGTGACTGTGTTGTGCGGTGATCGTGTGGATTATTAGTATTATTTTCTTCGTTATGGAACGCCCGTCATTTTGGTACCTTTATTGTCTCTCTCTGTTAAGGGACAGATGTGTTACCATTCATTTTTTCTTTCTGACATTTCTGTTTCTCTTCCTCCATTCCGGCTTGTTTGGCTACCGCCCATTCATCCGCGACTTCGCACGTGCAAATCAACTCACTGTTTCAGTCGCCACGCCGCCCGCTAGTATTCACTACAGTAGAGAAGACTTGCTCTCGCTCAAGGATGTTCTTTCTGAATTTCCCCAACAGTTTGTGACACACTCTGCCATGTTGGATTAATGAACGCTGCACGGAGTCCCTCGTGGAAGAAGAAACGGCGACCATTTCGTGGTGGCCGCAGAAAACTGAAGAAAGGTGAGCCCATTCCAGTGTTAACTTCCACTCGCGCTTGTGTCACTCCTCCATCTGTTTTGACTGAGAAGCCACATAACAAACCCTCTTCTAGAAATCTTGTAAATCTGATTCGCATCAACACTCGCTCTGCTGAAAATCGTTTCTTGGACCGATCTGCTTCTTTCCGCCTATGTGTTTTCAATGCCCAAGCTCTGGGTACTGGAACTGAAAAACGGTCTGCCCTCTCCTACTTCATCCATGACAACAACGTTGATGTCTTCGCTGTGACTGAAACTTGGTTTCGTGCTGAAGGTGACGAAGCTAAGTGCCGTGACATCGCTCCACCCGGCCACCACACCATCTCCTTTCCCCGTCAGTCCCGCGGCGGCGGCATTGCATTTGTCGTCGCTGATTCACTCTCCCCTTTCCTCTCCACCAAGTCCTCCTTCCCCTTCACCCACACCTCCTTCGAACTGGCACAACTCACCCTCACCTTTCCCCACCAAACTTTCCACCTCCTGTGTCTGTATCGTCCCCCTCCAAACCCTAAGAACCGCTTGACTGACTCCACCTTTTTCGATGAACTCCCCGATCTGC
>CM065738.1:20379837-20392337 GCA_033310375.1 Conus canariensis
CGCACCCTCTCTGCCCAACATGCCCATCATCAAGCCCTGCATCCATATCCCCTCTGCCCCAATATTTGCATCCCCTCTGCCCTAATAAGCCCACCCAAGTCATGCCCTTTACCCCCTCCCACCCCCCTCCATCTGCCCAGATACATCCATCCATTTCATGCCTTTCATCTGCGCCCTCTATGCCCCAATATGCCCACCATGTGACACCCTTCATTCACCCCCCCTCTGCCCAATAACCCACCCGTACCCACGTCTTCCCTTCATCCGCCCCTTCTGCCCTAACAGGCCCACCCAAGTCAGGTCCTACATCTGCTTCTTCTGCCAATATACCCACCACGCTACGCCCTTCATCTCCTCCCACTTGCCAAGTACGCCCACTCGTGACACACCCTGCATCGACGCCCCCCCCCCCCCCCCCCCCCATACGCCCAAATGTCAGGCCCTGAAATCTTTACTTCCCTCGCCCATGTCACGCCCTGAAATATGTGCATCCTGTACGCCTACCTATGTCACGCCAGGCACCCCCCTTATCATACCCCCATCAATGGCATGCTCTGAAATCTGCGCCCCCTTACCAGTAACCTTGCCACACCCCGAAATCAGCCTCGCCCACGCTTTCGCTACGCCACACGTGTATGGTGCTGAAGCCCCCCCCCCCCCCCCCAGTCCCACCCATCTCACGCCCTGAAATTGGCGCCCCCCCCCCCCCCCTCCCCGTACTCCGACCTATGTCATGCACGGAAATCCCCTCCCCTAAACCCCATCCATGTGAAGCCCAAACTTGGCATTCCCTTTGTCCCAACAATGTCACATTTCGCATCCCCCCCCCCCCCACCTATGTTAAACCCTGCCACGCCCTCCATTCCCCCATCCTTTTCATGCCCTGTATTTGCGCCTCCCCCATGCGATGTCGCTGTACCCATGGTATACGCTGCATCCACGTCACCCGTACCCCCACACGTCAAAACTGCATTCGCTCCTCCCCATCCCCCTCCCACGTCTTTCCATGTATGTCGCGCCCTACCTACGTGCCTCTCCTGCCCGCTCCGTTCGCCCATTCATGTCACACCACGCATACGTGTACCACACGATACGCCCTGCACAAACGCCCCATCCAACCCATTAAAACCCGCACCTCCCCCCCCCCCCCCCCCCCGCCCCCTCGTAAGTCCTCTCTTCACCCCCATTCAGATCACGCGCGGATATCCGCACCCTCCCCTCCCCCATTCCCACTCATGTCAAGCCCTGAATTCTATGCGCTTCCCCCCAACTCCCCAACCCCTGTCAAGCTCTGAAATCTGCACTCCCTGTACTCCCACCCATGTTACAGCCTGCATTCACATCCCCTGTATCTGGCATCAGAGGCAACGAAAAAGCGGACATTCTGGCAAAAGATGGTGCACCGAAGGAGCAGGCCAACAACCTGGTGTCATACGATGAAATTAAGACAATCATCAAGGCACAACAAGGAATAAAATGGCGCCTCCTGCATCCCAAATACAACCCAGAAGACACATACCATTTGCTGGGACGACGGGAACAGGTCAAGATCTTCCGCCTGAGGACTGGACACAATCGCCTGCTCCACCACATGCACACAAAATTTGGCATTGGACAGAGTGGAGAGAGCCCTTGTAGTGAGGGACCAATGACAACTGACCACATCCTTCAAGTCTGTACCACGTATGCAGCATCCAGGAGAAAGTACTGGCCAACACCGACAGCAGTGGAAGCCAAGCTGTATGGCACCCTGGAGGAGCTGCGACGGACGGCAGCCTTCATCGAGGACACCGGGCTGCTCATCTAACAGGATGGCGAACGAGGAAGAAGAAGATCCCCTGTATCTCAACCCATGATTCGTCTTGCATCTTCATTCCCCCCCCCCCCCCCCCCCCACCTTCATGTCAAGCTCTGAAATCTGCACTCCCTGTACTCCCACCCATGTTACAGCCTGCATTCACATCCCCTGTATCTCAACCCATGATTCGTCTTGCATCTTCATTCCCCCCCCCCCTCCCCTTTCATGTCAAGCCCTGAAATCCGCGTTCCCCGTCACCCCACCCGTGTTACGCCCAGCAACCCCGACCGGCGTTCTCACCCCCCCCCCCCCCTCCTCCCACGTCAAACGCTGTACTCCCATCCAATTTACCCGCAACCATGTTGAACGCTGCATCCTTGTACTCATGAGATACCCTGCATCCACGCCCCACTTAGCCCCACCTCATACCCAGTGTTCGCTTCTGCCCGCCCCCATTTCATGTACGCCCATCCTTGTCACGACCAGCATCCGCGTCCCGTGTGTCCCCCACCGCCACCCTCCCACCTATGTCATGCCCTGCATCAGTGCCTCACTGTACCCCCGCCGACTGAACGAATGACTGACTGAAACACCGACTGAACGAATGAACGACCGATTGGCCGAATGAATAATTGAATGAATAAGTGACCGACTGATGGACTCAACGAATGAATGACTGAACGACCGACTGAACGAATGAATGACTGAACGAACGATTGAGCGACTGAACGAATACCTGACTGACCGACTGATCGAATGAATTACTAAATGACCGACTGAACGAATGAACGACTGATTGACTGAATGAATGACTGAATTAATAAATGACCGACTGACCCAATGAATGACCGACCGACTGAACGAATCATGACGGAAAAACCGACTGATCGAATGAATGACTGAACAACCGATTGACCGAATGAATGACTGAACAACCGACTGATCGAATAGATAAATGACCGACCGAACGAATGAACACCTGAACGACCGACAGACCCAGTGGATGACAACAACCGACTGAACGAATGAATGACTGACCAACCGACTGACTCACTGGACGAGTAAATGTCTGAATGAACCGACTGACTGACTGAATGAACGAATCAATGGCTGAACGACCGACTGACCGAATGAATGACTGAACAACTGGCTGACCGACTGAATGACTGAACGATCGACAGGCTAACTGACCGAATGACTCACTGAAAAACCGACTGACCGAATGAATGACTGAACGATCGACTGACCGATTGAATGACAAAACGATCGACGGATCGACTGAACGAATAAATGAGTGCCCGACTGAACGAATGTATGACTGAACGACCTACTGAACGAATGAATGACTGAACGACCGATTGAGCGACTGAACGAATGAATGACTGAACGATGACTGACCTGTCCTACTAGATAATTGACTGACAGACAGACTGAACGACTCAATGACTGAACGATCGACTGAACGAACAAATGACTGCACGATCGACTGACCGACTGAATGACTGACGATATGAAAGAATGAATGATTGTACGACCGATTAACCGCCTGACCGAATGAATGACTGAACAACTGATGACCGAATGAATGACAGAACAACGGACTGACTAAATAAATGACTGAACAACCGACTGAACGAGCGAATGAACGACTGAATGACCCAACGAATCAATGGCTGAACGACCCACTGACCGCATGAATGACTGAAGAACCGACTGAATGAATGAACAACCGACTGACCGACTAATTGACTGAACTACCTACTGAATGAGTGAACCGATCGACAGAATTAACGACTGAACGGCCAACTGAACTAATGACTGACTGAACGATCGACTGACGGACTGAACGATCGACTGACCGACTGAACGAATGCATGACAGAACGATCGATTGGCCGACTGGACAAATGAATGACTGAACGATGGACTGACCGACTGAACGAATGCATGACAGAACGATCGACTGGCCCACTGGACGAATGAATGACTGAACGATCGACTGACCGACTGACTGACCGACTGAACGAATGCATGACAGAACGACCGTTTGGCCGCCTAGACGAATGACTGACTGACCGATTGAACCAATCAATGACTGAACGATCGACTGAATGAATGAATGAACGATCGATTGTCCGACTAAACGAATGAATGACTTACCGATTGAAAGAATGAATAGCTGACCGACTGAACAAATGAATTACCGACCGACTGAACGAATGAATGACTGAACGGCCGATTTATCATATGAACGAATGAATTTACTGAACGACCGATTGAACGAATGGACTGATTAAACGACCGACTGAACTTACGAATGACTGAACTACTGACTGACCGACTGTACGAATGATTGACTGCACGACCGACTGAACAAATGAGATGAATGAACGATCGACTAAACAAATAAATGATTGAACGGCCGACTGACCGAACGAATGAACGATCAACCGACGGACTGAAAGAAAGAATGACATGACGACCGACTGACCGAATGAATGACTAAACGACGGACTAAACGAATGAATGACTGAATGACCGACTGAACAAATGAATGAATGAACGAACGAATGACCGTCCGACTGAACAAATGAATGTCTGAACGACCGACCGACTGATCGACTGAAAGAATAAATGAATGAACGACCGATTGAACGAATGGATGACTGAATGAGCCACCAACGGACCGACCGACCGAACGAATGACTGACCGATTGAATTGACTGAATGACTGACCGACTGAACGAATGTATTACTAAGCAAACGACTGACCGACTACGCGAATGAATGACTAAATGAGAGATCGACCAAACAAATGTACGGACGAATGACCAAACGACCGACTGAATGTCTGAACGACCGATTGACCGACAGAACGAATGAATGATTGAACGGGCGACCGACCGAACAAATTTACGAATGAATGACTGAACGATGCATTGACCGACTGAACGGATAAATGACTGAACTGATCGACCGTACAAACGCACGAAAGAAAAACAAACAACAATGAACTAGCGAACAAAACAAACGAATGTACGAAAGAGAGGAAGGAATGCAGAAAGAAAAAAAAAATGGGGGGAGGGGGGGGGGGGGGGGGGGGGGGCAAATAGCATCCCAAAGAATGAAAAGAACATATTTGAACATAAACAATCGTGAAACAATTTCGTCTAAAAACATAGCGGGGCATGAGCGGGGCTGGGACGAGAGAAGAGAAAAACAAACTTGACGTAACTCTAAATATGCCATTACTTCTCATGTAAAACATTTGAATCATGTATAGATCTAACAGCAGAATACCTAAAACTTCCCATTGGTAATACTGTGATTTTTACATCACTGGGCATACACACCGTAAAACATTGCTTAGAGGTAAACTAAATGAATGAATGAATGAATCAATCAATCGAAGAAATCAATCAATGGAGAAATGCATACGGTAATCAAATGATAAATCAGTTACTTCACAAGTGACCACCAAACTAGATAAATATATTAACAGATAAATGAAGGAACGAGTGATGTCTCTCCCTATCTTTGTCTGTCTGCCTGCCTGCCTGCCTGCCTGCCTGCCTCTGTCTCTGTCTCTCTCTCTCTCATATATATATATATATATATATCTCCAAGCTTGATTGCATTTCATTACATAAACGAGGCCATCTATTCTACTTATCTACACAATCAGCATTCTGATTTAGTTACTTTACATTTTTTTCATTATTTTTCCTCAAATGTACAAATTTTCATAAAGCAGTTTTCTTGTAATGAACAATGTATACATTCCCCCCCCTCTCTCTCTCTCTCTCTCTCTCTCTCTCTCTCTAACACACACACACGCACACACACACACACACACACACACACACACACACACACACACACACACACACACACACACACGTACGTGAAACGCTACTTCGTCAACTTTTAGTTTTCGTGACGAGAAGTCTTACCTTGTATGGTTCGGAACCATCTGGTTGTATTAGACAGTGAGATATTGGAAATCATAGAGCGTACGCGCGCGCGCGCGTGTGTGTGTGGGGTGTGTGTGTGTGTGTGTGTGTGTGTGTGTGTGTGTGTGTGTGTGTGTGTGTGTGTGTGTGCGTGCGCGCGCGCGTCTTTCTGCGCGCGAGCGCGTGCGTGCATGCGTGCTGTTTGTGTATGTGTGCGTATGCGTGCGTGTATACGTGCTTGAGCACACACATTTGTGTCTGTATCCGTGCATGGGCGCGCGCGCGCGTGTTTGTGTATATGTGCGTGCGTGCGTGTGCGTGTAGACTTTTGCATGAGCGTAGCCGTATATGTACATGTATGTGTGAATAAGCGTGTATCCATGTAGTTACTTGAATAAAATGACTGGTTAGTCACAACTAATTACAAGGGGAAAAAAACTTTAAATGAAATTAACTCCAAAAAGGCATAAAACAACAATTAAAAAAAGAAGAAAACAGAATCGGATGAATTAAAATAAAATAATGCGTGAAATAAGTATAAAAATGATTTCTAAATAATTATGTGTTGAAAAGATTTCATCATCATATTTTATTCTCTCTCTCTCTCTCCTCTCTCTCTCTCTCTCTCTCTCTCTCTGAATGACAAACTCATTTCTTGTAATACGTAAAAAAAAACAACGACAACACTGCATGGTATCATTCTTTTAAGAACATTTTCCAGCGAAAAAATATACTTGGTCTGTAATTACAAATAAATGGCACAGGTATAACTTCATAAGATTTCGACCAGGGATTAGTAGGCTTGATAACTGCAAGCGATGGTTTCTTGATGGCAAGTAGGCTGATTGGGGAAAGTCCGTCGCGTAAAAAAAACACACGAAAATGAAGTGTATTTCTCACTCTACGGCATATCTTACAAAGGTACCCGAAAGCAATGTACTGTACTTGACTCACCTTTTTTTTTTTAAATATTACTGACCAGAAGCGATAGAGGGACGAAGCTGTCGGAACAAGTTGTGGGCAAGTGGGTGGCGGGAGGGAGAAGGAAGGGGTGAGGTAAACGATTGATTTTAGGGAGTTATGTTCAAACATGCAGCCTTGTCTAAAGGGCTTTAAAACTGCTGAATGGACAATGGAATATTTGTCATTGTCACCCCCCCTCCTCCTCTCTCTCTCTCTCTCTCTCTCTCTCTCTCTCTCTCTGAGAGGGAGGGAGGGAGGGAGAGAGAGAGAGAGGAGAGAGAGGAGAGAGAGAGGACAGAGAGATGATGATGATTATGATGAGGTAGATAAGGAGAAGGAGGAAGAGGAAGGAGGAGGAGGAGGAGGAGGAGGAGGAGGAGGAGGAGGAGGAAGAAGAGGAGGAGGAGGAACAAGACTGAGAGGAAGACGACACCTCGAGAATACTGACAGACAAAGGAGATGCCATGAGCAGAACATGAGAAGGATGAATGACAGGAACGGATTTGAAAAACGTAAAACCGATGATCGGTAGACGGGAGAAAACAGGGGGAACGTGGTAATGACCAATGACGGTCGAGAGGAGACAACGACAACGACTGGAGAAGAATCAATGATGGACCGGAGGGGAAGAAGAGAGCACCAGAACGATATACGAATGAAAGGCTTGGGACAAAAAGAAAAGATCGTGAGACTGATGACTAACTGAGCGAACTGGAGAATGATGAATGATTAACAGCAGAACCTTAAGCATGAGAAATGACGGATGGAATGAGAATAGGAGAACGTGGTGATGGTGAATGGCAGACGGATAGAAAAAGGAGAACGTGGTGATGGTGAACGGCAGACGGGATAGAAAAAGGAGAACGTGGTGATGGTGAACGGCAGACGGGATAGAAAAAGGAGAACGTGGTGATGGTGAACGGCAGACGGGATAGAAAAAGGAGAACGTGGTGATGGTGAACGGCAGACGGGATAGAAAAAGGAGAACGTGGTGATGGTGAACGGCAGACGGGATAGAAAAGGGGAACGCAAATGTAATGAATGACGAGGAAGAATGGCGAGTGGAAATGTGATGGAAATGAATGATGGACGGAATGAGAAGAGAAGAGTATGCTAATGGTCGGGATGAAAGCCAGAGTGTAACAACTTTGAGAAAGATCGGGATAACAACGACACACAAGAAAGCCTTTAAATCTGTGACAAACTGGCCAAAGCAAATTAAAGTCAGTACCGCTCAGGACAAAGACATTACCTGTCTCATACAGAACGAAAACATCTCAAGAAGACAGAGGAACTTTGCTTTGAACTCTACGACAAACAGAGCAAAAAAGATAAAAGTATGGTAACAGTTCAGGATTCATAAAAAATGGAGATGACTTTCTAACACACTCTGTCGAAGAAGTGGTAGTAGCAGTGAAGTCGTTGATAAATGGCAAGGCTGCAAGCACTGATAACATCCCTTTAGAACACTTGAATATGGCAGATAGGCAGTACCTGATATATTAACTACCATCTGCAACAAAATCTGGCACGCCAGCGAGTGGCTAACGCCAAAGAAACTCGATCACCAATCGTCGCACTTCAAACGAGAGGAAATCCTATGCACTGCCAGAACCACCGCAAGATCAATTAGACCATAAACGTAAGCAACGTAATGTTCAAAATCATTCTGAATAGACTACAGTTGCAGGCAGACACCACTGTATCTAAAAGGCGGAAGTGTCATTGAACACATCTTTAACCCTAAACCAAAAACACCTGCAACACCAGATGAAGTTCTACCATGTCTTCACAGACTTCAAAGAGGCGTTTGACAGAGGTTGTCCAGAGGTGCTTTAGGCCGATAGGAAGAAATCTGATCTCGGGACAAAGTTAATCAACAACATCCTATAAATAATTATACGCCAAAGTGAGCAGTGTAGTGCTCACAACGGGCACAACCGGAAAGTGGTCTCACATGTCAGTTAGGATACGTCAGGGCCCCTTTACAGTCCAGTATATTTTAGCATTGTTCTGGAATGCATCATGAATGATCCACTTGAATATCATGTCACCAAAATCGGCACTGCGAGATATCTATTGCGAACCTTCACTTTGCAGATAACTCTGATGGCCTGGAGAATGCTGAACAAGAATTTACTAAGCTTGTTAAAACACTGGATGAAACATCTACGATATATAGTGTGAAGATCAACACCGAAAAAACAAAGGTGAAGGCCAGCCACAACACCACCTTCAGTACTGATATAACTATGGATAGAAGCTAGGAATTGATAAAAATTCATTCATCTGTGATTTATTTCAGCTAGGAACCGTTAAACACTTCATATGTCTGGGATTTGCTTTCAGCGATGGGGGAATTTAAATCAGATATCCTGACAACAGCAGTAAAGGTATCCGTTCTATGCAGATTGGACCCGGATGGAAAGACAGTAACATCTCAGTGAAATACAAAGCTGGCTCCTGCACACATGGGTGTGTTTCAGTTTCCTAGATACACCACATGGACCCGGAATAAAGAAACCAATCACAGAAATGAGATGCCACCGCAAGAAACTATACATCAGATATACTGACCATGTCATTTATTGAACAAGTGCGCCAGACCATCAAGCAGAACATCGGGCCAGATTGCTGACACCAGCAAAGCAAGGAAACTTCCAATGCCACACAGATCGAATGGCCTCACTAAAACAATCAACCAAGTAAGCGTTGAAGAAGCGAGACCAAGGGGAAGACGGAAAAAAGGAGATTGGCAACATTGCAGAATGGACAGGGACACCGTCTATAGAGCCCAAGGCCTCGGAATACAACCGAAAAAATTGGAGGAATCTGGTGAACAGTTCTTCAATGCGATGCACCGGTGAATTCATGCGGACCATGGAAAAAAAGAAGTTGGATATTAGTGATACCAAACCAAAATTTTTCTTTATTTTAAATGGATTTCTATAAAATCCGGAACGTGTGCGTGATTCTAAGACTGAGCTATGTGTAAACTTGCTTTTTGAATAATTTGAATACACGGCTGTAATATTTCCTTCAGTCTCAGAAAATAAAAGTTTACGTTATCAGCTTTCTCAGATTATGAAATGTTAATGTTTTCACCTGTCGTCAGAAAAACAGTAACTGTCCATTTGACTTGTCGATTCTCTCAGTGAGGCATGACAGGCACTGTTGGACCTGATGAAACAGATGAATGAACCAAACTGCATTTTTTGTAAAGTTCATTTGTATGATTTTAACTGGCAGGGGAGAGACAGCGTGTGTCTAGTTCTTTTCAGATGCTCATTGCCAGAGTCTAAGAATACACTGTTCTGCATTCAAGGCAAAAAAAAATTGAATAAAACCGATTAGCTTCAATGGCAATGGCATAAAACATCAAATCATTAATGAAGAAGAATTGTAAAGACAAGAGAGAAGGGCAAAACGATAGAGAGAGAGAGAGAGAGAGAGAGAGAGAGAGAGAGAGAGAGAGAGAGAGAGAGCACTGCGACTAACACCAAGTCGAGCCGTATTTCCAGCATTGTGCAAAAAAAAAGTACAAGAACAAAAATGAGGTTAAACCATGTTTGGCAAGGTCATTCAAAAACAGTACAATTCGTCAAAACAACAGAAACATATTTTAACTGAAAACTTAAACATACTCCCCCCCCCCCCCCCCCCCACACACACACACCTCCCCGGTTCCTCGACACCTCTCCATCCCCATCTCTTCCTCTTTCCTGTCGCTCTGCTACAAATACATCAATTTACATGGCTGCGCGACATTCCTGACTCCTGCACCCCCGCTTCGCTCTCTCCCCTTCCCATCCCCTGAGCGCGAACGCGCGCGCGTGCACACCACACACACACACACACACACACACACACACACACACACACACACACGAGCGCGTGTGCACGCACGCATAAACACACAAAAGCAAGCACGCTCACGCGCGCGCGCACACACACATACACACCACACAACGGGCGCGGACACACACACACACACACACACACACACACACACTCACACACACACACACACACACACACACACACACACACACACACTCACACACACACACACACTCACACACACACACACACACACACACACACACACACACACACACTCACACACACACACACACACACACACACACACACACACACACACGTGCGTCTCCGCACTGGAAGCAGGTACAGAGTGTTAAGCAGCTTACTGACACATCACAGCTTGCTTTTTGCTCGAGTGTTGCAGCATGATTTTGAACTGACTGGACCTCATGAATAAAAGCACATCTTATATGGAACAACCGTCTTTTTTTCTTGTTCTTTTTAATAACCCGCCTGATGTACTCGGACCATTTTGTTTTTTTTCCAGAGGCTTTTTTAAAAAAAAGAGCTTGCATTCTTTTTAGCAACAAATAAAATACCAACAATGCATTTACGCGAAAAGAAAGCGTCAAATGTTCTTTAAATTCCTTGTATGTAATATGTGAATTTGGTCCTTGATGAACAGATGTAGTCTCATCTTTTGGTCTTTAACTTTTGATATCACAAGCGAGGATCGACAATAGAGAATTGTTATCCGAGAGCGCCTTACTTCGTCTTTTGACAAAAGATGGCATGACAACAATGCTTCTTAATTTGATAGAATGGGATTAATTTAACGAATACAATGGGAGTTTGTAAATTTTTCTTAACGTATTTCATATTTCCACTCGTTGTGCACATTTCTGGATTCAGATATTTCAGAATGACGAAAATAAGTTTAACAACAACTCTGTTGCTATGATTTAACCGCGCAAATGATGAATGACAAAAGGGAGGAGAACGTGAAAACGTGGAGTAACTGGCAGGGAGAGGAATGAAGAAACGACGAATGAGTGACTGGAGAAGAACGTAAAAAGGACGAATGAATGGCCGGAGAAGCGTGTTACAATGATACGTGACTAACTGGAGAAGAACACGAAAAATGACTAATGACTGACTGGAGAAGAACCTGAACATTACGAATGACTGATTGAGAAGAACTTGAAAACGACGAATGACCGATTGGAGAAAAACGTGAAAGCGATGAATGACTGATGTTAGAGGTAAGGTAAGGTAATGTTGTTTATAGCCCAGCCGACCGCAAAGGGCCACATCAGGGCTGTCACCACGTTACAATCAACTCACAAGTCATCTTTAAAAAAAAAAAAAAAAAAAAACCTTTCACACATCTCTTTAAATTACATCTTCTACAAACGCACCAGAAAACGTCGTTAAAAATCTTTCTTCCGTAAAATCTTAAATCAGATGAAAAATGTTAATATCTCAAAAACTCAAAGATCACGTCAGGTGGGACATCTCTGAACAGGGTTTTGATGTTAAAGGAACCTGAAAATAATGACTGACTGACTGGAGGAGAATGTGAACACAATGAACGACTGACGGCACTCGAGTGTGAGAATGATTAACGATGAACGGGACGTGAAGGTAATGTGAACATGTTAAGAAAATGGACAACGATCCATAAATGATACGAAAAGGAGAGGAAGATGAAAATAGGACGGAAGGAGAATGAGAGAATGATGAAAAATAGTTCGGACGAAATAATAAGAACGTAAGAAGAACGTATAATGGACGGGATGAAAATGGAACGTGAGAATAGTGAAGGAAGTATGAAAGGAGAAAATGTGAATGATGAATGCGATACTTATAAATGAGACGTGGGATGAGATGACATAATATCCATGAAGGAGGGCAGAAAGGAGAAAACGGTCAGAAAACTCTGTGTGTGTGAGTTGTGTGTGTGTG
>CM065738.1:20397337-20409837 GCA_033310375.1 Conus canariensis
TTTTAAGTCCAACTAACAGAGCATTCACGAGTCATCAGGCGTATTTAATACCATCTGACTGCGCCATTGGCCCTGCTATCTGTATACCCCCTCCCCCTCCCTTTTGTTAGATGATGATATCAGCTATTTTTTTTTAAAAGTCCAACTAACAGAGCATTCACGAGTCATCAGGCGTATTTAATACCATCTGACTGCGCCATTGGCCCCGCCAGCTGAGCTGTATACCCCCTCCCCCCCCTCCCTTTTGTTAGATGATGATATCAGCTATTTTCTTTTAGTCCAGCTAACAGAGCATTCACGAGTCATTAGGCGTATTTAATACCATCTGACTGCGCCATTGGCCCTGCTAGCTGTATACCCCCTCCCCCCTCCCTTTTGTTAGATGATGATATCAGCTATTTTTTTTTAAAGTCCAACTAACAGAGCATTCACGAGTCATCAGGCGTATTTAATACCATCTGACTGCGCCATTGGCCCTGCTAGCTGTATACCCCCCCCCCCCCCACCCTCCCTTTTGTTAGATGATGGTACAGCTATTTTTCTTTAGTCCAGCTAACAGAGCATTCACGAGTCATCAGGCGTATTTAATACCATCTGACTGCGCCATTGGCTCTGCTAGATGTAGAGATTTTCTCCCTTCATTCGATGTGACCACTTTAACGTTTGTAATCCACGCAACAGGGCATCACGAGTCATTAGGCGTATTCAATACCATCTGACTGCGCCATTGGCCTTGTTAAGCTGTGGGACCCCCCCCCCCCCCCCCATTCCCCTCCCCTTGATTTGATAATTAATTTTAACTTTTTTTTAAAACCCCGTAACCGAGCATTCACGAGTCATTAGGCGTATTTAATACCATCTGACTGCGCCATTGGCCCCGTTAGGGTGGAGTCCCCTCCCCCCTCCCTCCCCACCCCTTCCTATCGCCCGCTATTCGACGATCAAATTACCTTTCTTAGTCCAAGTAACAGTGTATTCACGAGTCTCTAGTCTTACGTAACACCATCTGACTACCTTACTGGCCCTCTTAGCTGTAGAGGATTTGTTTCCGCTTTTTTTTTTGGTTTTTTTGTTTTTTGTTTTTTTAGCACCTGTGGCCTAGAACATTCTCTGGTGGGCGGAGAACCACTTTTGTCTAGAACCAAGGAGAGAGCACCCTCTGTTGACCCCAGTCTAAAAGTCGAACGAGGGGGGACATTCAGGAGGGAGAGTGCTTGGAACCACCGTTTGATGGCATGGGGATGATCCCGGTGCTGAGGATTCGGGCGGACGTCCACCAAGGTGAGGTTGATTGCTGGAACTTGTCTCAAAGGGCAGGAAGTCGGGTTTGAAGACGGATCGTGAGAATAAGTGAGGAAAAGGCCTAGACGGGGCTGAAATAGAATCTCTCTCTCTCTCTCTCTCTCTCTCTCTCTCTCTCTCTCTCTCTCTCTCTCTCTCTCTCTCTGTCGTTTGTCCCTCCGCCCGTCCTGTCTGTCTTTGTCCGTCCGTCCGTCCGTCAATCCGTCCGTCCGTCTGTCTCTCTCTCTCTCCCTCCGCTGCTATCTGTCTGTCCGTCCCTCTGTCTGTCTGTCCTCCTGTCCGTCTCTCTTCTCTCTCTCTCTCTCTCTCTCTCTCTCTCTCTCTCTCTCTCTCTCTCTCTCTCTCTCGCCGTCTGTCGCTGACTGAGTCAGTCCGCCAGTCACTTCTGTCTATCTGTCTGTCTGTCTGTCTGTCTGTCTGTCGTTGTCTGTCTGTCTCTCTCTCTCTCTCTCTCTCTCTCTCTCTTCTCTCTCTCTCCCCCTCCCTCCCTGTGTGTGTGTGTGTGTGTGTGTGTGTGTGTGTGTGTGTGTATGTGTGTGTGTGTGTGTGTGTGTGTGTGTGTGTGTGTGTGTTGTGTGTTGTGTGTGTGTGTGTGTGTGTGTGTGTGTGTGTGTGTGTACTGTGCGGTGCGGTGCGGTGTGTGTGTGTGTGTGTGTGTGTGTGTGTGTACGTGTGCGTGCGTGCGTGTGTGCGTGGTGTGTGTGTGTGTGTGTGTGTGTGTGTGTGTGTGGTGTGTGTGTGTGTGTGTGTTTGTGTGCTCACAAGCCACGTATCCGATGAAAATGATTACTACTAATAGAGCTCTTTTTTAAGAAACCCAAGAGTTTAAAAAAGTTACAGCAGCCTTTCTGCATTCGATGCTATGCCCAAACTACAACAGCCTTTCTGCATTCGATGCTATGCCCAAACTACAACAGCCTTTCTGCATTCGATGCATGCTATGCCCAAACTACAACAGCCTTACTGCATTCGATGCTATGCCCAAACTACAACAGCCTTTCTGCATTCGATGCATGCTATGCCCAAACTACAACAGCCTTTCTGCATTCGATGCTATGCCCAAACTACAACAGCCTTTCTGCAAACAAGGAAGCGGAAGAAGAAGGTAATTGTTTACCTCTCTTTCTGAACTTTACCTGACACTCTCTCTATATATATTACTTGTACGCTTTGTTTATCAGTCCTGACTGTTGTTAATCCGCGGAAAGTGTTCAGTGTGGTCGTGTGCGTCTTTGTTGATTCACGTACCGTGTGCTAGCTGAATAATACAGTAAGCGGCACTGGGAAGGAGTTCTGTGCTTTGTTTTCCTTTAATTAATGCTGAGGAGCATGTCAAGCTGCTCGGTTGTCTGTTACTAATCTTCCGACCTCTCTTCTAAGTTTGCTCTTCACCGACTGCACTAAAATTCATAGTGTTAATACTTACGAAATGCTCCTCACCTAAGTCTTATTTTACAGCTAGGCGTGCTGACAGAGGTCAGAATTCTAAACACCGAATTTTTAATGTCAGAACATATGTCACTATTTAATTCCCTGGACTCATCTAAAATTTCATTTTACATGAATCACATGGAAGCTTGTAAGAATGTAGGTCCCCCCCCCCCCCCCCCCCCCCCCCCCCCCCCCCCCCCCCCCCCCCCCCCCCCCCCCCCCCCCCCCCCCCCCCCCCCCCCCCCCCCCCCCCCGTTTAGATCATTATTTCGTATTGATCATAAGGACACTTGTCAATGATGTTAGTCACTATCTAATACTTTTGACCTCATTTAAAATGACCTTTTCTATTAACCGTTCTGAAGCGTTCGAAGCTGTGACAATAAAGAAAACACTGCCGTAGGATCGCACGGAACAACCGGTGAAAAGGCAGTATATACCTGTCAGAATATAGTCACAATCGAATTTTACTGACCTCCCTTTCAACCTCATTTCATGTCAACCGTATTAAACCCGGTCAGAATCGAATTTTAGGCACTTCAAACGAACAGAAATTGTTCCAACCAATTGTGAAACCGACCTTACTACTTTGTTGAATGCAAAGCGTTTACATAATTATGCTTGTTTACACTGTTGAATAACTCCTTCTATACCCCACACCTGCTTTACATTCTATGCCAGAAAAAGAAAAAGAAGGGAGCAGACGGAGACAGCGGGGGGGGGGGGGGGGGGGGGGGGGGGGGGGGGGGAGGGTGTTGGGAAAAGGATCAATAAAAACAATTTGTAAAAAGCTGATTTCAGCGTGAGTCACAGCACTAAGTGACACCAAAATAATTGAAAATTTCAACAGTGGCAGTAATTACTAGCTACATTATAATTGTCACAATTATCCGTATTATTTTATGCTTACAACGGGTACTGCTATTTCTAGCACTGCTATTACTAGTGGAGCTTCGTCACGATTCTTACTACTACTACTATTACTACTACCACCACTACTACTACTTACCTATGACACACTACTACTACTACTATACTACTACTTTCTACTACTACCACTGCTGCTGCTATATGCTGATAACAAAAAAAATGTCAACAATTTCGCCGAGCACATGCATTTCAAACGCGCGGGCAGACACCCAAGCACGCATGCACGCACTCCATACCTGACAGTCAGAGAAGTGGTAAACGAAATAAAAGTGTGATGGGCAGGATCGGAACGCTTCTTCGAAGAAACCATTTCAGGGAAGCTGTGGAACTTGCGGCCAGGTCTGCTTGGCGGACAGGGAAAGGGAGCTGGTTACAGACAGAGGGACCTTAGTGTGAAAGCAAAACGTTGGCCGTAGGGTTTAGCGCCCAAAAGGAGGAAGTCTGTCAATGTGACATGTCAGGAAGAAGTAACGCTGACCGTATGTTTGCGGCTAGAAAAAGGAAGCTTAGATACACATGTGAGCAGAAGACGAAGACGAAAGAGGAATGGACGGGCTGAAGGGTTCGTGAGTGACACACTGGAGCTGGTCTTCAAGTGACTCAAAGATAGACAGTAGAGAGAGAGAGAGAGAAAGAGGAGATGACGGAAGAGAGAAGAGGACGAGAAGGAGAGAGAGAGGAGAGAAGAGAGAGAGAGAGAGGGAGAGAAGAGAGACCTTTTGTTCAACGTGCGACCGGAGGAGGGGAACAAACCAGACAGATGCAACACGAGCATGGTAAGAGTATCTGAAAACACGTCGTGCTGGATCGTACTGATGCTAGATCCTCAAGACAAGAAACGATTTTCCGTTATCCGTTGCAAGGGGCCGCATAAAAGCAGATACAGCTTCTTCAGGAACGGAAGGAACCGATTCTAATGCGCTCAACGTGGAAGGTGCGACTAATGCAAGGGAAGAGAGTTGTTGAAACGAGAGTTTGGTCAACCTGCATTGATACCGTGCCTTTAACATGGAACTACCATTGTTAACATAATTATTTGAGAGAGGGAGAGGGGAGGGGGGGGGAGGGAGAGGGGGGAGGGAGAGGAGGGGAGGGGGGGGAGGGGGGGGGGAGAGAGGGAGGGAGAGAGGGAGGAGAGAGAGAGAGAGAGAGAGAGAGTGTGTGTGTGTGTGTGTGTGTGTGTGTGTGTGTGTGTGTGTGTGTGTGTGTGTGTGGCGCTAAACAAAATGAAGCTAGCAGATAACAGATTCTCCATCTCTCTCGTTCCTTGGGAAAAACTGAAATGAAAGACAATAATTAAGTCTTTTGCACAAGTAGCACATTGTCAGAGTGAGTGTGCCAGTTCACCACACATTAGAACACTAACAAACCCAGACACTTTGTATCAAACGCCAAAACATTAAAATCTGCAAAACGTGACCATTTGTCGATGAACAGACAGACTATGTACAGTGTGTAAGGGACTGGTTGAAAACAAAAAAAAAAAAAAAACACCTAGTAGTGGAATTTTTTTTTTCGCTTTTTTTTTTGGGCAAATGAAGAGGACAGTGTGAAGCACCAAAAAATGAAGAGGTGGATTTGGCCTTAGGGAAAAAAAAAAAAAAAACACGAAAATCACCGCCTTAGGTGCTCCATTGGTCCGATAACTGATGCCACAAAAAGAGAGTTTTGTCAACCGATACACCCAGATTGCTCACCCATTGAGGCAATCTAATTTCTTGTCTTGTTTACATGCAAAAGGGGGGAGAGGTCTATGAAAGAAAGAAAGAAAAAAAAAAAAGAAAGAAAGAACGAAAGGGGGAAAAGGGAGGAGACAGTCCTAAAACTGACGCTGGAGCCTGGAAGAAAAAGGGTAATGGCCGCCACAAGGCGCTGCCATGTAATGGAACAAGCAGCTAAAAAGACGATCACATCACATCACACGAGCTTCTGTATACAATGTTTGTTACGACTTATGATGATCCTGATGATCTCAATGGGCAATGATTCAGTTAACTGTATCAACCGATTAAGAAATAACAAACACACATAGGCATAGAATATGGAAAGCAGACTGGAAAACAACAACAAAAAAAGAAAGGGGGGGGGGGGGGAGGGGGGATCAATCGTCTGGCCTGTGTTGAAATTCATGATTAATTACGGCAAGATCCAATGGTTGACGCACTCAGCATGGCTTAGTTTATGTCCTAAAATGCCGATCGTCCAGCTGGTGTAACATGTTTTAGTATAGATAACGAAATGTACGTGTGCCATTCTCTCTCTCTCTCTCTCTCTCTCTCTCTCTCTCTCTCTCTCTCTCTCTCTATGCGCGCGTGCATATGTGTGTGTGCGTGCGTGCGTGCGTGCGAGCGTGCGCGTATTGTGTGTGTGTGTGTGTGTGTGCGCGCGCGCGCGCGCGCGCGTGTGTGTGTGGTGAGTGCGTGTGTGTATGTGTGTTAGTGTGTGTGTGTGTGTGTGTGTGTGTGTGTGTGTGTGTGGCGCGCGCGCGCGCGCGCTGTGTGCCTGCCTACGTGCCTATAGGTGCGCGCGCGTGTGAGAGCGTGCGTGCGTGTGCATGCGTGCGCGCGCGCACAAGCGTGTGTGTGGTGTTTGTGCGTGTGTATGGTGTTTGTGCGTGTGCGTGCGTGCGTATGCGTGTGTGTGCGTGCGTGCGTGCGTGCGTGCGTGCGTGCGTGCGTGCGTGCGTGTGTGTGTGTGTGTGTGTGTGCGTGTGGTGTGTATGTGTGTGTGTATGTGGATGTGTGTGGGTGGGAGGAGGGGGGTAGTGTGCGTGCATGCGTGCGTGCGTGCGTGCGTGCGTGCGTGCGTGCGTGGTGTGTGTGTGTGTGTGCGCGCGCGTGTGCGTGCCTGCCTACGTGCCTATGGGTGCGCGCGCGTGTGTGAGCGTGCGTGCATGTGTGCGCGCGCGCACAGGCGTGTGTGTGGGGTTTGTGCGTGTGTGTGGGGTTTGTGCGTGTGCGTGCGTGCGGTGTGTTTGTGTGAGTGTGTGTGTGTGGTGCGTGTGTGTGTGGTGTGTGTGTGTGTGTGTGTGTGTGTGTGTGTGTGTGTGTGTGTGTGTGTGTGTGTTGTGTGTGTGTGTGTGTGTGTGTGTGTGTGTTGCGTGTGTGTGGATGTGTTTGGGTGGGGGGGAGGGGGGAGCGTGCGTGCGTGCGTGCGTGCGTGCGTGTGTGTGTGTGTGTGTGTGTGTGTGTGTGTGTGTGTGTGTGTGGTGTGTGTGTGTGTGTGTGTAGGCGCGCGCGCGCGCGTGTGTGTGCTGACAGAACTTTCTGTCCTCTGCGTGGTGACAGTGTTGAAAAGGCTCCAGGTGGTCTGCTGGACTACAACAAAATGACAGTGACCGTATCAACATTACAGGCAGCTGATCTGCTTTTTCATTTTTTAATTTCTATTTATTTATTTTCTTTACATTAAGGTATTCCAAGGTTCTAAGCTGACGAAGACAGATGCTGCCACAGAGAGAACATGTTGCTGGTGCAGGTGTCCAAAAATTATTACATTTTACTGAGCAAGGAGTATAATGCCAGACGTGCACCCCTATCCTATATTTTACGGCGAAAGTAATATAATGCCCCGGCATGCACCAGGTAACCTACACTTTACGGCGAAATTAACATAACAATTAACGAATATCCTACACCGAAAATATCAAGGTGCCAGATGCGAATGGATATGTTACACCGAAAATAACAAGGTGCCAAAAACGAACAGATATCCTAAACAGAAAATATAACATGATGCCAGATATGACTGTACATCCTACACTGAAAATAACAGGGTACGAGCTATGCACGGATATCCTACCCAAAACAATAACATGGTGCCAGATATAAACGGATATCCTACATCGAAAATAGCATGGTGCCATATATGAACGGATATCCTACACCGACAATAATAATTATGGTGCCAGATAGGAACGGATAGCCTACACCGAAAACGATGCGGTGCCAGAGATATGAACGGATAGCCTACACCAAAAATGATGCAGTGCCAGATATGAACGGATATGCTACACCGAAAACATGGTGCTAGATATGAACGGGCATCCTACACCGAAAATAACATGGTGCCACATATGAACGGGCATCCTACACCGAAAATAACACGGCGCCTAGTTGACCCAGCAGTGACGCAACGTGTTCGCAGTTTGAAGTTGCCACCGACATAAAAACTGTCATTTCCACTGCCCATTTTAATGCGCTGCTGCTCTCCTTTCCCGGGCTCCCCAATCCCCACCCCACACATGCAGTCTGAAATAGTACTTCTTATATAGTTATTCTTATCTGTCACATAAGCTTTGGTGCGTGTGGACACCACGCCTGAATGTCGCTATCCAAACAACTCTCCATTAAGCTGATTAAAGATTGTTTGAAAAAAAAAATCTACAAAAAAAGTAGACAGGCCTGAACTGTCAAGTGCAGCTATCCACACAAGTATACGCAGTGGACAGCCCTGATACCGCCTTCTGCAAGGTGGATAAATGACCACCTCATGAGTAAGGCAATGACAAACAGCAACACCAAGACTGAAAAAAAAAAGTAAAAAAAAGAAATGGAATGGATAAGGACATCATGGAAGTGAAAAGATAGAAGAGGCCATGGAAAGAAACGAAAGTTCGATAAGGAAACCAAAAGCAAGGAAAAATGGATTATGAAAGATTAACAAAAGGAAAGATGGGTGTGGTCATCATGAGTATGGAAAGATAGATAGATGACGACATCACGAGAAAGGAAACAAAAGAAAAAGATACACCCGTATGTGCTTCTTAAGAGAACGTAACATACAGAGGATCGGTGTGGGGATCATAAAAAGCAAAGATGGATATGGTCATCGTGAGAAAGGACAGATGGAAGTAGACATCATGTGAAAAGAAAGACGTGTACTGACATCAAAAGAAAGGGAAGACGGGTGTGGACATCATGAGAAAGGAAATGTGGGTTTGGACAACTTGAGAAAGAGGGGCGAGAACATCATGAAAACGTAAAGATGGATGAGAGACACATTGAGAAAGCACACATGGTTGTGGGCATAATCAGTAAGGACAGATTTCATTTTCCAAACTTTGGAGAGAAAAAAAAAAATTCAGACAGAGGGGAAGGGGCGGTAATCTTGTCAACAGAGATCTTACAGTTTGCGAGCCTTTCCGTACATTACAAGTGGCTGCTCATAACTCAAATGCCATTGTTTTACTTTTTCGCCGGAAAGGAGAATATGAACTGTTCGAAGCCGCCGCAAAAGAAAACTATGCATATATTTCATATAAAGATACAGTGTGAATAGACAAGTATCCAAGTGACTGATTATTAAACTGCTCGAATGACTGACTGATCGACTGATTTGTTTATTCACCAATTTGTCATATATAAATCTTAACGATTGTTTTCTATTTGATTGATAAATAATTTTCCTTAAGCCAAGGAAGAATCGATTACTAATCTTGTACTGAAATCGGCAAATTAAGTTCGAGGAATCGCTATCCACAAGCACACATGTGCGAGTATACCACACACACAATACACACGTTCGCGCGCGCACGCGCGCCACACACACACACACGCGCGCGCGCGCGCACGCACGCACGCACGCACACACACACCACACACACACACACACACACACACACACACACACACCCTGCGCATTCGCACATACACACGCGCCCGCACGCGCGCACACACGCACGCGCATACACACACACACACACACACACACACACACACACACATAACGTACGCGCATGTGTGTGCACGCGCGCGAGCACATACACACACACACACACACACACACACACACACACACACACACACACACACATACGCGAGCTCGCACGCATATCAACAGATAGTGTGCATAGACGTTAAAGAAGAAAAAAAAAGTATACCCAAACGTGAAATATTGTTTTTCTTTTTTCTTTAATCTAACCCGCACCCTCCCTCCTCCACACACACACACACACACACACACACACACACACACACACACACACAGTATGTCTGATCTCTCTTACAGATAGATGTTAAATTCAAGAAATGACGACAACAACAATACCCCACACCCCGACACACACACACACCACAGAGTATGTCTGATCTGTCTTATAGATAGATGTTAAATTCAAGAAATGAGACAACAACAACACCACCCCCCCCCCCCCCCCCCCCCCCCCCCCCCCCCCCCCGACACACACACACACACACACACACACACACACACACACACACACACACTACGGGTACTTGAAATGTTTTTCTCCAATTCGTCCTCCCTCTTTTTCCCCTCCACACTATCCAACAGCCCCTTTCCTCTCCAAACTAATCCCCACTTCCACCCCATCCCCCTGGGTGGTGGTGGGCGGGGGGAGCTATCTTTCAGCTGAGCACCATCCCTTTGGTTTTTTAAATGGTTTCCTTTCTCTCCATGGAACACACACGAACAAACAAAAAACCTTTTTAAAAAGAAACCAATGGGATGGTGCTCAACCAATAGATAGCACCCCCCTTCATCCGCCTCTGTGTGTGTGTGTGTGTGTGTGTGTGTGTGTGTGTGTGTGTGTGTGTGTGTGTGCGTGTGGTGTGCGTGCGTGCGTGCGTGCGTGCGAGCGTGCGCGCGCGTGTGTGTGTGTTTGCTTGATAACTTTGTTCTGATAACATTGTGAAAATTATCTTAATAAGTCGCCTACAAAGTACGTTTGACAAGACGTTTAACAAAACTTCACACACACACACACACACACACACACAACACACACACACACACACCGAATAATCACCTACCTACTGAGGTAGTTGTCAACCACGGTCAACACAGGCGTGAGCCGACAGCAAGCGACGTGGACACTGGCCCTGGTGTTGCAAGCTTGCTATGCCCTTCAGCCTGGAAGTAGCCTGCACAACAGCCGCTTTCTCCAGTGTCTAGAACCACCCATGCAAGTGTCAGAACAGTTATCTGGATGAAGCACACTTGGATGAAAGTAGGCAAATGCCCAACATCAATGTCGCCGCAACAGTTAAAAAAAATAAATAAATAAAAAAGCAACACTTCCGCGAAGACCATTTACGATAAATTTATTCGTTTTTAGCGTCGAGGTTGTGGTGGATCTTCTTCTCCATTTTGTTCTGACCCCGGTGAGTTCACATTTAGAGCATGCGTAGATCGGTTGTTTAGACAGCAGGTGGGATGATTAACCCACGTGCAGCACGGAGACAAATAGACCGTGACTTGCAGCCAATTCTGAGCGTCGCTGGCAAGGCAGTTAGTTGACAAAGCCCTGTTTCAAATGTACTGCCTGCTCGTTGATACACAAGCATGTGTGTGTGTGTGTGTGTGTGTGTGTGTGAGAGAGAGAGAGAGAGAGAGAGAGAGAGAGAGAGAGAGAGAGAGAGAGAGAGAGAGAGCGAGTGTGTCACTGTGTCAGTGTCTGTGTGTCTGTGGAGGAATGCTTTGGTAAACTCTTGGTTCATTATGAGGCGACGTTTGGGTTGAAATTATGCGGGCGTTGTGTTGCAGACACTGACGAAATCCACCTGAGGCGAACTTTTAGAGTTGTATACATACTTTTAGTCAATTGATTCATTCATTTGTTATCTGTTTGGTTATCGGTCTATTTATTTACTTACTTACGCATTTATTTATTTACTTACTGATTTATTTGTTTGTGTGTTGCTGTTTTTTGTTGTTATTTCTTTATTCATTCCTTTATGTTGTTTATTGCTATATTTTTAATTATCTGTTTGTTTATTGAATTATCATTCAATTGTTTGATTAAAAATCAATTATAATATATTTATTCATTTAATTGTTTAAATTTCTGTTTATCTATTTGTTCAGCCATTTAATTGTTTGTTTATTTATATATCTGTTGATTGATTTATCTATTCATTCTACGAGTGGCCAGCGGATCCAGTATGTCATATTCACCTTGTCCCATCAAACGTCCGGCTGTCAGTGACCTCAGTGGCCGCTAGCACCTGTCAGGAGTGTCCGGCTTAACTTTCCTCTGGCGTTACAAGTTCACACACACACACACACACACACACACACACACACACACACACACACACACACACACCACACAGAAGCACGCTTTCCTGTGCATGCATTTGGTCTTCCATGGTGAAGTAAGGGAAATAACCATAATCAAGATAAGACCGACGATCAAATGTGTGGTTTCGTCCCTTTGCATTCAGCCGCGACCGTAAAATGTCACACTTCAGCGCAGCGCAGCAGTTCGCTGTGAGTCTGGCATAGCAGCGAACGCCAAGGGAGAGGTGGCAGATCTCCTTTGAATGACACTGATGTGAGAGGTCAGTGTCTGGCGGCGCAGCGATCCTTCCAGCCAAAATGGGTGACGGCGAGTCTAGCCTGTGTCGCCGGGGGACGGCTCCTGGAGATGTGGGGCGATCGGCGATGGAGCGCTGCCTGACCACGATTACCGTGGCCTGGGCAACCATGTTCTGAGCCAGGCAGGCGTGGGGGCACTCCTTATCATGGGGTTGGGCTGCAAAATTGCCCTCTCGTCCGTAGTCTGCGCGGCCCCGCCGAATTTTAGGGACTCGTGCAGCGCTCCAGCGACTTTCGTCCTGCTCCCTCTTTGAGGCGGCCTCACGCGGCACAGGACCATCGCCACCCGAGCACGAAGAAGGCGGTCTGGTGGTCCTGAAGACAGCCTCTTGGTTGGGGAAAAGAAGCCAATAACACCAACGCCCATCGTCGGCCATCCAACAGCCAAAATCGAACCAAAGTTCCAAAGGAACCAGAGCTCGGAGAGAGACGTACGACGAACTCGCCCAGCGACAACAGTTGCCACAGAATATGCAGACCTATGTCTGCGAGTGTAC
>CM065738.1:20412337-20417337 GCA_033310375.1 Conus canariensis
CAAACAGACACACAGGACACATCGGTGGTTAGACCGACCGAAAAACATAGACATACACTCAAGCCAGTGGGCAAGCGAGCAAGTATGTCGTTATTGAAGGAGACTTGTGGGATAGATGGACAGGCATTCAAACAGACAGTGAGACAGACAGGCGGACAAACAGGCAGTCACATAGACAATGAGGCAGACAGACAGACAGTCATTCATATGGACAGTGAGACAGACAGTCAGGCAGTCACATAGACAGTTGGACAGACAGACACACAGACAGACATTGAGTCACATAGACAGTGAGACAGACAGACAGACAGTCAGTCACATAGACAGTAAGACAGACAGAGAGAGAGAGTCAGTCACATAGACAGTGAGACAGACAGACAGACAGTCAGTCACATAGACAGTAAGACAGACAGAGAGTCAGTCACATAGACAGTGAGACAGACAGACAGTCAGTCATCAATAGACAGTAAGACAGACAGAGAGAGAGTCAGTCACATAGACAGTAAGACAGACAGACAGACAGTCAGTCACATAGACAGTGAGACAGACAGACTTTCACATAGACAGTGAGACAGGACAGACAGGACATTGTAGACAGTGAGCAGACAGACAGGACAGTCACTCAGACAGTACCAGACAGCATCAGACAGACAGACAGGTGAGACAGAAGACAGAGTCACATAGACAGACAGAAGCAGTAGTACACAACATAGACAGACAGACAGTTAGTCTATCGAACAGACAGTAAAACATAACACAATCAAACAGAAAGTGAAATAAGCATTCAAACAGATTGGTCTATAATTCAGGAGACTATCAGACAGATGTACAGATATTCAAATCTAGATGGAGACAGACGGTCAAAGAGATAGTGAGGTGGTGAGACAGTCACACAAATAGTGAGATACAGAGATAGTCAAAATAAACAGTGAGATAGAAAGACGGTCAAACAGACAGTGAAATAGAGACATTCATACAGACGGTGAAATAACGAGACAGTCAAACAGACAGTGAGACAGAAACACGTCAAACCAACAGTGAGACAGACAGACAGACTAAGAGATTATTAGACAGACGGACTGACATTCACATCGACTGCGAGACAGACAAAACGACTATGAGATAGATGGACAGGTAGCCAAACAGTATGGCAGACAGACAGACATAGAGTCAGACCGACAGACAGACAAAAAGACTATGAGACTGATGGACAGGTAGCCAAACAGTATGGAAGACAGACAGTGAGAGAGTCAGACAGACAGACAGACACACAAACTGTCAGTGCGACAGACAGACGTAGAGATTGATAGTGAATCAAACAGACATACAGACAGACAACAAACCATCAATGAGACAGACATACGAGCAGTCAGGTAGGCAGACACACTGGCCATCAGACGTTAAGCCAGCAGAAAGCGTGTTGACGCTGAGTGCCAACAACAAAGAGATCGCTACGAAATACTGGTCAGAGTTCGGGGCTTCCACAAAGGTCAAGTAGTAACACAGTTTGACAAGATGAAACCCACCCTGCCTCTGTGAAGAAACAAAAAAAATGTTGAATTTTTTTTTTTTTTTAAGACAATTTTGTCCTGGAATTTGGGGTCAGCAAATTAGTTCAATGCCACATGTCAGCAAGAAGAGCAGAATTATGCATGGCTTGTGGACCTCTTGCGTTTCTATGTCATCGGTAGAGCACACGTTCGAATTTCCGCCGGGTCGTTTCGGTACAGGGGGATTTTTCCCTCGGAGTTAACATTGGTTCTGACTCAATTTCCCATACAGTCCTTCCGATGAGACTATAAACCAGTTTCGGGTACACAGTAACATCTTGCACACACGTAAAATCCCATCACCAAATTTCGGAAGAGAAGGCTAGTTTGGCTGTTGGTATGGATGACACATTACACACAGCATGCACTTTCCCCGAAGTTGGAGTATGGCAGCCTTAATGGCGGGATAAAAAAAGGTCATACACACAAAACTCCACTCCCTATACAGGGGGTGTCCGCAGGAGTATCAGCCTGGATACGCAGAAGAAGAAAGTAGATCACACAGATTTGGGAGTGAAAAGTCTAGCAGACGAGAGGAAAAGTAAGGGTCGTGTGGATCATGCTGTAATACAAAAAGAAGCGAACATCGGACCTGTCTCCGAGTCAGGCATAGCATGGGTCCAGGGCTGAACTGTGCGATGAATATGTTTTGATAATGACTGATCTGACGACAAAAGCCAGCTGCAGCTTTGAGTATAATAGAGAATGTATAGCGTTTTTGGCCTAATCTGTAACTGTGGAGTCGGACCGAAAAGAGGCCACTAACCCGTCCTTCAAATTTATGGGTCTGAATTCATCTCCTCATTTACATAGTTATCGGTCATGGCGTCCCCGACGCCTAGGTCAAGGTCACACTCGGTGCAACAGGTTTCACACCGCAAAATTGGCGCGCCAGGGCCTTGTTTGAGAAGTCGGTTATTTACAGACAGACCCACTGCGATTATTCCGAGGTTGTTTTTTTTTTCCTTGATTAATGAGTCTGAACATTGTTCTTCTTCTTTACTTTCATACGCCCATCAAGACACATACTCACCTGTCACCTGTCCATAACCTGCCCCGGGTCATAGGGGGCACTGCAGGATGGCTTGTCTAACAAGAAGCCTCCTCCACCTGACCTGGTCGTTGTCTAGTGCCTGGGTTTGGGCGAAGCTTTCGCCGGTCCCTACCGTGACCGTCACACAATCAACAGCCAGGAATCACACATTGCTGATTTAAACTGGTCTGTCAGCTGGCATGAATTGACACGATCAAAGCGCAATGAATGTACCTGTATTTGTGATTAGTTAGGATAATACTTTAGCACTTTTTTTCTTTTCTTTCTTTCTTTTCTTTCTCTCGGTTGTTTTTTCTTTGTGTGTTTGTTTGTTTTTTTGTTCGTTTGTTTGTTTGTTTTTCGCGAGCATATCTCTACAGACATGTTTACCCATTCAATTTCGCCGAATTTTGTACCTATGATTTTGGCAAAATACGACCAATACGACGAATCAAAAAGAAAAAAAAATCGGGAAAAAAATTCTTGAGACAGTATTTTTGAGTGGTAATTGCACTTGCAGATTCTAACCGTAAGATGTCGATTCTAACCAAAGAGCGACAACTCTTGCTAGCTTCCGCGCGCGAAAAGACGTCAGGCTGTGTTTAAAGTGTTGACAACATGCCCAGAAACGTCGAAAAAAAATCGGCGAGAGAATATGAGCCTGTTGCCAAAGTGTGCTGATGAATCAGGTTTGAAAGCCATCTCTTTCTCTGGCGACCCTACACTTCTCTTTCATTGTGCCGTTCCCTGTAAAATGGTCCTACAGAGGCATCAGCGATCTGGTTATGTGGCCATGACGAAACATACGAGAGAGAGAGAGAGAGAGAAGAGAGAGAGAGAGAGAGAGGGGGGGGGGAGAGAGAGAGAGAGAGAGAGAGAGAGAGAGAGAGAGAGAGAGTGAGAGAGAGAGAGAACGCGAATGCGAATGCGAATGCGAATGATTTATTCAGATTGAGTCCATAGCCCATACTGAAGGAGTGACACCAGCAATACAACACACAAAGAAGGATTTTCAGTAAAGGAAATGCAAAGAAAGAAAAAAACCGTTACACATATATACACTATGCAAACTATTATGAATATACAGTTCGTATTCGCTTTTGAGCTTCATATATGTACATAGCAAGATCAAAGAGGACAAGAGAGAGAGAGAGAGAGAGAGAGAGAGAGAGAGAGAGAGAGAGAGAAGACTGACAGACAGACAGACAGACAGACAGAGATAAAGAGAAAGAGACAGACAGACAGAGATGAGCTTCTACTGCCCACCCTACACAAAATTGTAACGTAAAAGTAAGCTATCCAATGAAGCCAACCAGCCAACAACATAAATAACGCAAGATATCCTCAAAATTTTCAATGACTAACTAATCTTACCAACTGAAAACAAAACATCAACAGATGTAAGCGGGCTTGGGGGCAAAACAATAATGTAAAGTAAACATCGAACGAATTGACGAACCGACAGACTAGATCGAAACATAGGATTGCATGAGCCCGTGTGTGTGTGTGTGTGTGTGTGTGTGTGTGTGTGTGTGTGTGTGTGTGTGTGTGTGTGTGTGTGTGTTTACATTAACTACTCAAAGTTTAACACGCAGTTAAATCAGGCCTGTTGACACCGTGGTAATGACTTGTCAGGGACCTCTTTACACCGGTGCTTTGTCTTCCTCCTTGAACGGTGGGTATCCTCCTAGAATGGTTGACATCATTGTGTACCCTTTGAAAGAGAAAAGGGGAGTAACTGAAAATGAAACAGGGGATGGGGTGGGATGGGTGGGGTGTGAAAAGTCCATGAAACAGACAGGTCCATTAGAATCATGGGGCAAGATGAGGAATATCCAGAGAAAGTTGCCACGAATTGCAAGAATTTTTTTTTTTTTTTTCTGAAAGGGAAAAAGTGTCAACAAACATGTTTGTTAGACAACTTCAAATGTCTAAATTTCTTTTCCTAGCTTTAAAGCGAAGGGAAAACTCGATACAAATGAGATAAACTATATTTTCGTACACGGTTATGTGAGCAGGATCGAATGGACAATGTATGTATGGATGTATATATTTATTAACATATATTTTCACTGGTTTGTTTTCTTTGGTATTGTAACGGGCCACAGGCCTATACACAATTAAACCATTGTCAATTGTCAATCTCTCTCTCTCTCTCTCTCTCTCTCTCTCTCTCTCTCTCTTCTCTCTCTCTCTCTCTCTCTCTCTCTCTCTCTTTAATCGCTGATAGTGACAGGTGAAAGTTAGTCAGGAGATGGTGTGTGTGTGTGTGTGTGTGTGTGTGTGTGTGTGTGTGTGTGTGTGTGTGTGTGTGTGTGTTTGTGTGTCTGTGTGTCTGTGTGTCTGTGTGTGCCCATACACTGCAAACTTCCATTCGTAATGACGATACATGGCAGTTCAAGAACGTTTGATATATT
>CM065738.1:20422337-20427337 GCA_033310375.1 Conus canariensis
CCTCAAAGGAGAGTTGCCACCTGTCCCTTGGTGTTTGCTGCTATGCCATCCCGCAGGGAACTGAAGTGAGGAGGCTTGGGCCCGGTTGCAGAACAAGCTGAACAGCTAACGCCCTAGCTGAACAGCTTCTTAGCTGGGTAGGTAGGTTAGCGGACCAGCTGTAGCTGGCCAGTTAAGGACTCGCGTTGCACAAGCAAATTTAACTGGCCAGATAGCTACCTGTCCAGCTTCCGCTGTCTCATCGGGAAATCCCGTTCCACGACATGGAAATTCCGTTCCGAAACGAAATTTTCCCGGAAGTAAGCTACTGTCATTTTCCCAGAAGTAGTAACATTTCTTTTTCCAAGAAGTACGTACTTTCATTTTTCCAAGAAGTACGTACTTTCATTTTTCCAAGAAGTACGTACTTTCATTTTTCCAAGAAGTATGTACTTTCATTTTCCGAGAATTTGTCACTTATTGGATTCAACAAGATTCAACTCACAACGATAAAGATCCAGTGATCGTGGTTGTTTTTGAAGAAGAAGATGGAGCCAACACCAGCTAAAAAACCCAGGAAGGCCAATTTCTCAGCCAGTGAGACGTTGACTGTAATAGAGGAGTTCCAAAGCAGAAAGGACGTACTCCAAAGCAAGCTGCGGTCTTTTCATTCCAACAGAGACAAGCAAAATGCATGGCAGCAGATCACGGATGCAGTGAATGCTGTTTCCACAGTAAAAAGAACTGTAGCAGAAGTAAAAGAAAAATGGTCGAAGCTGTCCACTGAGGCGAAAACACAACTGAGAGCCCGGAGAAACCCTCCTACCGGCTCTGGAAAATCGGAGGAGATGCCGAACTTGGACATCATGGCTGATATCTTTGAGGGGTCAACATTGATTGAAGGAATCAAGGAAGGCAGCTTTGACTCCGGAGAAGGTGAAATTAAAGGTATGTGATGACTATTATCCTTTTGGGGATTCGGGCAGGGGAAAATATACTTAAGCAAACAATGTTCATTTCACTGTCTTGTGCCTGTGTCTGTGTGTGTGTGCTTGCGTGCGCGTGCACATTGAGAGAGGGTTTTAGAGGGGGCGGTGGGGGTGGATAACATATGTCACACAACATCTTAAGGTGTCACACTACACACATTTTGAAAAAAAAAATATGCCTATTACTGTGATGAAGGGTGGAAATGTCCGAGTGATTATGTGTGTTTGTAACAATAACAATAATAACAATAAATTTTATTCAGTCTATTCCGGCCATATGGCCCATAGTGACAAGGAGTTATACAGTAATCAACACAATTTGTAAGGTAAACCACAACTCCTCCCCACCCCACCACCCTTCTCTCTCTCTCTTTTTTTTTTAACCTCTTAGTTTCATACTTTCCACAATGTATACAGCAATTTTAACAGCAAGTTTACTTTTGACAGTTTGAGATTCATGTGTGTCTTTGAGACTCGTGTGTGTGTGTGTGTGTGTGTGTGTGTGTGTGTGTGTGTGTGTGTGTGTGTGTGTGTGTGTGTGTTTCTTTGTTTGCGTGTGTGTATGTGTGTGTGCATGTGTGTGTGTGTGTGTGTGTGTGTGTGTGTGTGTGTGTGTGTGTGTGTGTGTGTGATTTCTACTTGGTTTAAGTGTTCTGCTGTTGAACCTGGAAACAAAAGGCTCCAGGTTTGATTCTGCCTTACGCCATGCTGTTGTTATTATTGGTAAAAGGTATTTTAACTCTCCTTTCTTCTCTGGACCTAAGTGTTTGAATCAATATCAAGTTTGCTGGGAATAAAAACAATAGTACCCTATCACAGGGGTGACGTAATCACTCATTTGCTAAGCACCTTGTTAACAATGCCTCTAAAAGCCTTATGGCCTAGAAAGACATTTACTTCTCTTTTTAACTTAGTCTAACATGTTGAAAAAATAATAGAAATAAAAGAGGTCTTCATATAGCTTGGAATGTATATTTATGTTGCAGGTTGTCCCATCAGTCTTCCAACAAATCCTGAGACAACACAGGAAGAAATGCCCATTCTGATTGTTTCGGATGATACAGGGCCCATCATCTTGAATCCAGTTGCTCTACCTGTTCCTGTCACATCCCTGCCATCTGCCACATCCCTGCCATCTGCCACAGTCACATTCCTGCCATCTGCCACTGTCACATCCCTGCCATCTGCCACTGTCACATCCCTGGCATCTGCCACTGTCACATCCCTGCCATCTGCCACTGTCACATCCCTGGCATCTGCCACATCCCTGCCATCGGCCACTGTCACATCCCTGCCATCTGCCACTGTCACATCCCTTCCATCTGCCACTGTCACATCCCTGCCATCTGCCACTGTCACATCCCTGGCATCTGCCACATCCCTGCCATCTGCCACTGTCACATCCCTGCCATCTATCACAGTGACATCCTCCGACAGCCTAGCACAGCCTCCAACAAATGTGCCTCCCCCATCCGCACATGCTTCAGCTTCTTCGCCTGCTGGTTCATCAGCCCGTCATCGCGCCAGAGTGCCCCCTGCACAGAGTGAGACAGAACAACTGTACATGAAGTATCTGACTGTGTCAACAGACTTAAAGGAGAATATCAAGACTCAACTGCAGAGTGGTACCAGTACTGAAAATGAGCTGAAGGAACTTCAAAAAGAAAAACTGAAAGCAGAGATTGAGCATGCTGCTGAAATCCACAAACTCCAAAAAGAGAAACTGTTATTAGAAATCAGGCTTTTGAAACAACAACTTGGCCAGGAATAACAAGTGACACATCTCATCATTCTCCCCCCCCCCCCCCAAGTCCCCACCCAGCACCCTCTCTCCCACAACACACACACACTCACACACACACACTCACACTCACACACACACACACACACACACACACACACACACACTCACACACACACACACACTCACACTCACACTCACACACACACACACTCACACTCACACACACACACACACTCACACACACACACACCACACACACTCACACACACACACACACCACACACACACACCACACACACACACACTCACACTCACACTCACACACACTAAGCACAAAGCACAAAGAGGAAGGGAAGGAGAGAAAAAGAGGGAGGGAGGATGGGAGACAAAAGAAAAACCAGAATAAAACTACAATGAAGAGACATCTTAGAAAAGTATTACAAATCAAAGAACAATCCAAAGCTTGTACATTTTCTGTTAATGTTCATGTTTGTTCTGGGAGTACTAAATTTTCTTTAACTATTACTCAATAAATAGTGGCTTTACATTTTTTTTTATAAATTAATAATTTCATTTACTGTGAAAATGTATCCCATTAACAAAAATAAATCAAATAGAATACTCACATTTTGTTGTAAGGTTAATTGCAAAATATGTCTGTTGGCTGAATGCCTTCTCTTTGCTTCTGAATGCATCACCCAAATCTGTTGGTTCAATTTACATTCTGAGCGCTTATAGTAGTATGAGAAATTCAGTTATGCACAAGTAGTGCATGCAATCATTGCTTAATTTGCATTTTAATTTAGAGGTAAGGTGGGAATCGACAGTTTTCTTTCTTAGGATGTTCTGGTGAGTGTGAATAGTTGAAGTTGATTATTTTCATTAAAATAATTAACTGGTTGAAATGTGTTGTTTTAGCTGCTTGCATTTTGTCAAATTTGCTCTCTCTCTCTCTCTCTCTCTCTCTCTCTCTCTCTCCTCTCTCTCTCTCTCTCTCTCTCTCTCTGCTTTTTTAGCACAAAATATAGATCACTTACCTTATTAAGGCTGGCATCTAAAACCTTGCAACAATGGTCTGTCGCGCAGCTCTGCCAGTACGTGCTGCTGGCACCTCGTACTCAATGTCATTGTCACCATCATCATTGTCATTGTCTTCCTCATACTCCATTGGAGCTCCCATGTCTACTGCCATGTTATGGAGGACTAAACAAGCAGTGATGACCCTGCATGCTCGATCAGGTGCGTATCGCAGCTCAGAATGCAGACAGTGGAAGCGACGTTTCAACACCCCGATGCATCTTTCCACAGTGGTTCTAGTTGAAACAAAGGCAGCATTGTAATGTCTCTCTTGACGAGTTTGGGGGTTCAGAAAGGGGGTCATTAACCATTGGCGCAGGGGATAGGCACTGTCACCCAATATCAGTCCATCTAAAAGAGGGGGTTGTCTTTCAAATTCTCTCCAAACAGAGCTCTCTCTGAGCATCCTTGCATCATGAACAGAGCCTGGGTTTCTCACCACACAGTTTATGATTCTCAGATCAAAATCACAAACAATTTGTACATTAATACTATGTTTCCCACGCCTGTTGACAAATTCATGTTCGTTTTCTGTTGGTGCCAGAATTTTTATCTGGGTTCCATCTATACATCCTATGACATTTGGAAAATTATTCCTTTCAAAAAATTTCCTCTTTTGTCTGTTGGCATCAGCTTGATTGGGGAAATGAATGAATTCCCTGGCATGTCGGCACAAGGCTGCAGATACACGGTGAACTATTCTTGATACCGTACTCTTATGCACATTCACAGTGTCACCTAACACATTCTGAAAGCTTCCAGACGCATAGAAACGCAACGCTACAAGTACCTGCATTTCTGCTGATAGTGTATCTCGTCTTCGGTTGCCAAATTCCAAGTCATTTTGCAACAAATCAACAATCCTGAGGATGTCTGGCCTACGAAAACGGTAACGTGAATAAAGTTCTGCATCATCAAGTTCTTGAAGAGGATTGAATCGTTCTCTAACAACTCGATTCCTTCTCTGTATTCTCTGCATAAAATATTGATGAATGAAACCAGCCATGTTGACACACATTTAGCTGAACAGCTAAGAGATTTAGAGCTGCTCCGACCAACTCTAAAGTTGGGGGGCTAAACTAGCTGGAGAGCTAGAGATAACTGGACATGTGCAACCCAGTTAGTGTCGCTTGTCGGGGAATTCCCAATCTTAGCTGTGCAGCTAAGCGATTTAGCTGAACAGCTTGTGACATGTGCAACCGGGCCTTGAT
>CM065738.1:20432337-20437337 GCA_033310375.1 Conus canariensis
ACCATCATAGACCACAAATGACAGTAGATGCTCTCTCTCTCTCTCTCTCTCTCTCTCTCTCTCTCTCTCTCTCTCTCTCTCTCTCTCTCTCTCAGATACCATGGATGACCCCTACTTTCAATACGTGCTGGGTCTTTAAAGCTATCATGGATTTTGCAAATGTCAATACGTGCTATGCCCGTGAGATACGTTCGATGACCCGAACCCTTAAGACGTGTCTTGACTGTCACATACAAGGATGACTCGTACAGTCAGTAGGTGTTCTGTGTCTGTCATGTACCATGGACGACGCCACTGTCAGTGCGTGTCATGCCAGGCAGAGGACATGGATGATCCACGCTGTTAGTACGTGCTGTGTCTGTCATATTTCAGTGACATCCCCAGCTTTCAGCACGTGTTATAACTGGCAGATGCCATGGCTAGCTTCCACTGACAGTTGGCGTCGTGTTTGTCGGATGCTAAGGATGTCCCCACTGTCAGTGCTTTGTTCGTTTTTGGATGACCTTGTGGCATTCACTGATGTTCTGTCTGAGCGACACCGTGGCTGACAGACCCCCCTACTGTCAGTACGTTCTTTGTCTGCCAGATGTTATGGATGATACGTCACGTTGACTGTTTCTGTGATTCACTGAGTGCTGTTGTATATTGAGTATGTTTTGGAATCTGTCGGTGCTACTGTATGTTGAGTATGTTTTGGAATCTGTATGTTGAGTATGTTTTAGAATCTGTCGGTGCTACTGTATGTTGAGTATGTTTTGGAATCTGTCGGTGCTGCTGTATGTTGAGTGTGTTTTGGAATCTATCAGTGCTACTGTATTTTGAGTATGTTTTGGAATCTGACGGTGCTACTGTATGTTGAGTATGTTTTGGAATCTGTCGGTGCTGCTGTATGTTGAGTGTGTTTTGGAATCTGTCAGTGCTACTGTATTTTGAGTATGTTTTGGAATCTGACGGTGCTACTGTATGTTGAGTATGTTTTGGAATCTGTCGGTGCTGCTGTATATTGAATGTGTTTTGGAATCTGTCGGTGCTATTGTATGTTGAGTATGTTTTGGAATCTGTCAGTGCTACTGTATGTTGAGTATGTTTTGGAATCTGTCGGTGCTATTGTATGTTGAGTATGTTTTGGAATCTGTCAGTGCTACTGCATGTTGAGTATGTTTTGGAATCTGTCAGTGCCACTGTATGTTGACTATGCTCTGGGAGGCAGGGAACAGTAAACAATAAACAGTAAATAAGTAGGGTAACTTTTGCTCCCATAAGAAAACCTAACACAGAGTAACTTTTATTCAAGACTGGCACAGCCTTTTAAACTTAAATAAATCAGACAAATACATACATAGACGAACAATCTAATATTGGGGGAAAAACAAGCGCAGGCCAACAACTCCTCTGTCATCATAGTAATGACTTGGCAAAGATATGGACTGAAGGGGGGGGGGGGGGGGGGAGGGGTTGAAGATGAAGAAAATATATTATAGATATGCAGCTCTTCACTAGCTGCATGAGGGAACCATCGTCATCCCTTTCGAAGGCAGATCTATTTGTATGGCCTGCTCCTAGGCCTTTCGTCCGCTGGATTGGAACTCATCAGGGAGACACGGCTGGTTGTGTCTGTGCTCCTGGCGTCAAATAGAGACACACCACAGTCAATAATACCGTGGTGTTCTCACCACCATGGCTGCTTTGGGGGTGCTGTTGGATTCTTTTTTGAACCCTTGGTGGTGAGAACACCACGGTATTATGGACTGCGGTGTGTCTCTATTTGACGCCAGGAGCACAGACACAACCAGCCGTGTCTCCCTGATGAGTTCCGATCCAACGGACGAAAAGCCTAGGAGCAGGCAATACAAATAGGTCTGCCTTCGAAAGGGATAACGATGGTTCTCTCATGCAGCTAGTGAAGAGTTTTCATATCTATAATATATTTTCTTCATCTTCAACCTCCCCCCCCCTCCCCCCTTCAGTCCATATCTTCACCAAGTCATTCGGCGTTTGTGAATTAGTGAGTGGAACTTATGCTGAATGTCAGGAGAACCATAAACCCATGGGCAATATGCTCTTCATTGTTTGTGAATTAGTGAGAGGAACAGTATGCTGAATGTCGGGAGAACCATAAACCCATTGGCACTCTGCTCTTCAGTGTTTGTGAATTAGTGAGTGGAACTGTATGCTGAATGTCAGGAGAACCATAACACCATGGACATTATGCTCTTCAGCGTTTGTGAATTAGTGAGTGGAACTGTATGCTGAATGTCGGGAGAACCATAACGCCCTGGGCATCCTGCTCTTCAGCGTTTGTGAATTAGTGAGTGATGCTGTATGTTGACTGTCAGGACGACATAAATCCAGGGCGTGTTAGTGAATCACTGAGTGGTGCTGTTCTCTATGTCCAGAGGACAGAAACCAGGGGCATCTGCTGTTCTCTGTGTGTGTGAATCATTTAGTGGCTTTGTATTTTGACTGTAAGGAGAATAGAAACCCAAGGGCATTCTGCTCTTCAGTGTTCGTGAATCATTGGGCGGCGTTCTATGTTGACTGTGAGGACAGAAACCCATGGACATTCTACTGTTCTGTCTTTGTGAACCATTGAGTGGCGCTGAATATTGACTGTCGGGAGGACAGAAACCCAAGGGCATTCTGCTCTTCAGTGTTCGCGAATCACTGAGCGGCGTTCTATGTTGACTGTAAGGACAGAAACCCACGGGCATTCTACTGTTCTGTGTTTGCGAATCATTGAGTGACGCTGTATGTTGACTTTATGGAGGACAGAAACCCACGGGCATTCTACTGTTCTGTGTTTGCGAATCATTGAGTAGCGCTGTATGTTGACTTTATGGAGGACAGAAACCCACGGGCATTTTGCTATTCTGTGTTTGTGAATCATCGAGTGTTGTTGTATGTTGACTGGGGAGGAGGACAGACACCCACGGGTATTCTACTGTTGAGAATTTGTGACTCAAACAATGAGCTTATACGTTGACTGTGTCAGGAGAACCAGAAACCCACGGGCATTCTGCTGTTCAGTGTCTTTGTGGCTGTGGTGGGCAATCCTGTGCTGTACGGATACAACATTGGTGTCGTCAACACACCATCTTCGGTAAGATGTGAACAGATGTGATGTGCTACGCTGTGGTGTGATGTAATATGATATGACGTCAGGTGAGGTGATGTGAGCTGTGGTGAGGTAAGGTGAGATGAGATGAGGTGAGGTGAGGTGAGGTAGAGTGAGGTGAGGTGAGGTGAGGTGAGGTGAGATGAGGTGAGGTGAGATGAGGTGAGGTAAGGTGAGATGAGATGAGGTGAGGTAAGGTGAGGTAAGGGAGATGAGGAAAGGGAGATGAGGTGAGGTGAGATGAGGTGAGGCAAGGTGAGGTGAGATGAGGTGAGGTAAGGTGAGGTAAGGGAGATGAGGTAAGGGAGATGAGGTGAGGTGAGATGAGGTGAGGAAACGGTGAGGTGAGATGAGGTGAGGTAAGGTGAGGTAAGGGAGATGAGGTGAGGTGAGATGAGGTGAGGCAAGGTGAGGTGAGATGAGGTGAGGTAAGGTGAGGTAAGGGAGATGAGGTAAGGGAGATGAGGTGAGGTGAGGTGAGATGAGGTGAGGCAAGGTGAGGTGAGATGAGGTGAGGTAAGGTGAGGTAAGGAAGATGAGGTAAGGGAGATGAGGTGAGGTGAGATGAGGTGAGGTAAGGTGAGGTGAGATGAGGTGAGGTAAGGTGAGGTAAGGGAGATGAGGTGAGGTGAGATGAGGTGAGGCAAGGTGAGGTGAGATGAGGTGAGATGAGGTGAGGTAAGGTGAGGTAAGGTGAGGTAAGGGAGATGAGGTAAGGGAGATGAGGTGAGGTAAGATGAGGTGAGGTAAGGTGAGGTGAGATGAGGTGATGTGAGGTGAGGTGATATAACGTGACGTGAGGTGATGTAACATGGGGTGATGTGATGTGATGTGTGTGATGTGATGTGATGTGATGTGATGTGATGTGACCTGATGGGATGTGATATTCGTCTTTTTCATACTTGTACAAACCATGATTTTGAGTCTTATTTTCATAAGCAAGAAATTAAAAAAAAAAAAAATGATGAGAGTTTTAGTGTTATTTAAGATTTAGGACTATGTTGTGTTTCAGATCGAGCATATTTTCGGAATTTTTTCTGATCTATTTTTTATTCATTTACATATTATTTATCGTTTGGTAAAGAACTGTTCAGTCTAAAAAAAAAAAAAAAAACCAGTTCGTTGAAATCTGTTTCAAACTTGAGTTCTAAAGTAACCATCGAAAAATCTGTTCTATGCTCAGGGAGGAAGCTATAACTTAAGCCTAGGTAGTACCACATCACATCATCTAATAGCAGCACCAGTCTTGTTTGCTTTGTTTTAATGGTGCTGGCCTTTGCCGTGCAAACTGCCTGCGTTTAGGGTTATAACTTACATAGTACCAAATCACATAGCCTAATAGCAGAACCAGTCTTGTTATAACTTACGTAGTACCAATTCACATAGTCTAATAGTAGAACCAGTCTTGTTATCACTTACGTTGCGACCAATTCATATAGTCTAATAGTAGAACCAGTATTTGCTTTGTTTTAATGGTGTTGGCCTTTGCCATACGAACTGTCTGTCTTTTGGGTTGTTTTCATTCCATTTGTTAGTCAGAAGAAGTTCTGCCACCATATTTTCTGCAGCGTTCGTGCCTTTAGATTATCATTTTTTTCCGATTGAAATAATCCACGTCAGGCTCAAGGACTAAAGTAGGACAATCAGTCACTAGAACATTCTCAGTGGTACATTTTTTAAAGTTTTATGTTTTATGTTTCTGGTAAAAAAAAAAAAAAGGGGGGGGGGGAGGGGTCATCTCTGTTACATCCGTACATATCATCCAAAATTAGACCCTAGTCCGTTATAATGAACGACGATTTAATTTTCATCTGGATCCGCACTCGCTTTATTGAATCTTAGATCAAATGTGTTTCAAAATATGTGTTGCAAGTGCTTTAGAGTT
>CM065738.1:20444837-20489837 GCA_033310375.1 Conus canariensis
TAGTCTTGCTGGTTGCCGCTGCTGCTGCTGCTGCTACTTCCGTACTAAAACTGCTACTACTCCTGCTTTATAATGTACCAATTCGGTATAGATGATCCAGAGTTCATACTGTTGAAGGAATGAATTTATGCGGGATGTGTGCGTTTGTTGCTGAATCATGTATCATTATGGAATCAGTCATTCAGTGCGTTTTTTTTAGTACATTAAAACATCAGTGATCCAGTGTGTGACGTTTCTGACAACAAAACGCCAATAATCAAGCGTGTGTTCTTTCTGACACTAAAAAAATCAATGGTCCGCTGTGCATCATTTCGTACATTAAAACATCAATGATCCAGTGTGTGTTGTATTTTATATCAAAAATCGGTAATCCAGCGGATGATGTTTCTGATATTGAAATATCAATTAATCAATGAATTAGCGTGTCCTTTTTATGACCTTAAAGCATCAATGATCCAATGTGTATTTTTTTTTGACATTACAACATCAATGATCAAGTACGTTGTTGTGTTGCTGGTTTGCACCTTGTGCTACGACTGACTGACTCCCTTTTGACTCCGGAGGCCACCACTGAGCGTGACCCGAACCATTCTAAAACTGTTAATTATCATTAGTAGTAGTAGTAGTAGTAGTAGTAGTAGTAGTAGTAGTAGTAGTAGTAGTAGTAGTAGTAGTAACAGTATTATTATTATTATTATTTTTATATTATTATTATTATTATATTATCTATTACTATCTACTACACTTACTATACTACTACTACTACTACTACTACTTTTCTATTTTTTTAGTACTTACTGATATACTTATAGTAGTATTGTTTTATCATCATAGTAGTAGTAGTAGTAGTAGTAGTAGTAGTAGTAGTAGTAATACCATTATCATAATTGTAGTAGTAGTAGTAGTAGTAGCATTATGATGATGATGATGATGATGATGATGATGATGATGATGATGATGATGATGATGATGTTGATGATGATGATTCTTACTACAACTACTGTTGTTGTTGTTGTTGCCAAAACTTCAAGAGATAAATAATTGTTCAGATTGTTTATGTCGTTACGTTAGAAAAACCTTTGGACAGAGAACTGGAAACATAAGCGAGTAATAACCTTTTTTTCAGATCCAATTAAAACTTCAAGTTCTGTTTAATTGTTTGATACTGCTGGCCACAGAAAATAACATTTCCCTCTCCAGTTACCTTTGGGCCATTCTTTTGACTCATGCGTACTTCGTAAAAGGCGAGTAGTGTCCTTTATGCCTACCATGAGGTGAGTAACTCAAACATTTTTTTTTTCATGAAACGTTACATTCGCAGGATGTTGTACATAAGCAGTATACAACAGACTCCATGAAGTGTTTGTTTTGTTCTGTTCCACAAAATATACGTTTTGATTTTTTTTTTTTTTTTTTTGGTGTGTGTGTTGTAAGGTGAACATTTTAAAACTGTCTTTTTTGTTGTTGACCCACCCCTACCCCACACCACTCTTTCCGATTCTCTCCAACCTCCCTTAAGTTAACTTGACCATAAATAACACAAAATTAAAACTGAATGCTTGTTGTTATTCTCGCCATAATTGTCATGTATCATTGTAGGATGAAGAGGCGGGTGTGTACTCCGGATTGTGTTGTTGTAGGATGCTTTTGACATGTGCCACTACTTTTCAGGCTCAGTGGATCGGTGGCCATGGTTGTTTGCCTTTAACGCCGTGCCAGCCGGCATGTGTCTGCTGATGATGCCCTTCTGTCCGGAGAGCCCCCGCTACCTGCTCCTGAAAAAGGGAGATGAACAGGCCGCACGCAAAGGTCAGGGGTCAGGGGCCAGGGGTGAAAGGAGCACGTGGGATGGGATTGACAGACAAGGATGTGGAAGAATCCATAATGATGTAGAGAAGGGAAAAAAAAAAAGTGTCAGGAGACGAGGGGGTGCGTGATGTGCATGGGTAGAATATGTCTACAGGGTGGGGGTTGGGGGGTGAAAAAGGGTGTTTGATATGTATAGGGCAGAATGTCAGGAGAGGAAGGGGTGTATGATGTGTACAGGACAGAATGTTAAGAGAGGAAGGGGTGTATGATGTGTACAGTGCAGAATGTTAGGAGAGGAAGGGGTGTATGATGTGTACAGGACAGAATGTTAAGAGAGGAAGGGGTGTATGATGTGTACAGTGCAGAATGTTAGGAGAGGAAGGGGTGTATGATATGTACAGTGCAGAATGTTAGGAGAGGAAGGGGTATGGTGTGTACAGTGCAGAATTTAGGAGAGGAAGAGGCGTATGCTGTGCACAGTGCAGAATATTAGGAGTGGAAGAGGTGTATGTTGTGCACAGTGCAGAATGTTAGGAGTGGAAGAGGTGTTGTTGTGCACAGTGCAGAATGTTAGGAGTGGAAGAGGTGTATGTTGTGCACAGTGCAGAATTTCAGGAGAGGAAGAGGCGTATGCTGTGCACAGTGCAGAATTTCTAGGAGTGGAAGAGGTGTATGTTGTGCACAGTGCAGAATTTCAGGAGAGGAAGAGGCGTATGCTGTGCACAGTGCAGAATGCTAGGAGTGGAAGAGGCGTATGCTGTGCACAGTGCAGAATGTGGAGTGGAAGAGGCGTATGCTGTGCACAGTGCAGAATGTTAGGGTGAAGAGGTGTATGCTGTGCACAGTGCAGAATGTTAGGAGTGGAAGAGGTGTATGATGTGTGCAGTGCAGAATGTTAGGAGAGGAAGGGGGTTTATGCTGTGTATAATGCAGAATGTTAGGAGAGGAAGGGGTGCATGATGCGTACAGTGCAGAATGTTAGGAGAGGAAGGGGTGTATGATTTGTACAGGACAGAGTGTGTCAGGACAGAAAGGGATGTATGATGTGTACAGGACAGAATGTCAGGACATGAAGGGGTGTATGATGTGGACAGGGCAGAATGTCAGGACATGAAGGGGTGTATGATGTGGACAGGGCAGAATATGTTCAGAGAGGAAAGGTGTATGAAGGGAGCAGATTAAGGTGTGTCAGAAGAACGATGGGCTATGATAAAGGTAGGGCAATACATCCTGAGTGGTAAATGGTTAAGCCAGGACAGATAGCCTGTATGCGCAAGGCTTATGTCTTTATCTCCACTTCTTAAAACGTTTATAAAATGTTGAATATTCGAGGAAGAGAAAGGAGACGGTAAGGAGGGGAGAATAAGGGTGAGAGAGAGAAAGAGAGAGAGAGAGAGAGAGAGAGAGAGAGAGAGAGAGAGAGAGAGAGAGACAGACAGACAGACAGACAGACAGACAGACAGACAGACAGACAGACAGAGATGTATCTTCATAACGCTCCATTTGATCCACATATATGTTCTGTTTTTTCTACAGTCTTTTTGCACGGTCAGGATTTTTATTTAATCATGCATATATGTCAGCACTGGCCTATTTCGCGAGATGTCACCAAAGATGGCCCCACGCCCAATTATTTGACAAAAAGCACAGTCACTTCATTTTCTTTTTGTCGTGTACACGCACACACACGCACGCACGCACGCACGCACGCACGCACGCACGCACGCACGCACGCACGCAATGTGAATGTGGAAATACCTACCTATTTATCTATCCATTTGTTCTCTTTCAGCTGTTCTGTCTTACAATTTTCTGTGTATTTATGTATCTGTTTTTCTATCCATTCATCAATCTATCGAATTTATCTATGTATCTATGTATCTATGTATGTATCTATCTATCTATCTATCTATCTATCTATCTATCTATCTACTTCTATCTATCTATCTCCATTCGTCTCCCCCCCTCTCTCTGTCTATCTATCTATCCGTCTATCTATCTATCTTTTTATCTATTCAGTCATCTATCTATCTATCTATCTGTCTATCCAACTTTCTATATATCGTTCTATCTATCTGCCTGTCCGCCCGTCTGTCTGTCTATCTATCTGTCTGTCTATCTATCTGCCTCTCTATCTGTTCGTCTGTCTCTGTCTGTCTGTCTGTCTGCCTGTCTGTCTGTCTATCTCTCTATCTATCTATCTGTCTATCTATCTATCTATCTATCTATCTATCTATCTATCTATCTCTCTAGCTATCTAGCTATCTATCCACCCATCCATACATCCATCCATTTTCTTTCTTCCTGTCTCTTTGTCAATTTATCTAGCCATGGACAGGTTGCCGGGCACGAGCAATGTGGATGAGGAGATAGATGATCTATTTATCTATCTTTCTTTCTATCTATCTATCTATCTATCTATCTATCTATCTATCTATCTATCTATCTATCTATCCATCCATCCATCCATCCATCCATCCATCCATCCATCCATTTTCTTTCTTGCTGTCTCTCTGTCTATGTGTCTAGCCATGGAGAGGTTCCGGGGCACGAGCAATGTGGAGGAGGAGATAGAGGAGATGCGCGTGGAAGGACGGAAGGCGATGGGAGTGACCAACTTTTCCTTGAAGCAGCTGGTCACCTCCCCTTCCCTGCGCCTGTCCGTCGTCATCGCCTGCGTCTTGCAGACCACCCAGCAGTGCTCTGGCATCAATGCCGTGAGTCTGTCTGTCTGTCTGTCTGTCTGTCTGTCTGTCTGTCTCTGTCTCTCTCTCTGTCTGTCTCTGTCTGTCTCTCTTTCTCTCTCTCTTTCTCTCTCTCTCTCTCTCTCTCTCTCTCTCTCTCTCTCTCTCTCTCTCTCTCTCTCTCTCTCTCTCTCTGTCTCTCTCTCTGTCCGACTCGGTGACTTCGTCTGTCTGTCAGTCTACTTGTGCCTTGATCTTCCTGTCCGTCGGTCTGTCTGTCAGTCTACTTGTGCTTTGATCTTCATGTCCGTCGGTCTGTCTATCGGGTCTGTCTACTGGTCTGTCTGTCCTGTTTTGCATCTGCCTTTGCTACCCCCCCTCCCCTCCTATCCCTGCCTCCAGCCCCCCCCCCCCCCCCCTTTTCTCCACCTTGCCCTTACAACCCCATCCTGTCTTCCCTTGTCATTCCCTGGCGGTCTGGGTCATTCGTTGGGTCACCGTGGCTTCAGGTTGGTCAGTTGACATCATATCGTGTCTTTGTTTATTTATTTATTTTGTTTATTTGTTTGTTTTGTTTATTTATTCCGCTTTTTTAAAACTAAGACTTTAATCCTTGTTTTGTGATTATTTTTATGCGCCCTAACCATCCCCCTCTTTTTTCACCCCAAATGATTTCATTCTTAGTCAGAACACTCATTTGCAGCTTGTCTGTGGTACCGCCATTGTACTCGTAACATAGCCCTGTCAGATTTGTTGTCCCAAAGGAAATGGATCTCTGGTGTAATGACAACACATTTATGCTTGCGTTACCATCATCCACCCCGTCTCTCTGCGACGTTTCTTTTTCTCCCTTCGACCGCCCCCCCCCCCCCCCCCCCCCCCCCCCCACCCCCCCCCCCCACCCCCCCCCCCTCCCCCTCCCCTCCTGTCTAAATCTACATATCATTACCTTGTAATTTACCCCTCCCCCTTGCCCATTAAAAGTAAAATTGTATGTATCACACACACACACACACACACACACACACACACACACACACAGAGTCATGCAAGCAAGCAAGCGCACACATGCACACACACACACACACACACACACACACACATGCGTGCATGAATGCACAAGCACACACACACACACACACATCTATCTATCTATCTACCTAATTATCTATCTATCTGTCTATCTATCTATCTATCTCTCTATCATATATCTATCTATTATACACACATCTATCTATCTATCTATACACACACACACGCACACCTGTTCACGGGCTTACTCACCGACTGTTCACGGGCTTACTCACCGACTCAGCATGGTTGGCAGGTGATGTCCTATTCCTCCTTCATCTTTGCCCAAGCCCACGTGCCCGACAACGCCATCCCCTACGTCATCGTGGGCACCGGCACCATCAATGTCCTGGCCACTATTGTGGCTGTAAGTGTCTTTCTCCCTGTCTTGTCTTTCTGCCTGTCAGTCTGTTTGTCGGCCTTTCTGCCTGCCTGCGTGCCTGCCAGTCTCTCACTCTGTCTCTGTCTCTCTGTCTCTGTGCCTCTGTCTGTCTATCTGACTCCCTCTCTCTCTCTCTGTGTCTCTGTAGATATGTACATACACACAGACATATATATATATATATATATATGTGTGTGTGTGTGTGTGTGTGTATCGACTACCTTACCAACTGGCACTAAGGGGGGAGGTCATTTGCTGATGAAGGCAAGTGGCAAATAAAGCCGAAAATTTCAACTATAACCACGACAGCTTGTTCTTGTGCTTTTTTTCTGTTGGATATATATATATATATATATATATATATATATATATATATAATGCGGAACAATTAAGTAGTGGGGGAAACCAAGTGCAGGCTAACAATTCTTCAGTCGTTATAGTAATGACTTGGCAAAGATTTGAACATAAAAAAAAAATGAAGAAAATGGGGGGAATATTTTATAAATATGAGAAGCCCTTCACTAACTGCCGGAGGGAACCATCATAGTCCCTCTCGAAGGCACATTTATTTGTATTGCCTGCTCCTAGGCCTTTCGTCCGCTGGATCGGACTCATCAGGGAGACACGGCTGACTGTGTCTGTGCTCTTGGTGTCAAATAGAGACACACCACAGTCCATAATTCTGTGGTGTTCTCACCACCAAGGGGTTCAAAGAAGAATCCAACAGCACCCTCAAAGCAGCCAGCGAAGGGCAGTAAAATGGAACAAAATAAAAGTGTGGAGAGGAAAAATGTTGCTGAAAAACTAAAGATTATTCAACGTATTAAAATGTAGGGGCAATCTTTGAGCCTATGCTTGAGGATCCATTCAAGAGCAAGGGGATCAAAGATATGAACAGTTGAGTGGTAGCTTGTGTTCATTAACCACAAGCATTGTGAGTGGCTAAGAATTGTACAAAACACCTTTCTTGATCTCCTAGAGATGCAATCTCCCATGATTACCAAACAATATATAATGCGAACAATTAAGTAGTGGGGGAAACCAAATCAGGCTAACAATTCTTCAGTCGTTATATAGTAATGACTTGGCAAAGATTTGAACTTTAAAAAAAAAAAGAAGAAAATGGGGGGAATATATTATAAATATGAGAAGCCCTTCACTAATGCAGGAGGGAACCATCATAGTCCCTCTCGAAGGCACATTTATTTGTGTATTGCCTGCTCCTAGGCCTTTCGTCCGCTGGATCGGACTCATCAGGGAGACACGGCTGACTGTGTCTGTGCTCTTGGTGTCAAATAGAGACACACCACAGTCCATAATTCTGTGGTGTTCTCACCACCAAGGGTTCAAAGAAGAATCCAACAGCACCCTCAAAGCAGCCAGCGAAGGGCAGTAAAATGGAACAAAATAAAAGTGTGGAGAGGAAAAATGTTGCTGAAAAACTAAAAGCATTATTCAAACAGTATAAAATGTAGGGGACAATCTTTGAGCCTATGCTTGAGGATCCATTCAAGGATGCAAGGGAGATCAAAAGATATGGAACAGTCTGAGTGGTCAGCTCTGCTGTTCAATAACCCAAGCAATTGTGAGTGGCTAAGAATTGTACAAAACAACCTTTACTTGGATCTCCTAAGAGATGCAATCTCCCACTGATTGACCAAACAATATAATGCTGAACAATTAAGTAGTGGGGGAAACCAAATACAGGCTAACAATTCTTCAGTCGTTATAGTAATGACTTGGCAAAGATTTGAACTTTTAAAAAAAAAAGAAAAAAATGGGGGGAATATATTATAAATATGAGAAGCCCTTCACTAATTGCAGGAGGGAACCATCATAGTCCCTCTCGAAGGCACATTTATTTGTATTGCCTGCTCCTAGGCCTTTCGTCCGCTGGATCGGACTCATCAGGGAGACACGGCTGACTGTGTCTGTGCTCTTGGTGTCAAATAGAGACACACCACAGTCCATAATTCTGTGGTGTTCTCACCACCAAGGGGTTCAAAGAAGAATCCAACAGCACCCTCAAAGCAGCCAGCGAAGGGCAGTAAAATGGAACAAAACAAAAGTGTGGAGAGGAAAAATGTAGCTGAAAAACTAAAAGCATTATTCAAACAGTATAAAATGTAGGGGACAATCTTTGAGCCTATGCTTGAGGATCCATTCAAGGATGCAAGGGAGATCAAAAGATATGGAACAGTCTGAGTGGTCAGCTCTGCTGTTCAAGAACCCAAGCATTGTGAGTGGCTAAGAATTGTACAAAACAACCTTTACTTGGATCTCCTAAGAGATGCAATCTCCCACTGATTGACCAAACAATATAATGCTGAACAATTAAGTAGTGGGGGAAACCAATACAGGCTAACAATTCTTCAGTCGTTATAGTAATGACTTGGCAAAGATTTGAACTTTTAAAAAAAAATGAAGTAAATGGGGGGAATATATTATAAATATGAGAAGCCCTTCACTAACTGCCGGAGGGAACCATCATAGTCCCTCTCGAAGGCACATTTATTTGTATTGCCTGCTCCTAGGCCTTTCGTCCGCTGGATCGGACTCATCAGGGAGACACGGCTGACTGTGTAGATAGATAGATAGATAGATAGATATAGATAGATAGATAGATAGATAGATAGATAGATATATTTGTGTGTGTGTGTGTGTGTGTGTGAGCGCGCGCGCGCGCGCGCGCGCGTGCATGCGTGCGTGCGTATGTGGTGTGTGTGTGTTGTGTGTGTGTGTGTGAGAGAGAGAGAGAGAGGAGAGAGAGAGAGAGAGAGAGAGAGAGAGAGAGAGAGACTGGTTTTGAATGTCTTGTTTGCTCTACTTTTTTTTATTCGGATTAGCTTGGATCCAGATAACAATACTGTAGTAAGTCGTGGCCTGAGAGGTACACGTTAGCTTCTCTTTGAAGCGGCGTCGTGCGACCATAGGGGTGCCATGCATGCCAAGTGACTGGAATATCTGCTTTGGCGCTTCTATCTTTGACAAGGAGCAGCATAGTCGAACTTAGTTATGTGGAGATAGATAGTGTTTGGTATGAGACGGAGTGGTGCCAATGTGGTTATGTGGCAAGATGACGTGTGGTATGTGACCGGAGTTGTAGCAATGTGGTTATGTGGCAAGATGGCGTGTGGCATGCGGCGTAGTTGTAGCAATGTGGTTATGTGGGAAGGCGGCGTGTGTGTTGTGACCGGAGTTGTAGCAATACGGTTATGAGGCAAGAGGGCGTGTGGTGAGTGACGGAGTTGTAGCAATGTGGTTATGTGGCAATATAGTGTTTGGTATGTGGCGGAGTTGTTTCAGTGTGGTTATGTGGCGATGATGTGATGTGGTGTGTGGGACGTAGTAGCATGTGGTTATGTGGCAATTATTGCGATTGTAGATAGGTTATGGCAAGAGGCGTGTGTGGTAGGACGGAGTTGTAGCAATGTGGTTATGTGGCAAGATGGCGTGTGGTGTGTGCGAGGGGGTTGTGAGCAATGTGGGTTATGTGGCAAGATGTGCAGTACATGGTGTGCAGAGTGGGTTGTGGCAATGTCAGCGTAGGTTCTGTAAGCTCCGATCCTCAGTGTAAGGTGTGAGATAGTGTTCAGTGATGGGGTTGCAGGTGCCTTGATGGAGAAGGCGGACGGAGGCCACTGTTGCTGTGGCCCATGTGTATGATGAGTCTTTCATTCATCACCATGACCATCTTCCTCAACTTGATGGGAAACCCTTCCCTCCAGGTGTCTGCACACTACACAGACACAGACGCTCACAGAGACACACACACATACACACAGACATACACGCACACAGACACATAGTCACACACACACACACACACACACACACACACACACACACACACACACACACACATACATACAGACACACTCGCACAACACACACACACACACACACACACACACACACACACACACACACACACACGAGGACACAAAACACAGTCACACACAACCACTCATACAGATATAGAGACATAAAGACACACACACACACACACACCACACACACACACACACACACACACACACACGCACGCACGCACGCACGTGCGCACGCACGCACGCACGCACGTACGCACGCAGGCATGCACGCGCACGCACACACACACACACACACACACACACACACACACACACACACACACACACACACTGAACTCTGTATCTTAAAACCACACGTGCTCGTATGATTACATAATCATTATGATTGATGCATCTGATCGCTTGAAATGGAAAGGAACATGGCCCAAACGTCTGTGCTCATTTACAAATTAAGCGCGGTTTTAAGGCTTTCTTATTTTCTGCAGCGACGCTGTGGATTTCTCTCCCTTTCCTGTTATGTCAGGCACCTTCTTTTCTGACTTTCAAATCGGCACTTTAAACTTACATATGTTTAAAGGCCAGTTGCAAAATATTATCTGAAATTTATATTTTCGCTCGTGTAGAATGAACAGTTTACCTGAGTTATGCTCTCTCTCTCTCTCTCTCTCTCTCTCTCTCTCTCTCTCTCTTCTGTGTGTGTGTGTGTGTGTGTGTGTGTGTGTGTGTGTGTGTGTGTGTGTGTGTGTGTGTAAGGGAGAGAGAGAAAGGGCGAGACAGACAGACAGACAGATGGACAGAGACAGAGACAGAGACAGAGACAAAAACTTAGAGACAGAGGCTGAAAGACACCCTGTTGCATCATGTGCTGATTATTGATGTGTGTGTGTGTGTGTGTGTGTGTGTGTGTGTGTGTGTGTGTGCGTGCGTGCGTGCGTGCGTGCGTGCGTGCGTGTATGTGTTTGTGTGTGTGTGCGTGCGTGCGTGCGTGCGTGCGTGCGTGCGTGCGTGTGTGTGTGTGTGTGTGTGTGTGTGTGTGTGTGTGTGTATGTGTGTGTGACAACTTTGTTGTGTGATGTTGCAGTCTCACTCTTCAGCATTCGCATTTGTCTGCATCGTTGTGGCTCACACGTACATCGTAGGATTCGCACTGGGACTAGGTAAGTTCGGGAAAGAAGAGAAGAGTTTGGCGTGAGGAAGGGGCAGATCAAGGGAAAGGAGGGGGTAGGTTGATAAAGAAGAGGAGCATTCATTTGTATCGTTTAGCTCATACCTATATCGTGAGTTTCGCCCTGGGATTTGATCAGTCAGCAGTGTCTCTCACTTTACCCTCCCTTCCCCCCTTTGCTGCTTATCTTTGGGGTATAAAAAAGTATAATACAACAAAGCTCCTATCAAATTTGGCTTTTTTTTCAGTGCCATTATGCAGATATGACTGATGCTGAAAGTCAGGCAGCAGAGTGAAGAAAGAAAGAGATACATCTGAAGGTGCGAATGAGACCCAGAGAAGTACTGTGCTCCACTGCCAAACAAATCAGCTGTGAGCAATCCTGCATCACCGCTGGAAGACTGCGCTGTGTTTGCATAGGGTGCAGGCACGCACAATGCATTCCATTAAGACATCAAGTAACATAATTGCTCACCGGCAGATGTCATTGTGTAATGGCCACTGGAAGACACACGACAGAACCTCCGTGGGAGTGTTCCCATGGGTGTACCAATCCGCATCTTATGACTGCAGAGCCCACCGGCAGAAACTGCCACCGTCAAGCAACTGCTGTGTGCACCCCTCAGCCTCACATGTTGCTGTTTCGATGACAGATTAAGACCGTTCAATTCCAGACAGACAAGCTTTTGCGATGAGGTCGTACGTGCCCTCTGAAAAGAATTGAGGGTTACAGTCTTCCCCGCCGTCAACAGAACTTTCCCTATGGTCAGTGGGTCTTTCCTCACCGTCACTGGACCATTCGCCAGAGTCTGCCAAGAAGGCAGACAAGAAAAAGGTACACCTGAAGGTGCGGATGGGACCCAGAGAAGTACTGTCCTCCACTGCCGAACAAACCAGCTGGGAGCAGTCCTGCACCACCATTGGAAGCTGCGCTGTGTTTGCATAGGGTGCAGGAATGCACAGGGCAATCCAATAACACGTCAAGGGACATAATTGCTCCCCGATGCCATTGTATAATGGCCACTGGGTGTGGCACGACAAAACCTGGTGGCATAGGTCAGAAGCATAGGTCGTGTGAAATGATAAGGCAATTGTCAAACTGGGCTTTTTTTTAGCTGCCGTTGTGCAGATATGACTGATGCTGGAAGTCAAGCCAAAGATTGTAACAAATATCATATAGAACTAGAAGACATGCCTTATTTGCGGTGGAGACCACATGGTTCTTTAGGCTGACCATTAGGACGATGCTTGGTCTGGCGGTGGGTTTACAACTTCACTCAGGCGATATCCATGACGTCTGGCAGATGCGGTGTTAGCACCATTCTCCCCGTGTCTTACCCTGTTTTTGTTTCCTGTCTCATCTTCTGTACCACTTCAGTGGCATTGTACCCACGCCGCTCATTCCGACCCCCCCGTCCACAGCCGCAGCCCGGCCCGGCCCAACCAGACCCAGAGAGAGACGGGTACTGCCAGGTTTACTAGATCGAAAATGAAAGAACATTGCACAAAAATGTACTAAACATGGCAACCTCACGGAAACACACTCACACGCGCGCGCGCGCGCACACACACACACACACACACCCCACACACACACACACACACACACACACACACTTTTACACACACACACACACACACATGCACACACGCACATACACACACACACACACACACACAGGATGACACACAAGATGGCGTCAGCAGACAAGAAACTGAAAACATGCTTCTAGACGTTTTATAATCGTGTCAGCAGAAACATGATCAAAAATGACAAAAATTAGACGAGTGGGTAGCTTTCTTTCCATTCTGTCAAATGGCGTGTGTGGTCACCCTAAAGGCAAGGCTACAACTGTTAAGATCATCAAAGGAAAGTGCCAGCGGAGACCGTTCAACAAATCCCTGTTGACGACACACGAAGAGACCGACAGTGTCATCAGAAAAGAAGTGAGTCTTTCCTCCACAGACAATCAGTTAGCTTTTCTGTGTGAAAAAATAGTTTTCCTCGAAGAAAAAATTGAAAAGCAAAACAAAATATTGGATTCATTGATCGAGTGTGCGAAAACGAAGGTCAAGAGTACAAGTGTCGGAACACAAACGGACAATCCGCCTACCCGTTCCTATGCAGAGGTTGCTCGTTCTGACTCTCCCCAAGCTTCTAGACAACCAATACCGAATAATTCGCCGATCAAAAACAAAATAAAAAATAGGCCTAGCGAAAACAGAACGGCCCAGAATCAAACGGTAGAAGACAGGCATAAAATCAAGCATCAGAACGCCAAAGATGACGCAAAATCAAACTCTGACGTCAGAAACAACCTACGTCAAAACCATTCTGGATTACCAAAGAACGAAAGTAAAGTCCATTCGAGGGTGCTCTTTTTGAATGACTCCATTCTTAACAAAGTTGAAAAGAACCGTCTTGGAAAATCATATGGATTTTCTGTGAATTGCCGCAAAACATACACGACGAAGGACATCAGAACGTCTCTTGAAGACGCTATGTCGAAACATGAACGATGCTTTGATGCTGTCGTCGTTCACTGCGGAGTAAACGATTTAAAGAAAGCATCCCCTGAAGCATGCTCAGATCAGTTTGTGGAGACAATCACGAACATAAAAAAGGAACATCCTGTGAGCAAGATCATCGTCAGCAAGGTGGCCCCAGTTGAAGATTTACAACTGAACATCAAGGTGGACTTTTTCAATGCCCTACTTGGAATGAAACTGAACAATGTGAAAGATGTCTCCCTCATCAGCCATGCGAATCTCTCTCCCAACAAATGGAACCTCACTGATGGGATTCACCCTTCAAGCGAAGGAGCCAGGACCCTTGCAGTCAACATTGGGCGTCACATCAGAGGCCTTTTTTGGAAACAGCCATGGAAGTCGTCGAGACGTCCCCCTCCTACAACACCTAGGAGCTTCCACCCTTACCCTGAGGGAGGACAACGGTGGTCCAGTGGTCCATGGTCCAAAAGATTTCACGTTCTCATGAACTATTAACTCACCACTCCTAGAAGTGTAGATGTGATCTTTTTCTTGCTGTCTACGTTATAAAACCCTAGTCATTGACTATGTGCTGAGATACATTAAGCCTTGTGTGTTTGAATTATTCCTCTTTGTGTAGATTTTCAGGCTGATCTTCGTTTTTGTAGCCTTTAAACTCACTGCGCAGGGAATCTCAATTTTTTTTTTAAATTGTTTTTTTCTGGTTATTTTCTATTACTATTTCTTCTTGTTTGAAAATTGAATGTTGGACAAAGATTTTAAAGTTTTTCAATGGAATTGTCGATCCATTCTAACTGGTAAGGATCAACTTATACAGCAGTTAGCTGAAGAAAAATATAACATATTAGCTTTGCAATCACTAAATATTCGGAAGGACAAACTACCTAAGTTACCGAACTATTATTTTCCACCTATTATCCAAAACGTCGACGAAAATGAAAAAGTTAATGTAGCTATTTATGTACATGAGGATGAGAAGTATACGCCATGTGTAAGTCCTATTCCATCAGATATTGCTGGGTTGCATGCCTGTGCAGCCAGGGTACAAACAAATTCAAGGGTATTAACAATAATATCTGTTTATTTACCACAAGGACCCAATGATATTAATACGGAATGGTTACGATTACTCCAGTCAGACAATTCTAATAAATATCTTATCACTGGGGATTTTAACGCCCATTCACCTTTCTGGGAAAAGGGGTGTCAAAAAGTAACGAACAATCGCTTTATAGAAAATATTGTAGATTCATCTCTTTATCTTTTAAACAATGGTTGTATTACTCGCATCCCAGACAATCCAAAAAACAACCCAAGCGCCATTGACTTGTCATTGATATCTCCTGATTTAGCAGTGTTTTGCGACTGGCAAACCCTTGATGACTCATTAAATAGTGACCATTTTCCAATTATTATTACATTAGAAAACATGCAATGTAAAACAAATGATGCAACACATGACAAAGTTGCAAAATATTGTTACAAATTTGCAAATTGGAACAAATTTTCTGTCTTATTAAGTTCATTCTACATTGATATAGATACCATTAATAATCAAGATGTTGATACACTATATGACAGATTTCAAAAGACCATACATTCAGCTGCTCGTGAATCCATCCCAACAGTAAAATCTGTCAAATCTAAACAACATCTGGGTAATATCTGGTGGAACGACACTTGTCAACGTGCAAAAGATGAGAAAATTGCGAAATCGAAAGAATATAAACGTGAAAAAGATCAACAAGAAAAAGTCATAAAGAATTTGGAGAGAAAAAGAGTAAAGAATCTACAAAACAGAATAAATGCTCGAGAAAAACGACAATATTGGTCATCCTTTTGTGAAAATAATGTATCAAACTTTAAAGATATTCAAAAAGTTTGGACAAAATTAAAAACAATGAAAAGTGGAATTAATCTACCAAATTGTCCTGTTCGTCTTACCAGTTCTGAAATTCCATCTAATTTAGATAAAGCTGAGGCATTTGCTGACTTGTTTGCTAAAAATAGCAGCAAAGAAAATTTATCAACTGAAAATAAAAAAATTATCGAGAAAATGAAGAAAATAAAGACATTTATAATAAACCAAATCCTTTTGAAGATCATTACCTAAATACTCCAATAACAATTCAAGAATTTAAAGAATGTTTAAGTAATTTAAACAGTAAGACATCAGTGGGTTTAGATGGCATATCTAATGAAATCCTTAATCATCTTCCACAAAATGTAATACATTTTCTCCTCTCATTTTTTCAGAAATGTTGGGGAAATGGAAAAATGCCTATGATTTGGAAACAATCTATTGTTGTTCCAGTTCATAAGAAGGGAAAACCTATGAAAGATATAAGTAGTTATCGCCCCATTGCTTTAACGTCAAACACGTGTAAATTAATGGAAAAAATTATATTAAAAAGATTAGTTCACCATTGCAATAAACATAACATAATTCCTATCAATCAAGCTGGATTTCAAACAGGTAGATCCACAACTGAACACTTGGTTAAACTTTCTACCCAGGTAAAACATCAATTTGCACGTCGCAAGAACATATTAGCCACATTTTTTGACATTTGTGAGGCCTACGAACATGTATGGCATAAGCGCTTGCTGTATAAAATTAAGAATATTGGTATTAATGGTAATATGTTTAATTATATTCAAGAGTTCCTTCATTGCCGGTCTATTCAAACACGAATAGGAAATACTTATTCAATCCCTAGGCCTTTACAGATGGGTCTACCCCAAGGTTCTGTAATTTCACCAATGTTATTCAACATTCTGATTTATGATCTACCAAAAGATATCTCAAAAGATACAGAATTAGCTCAGTTTGCTGACGACATATGTTTATGGGTGAAAGTAACTATGAAACGCCATACTTCTCTACGATCTCTGAATTACATCAAAATCAAATACCAGCATGAGCTCAATAAAATAAACAAATTCTTACATGAAAATGGGCTTTCCCTTTCATCAGAAAAAACTCACATGATGCTCTTCAACTCTGGTTATGATCCAGAAAAGCTACCAAAATTTACATTGGATGGTATAATTTTAAACTATGTTAAAAACGTTAAATTTCTAGGAGTCATATTAAGTAGCAAACTTACGTGGAATGCTCACATTGATTACATTCTAAACAAAGCAAGGAAAAGCTTAAACTTCCTTAAAATTATAAATAAACAATCCTGGGCTCAAGATTCTAAAACATTAACCATCTTAGCAAATGCTTTAGTTCGTTCAAGACTTTGCTATGCTCAAGAAGTTTTCTTTAATGCACCTCAATATCTTTTAAATAAACTTCAAAGTGTTGATTGCAAAGCTTATAAAATTGCCCTTGGAGTCCCCACACATACATCAAATTTAGGGACATACAATGAGGTAGGTGTTTTACCACTCACAGACTTCCGAAAAGCTTCTGCTTCAAAGTTTGTTTTGAAAAGTTTCTCACAAAAATGTTTTTGTTCTCAAGAGGTATGCTTAGATTCGGAAAAGGACTTTGGAAAGCGTGCTCAAAACATACTCTCAGCAAAATCTATCTGTTCTTATTCTTGCGATCTTCTGAGAAAAACTAATATAGATCAAAATAACATTGCTAAAAATCCAACGTTTTCTCCGATGCCAAAATGGGAACAATCAACAGCAATCTTTGATATAGAATATACAGATTTATCAAAAAATGACTTACCTAATCTTTTAAAAACTCACGTATGCTCTCATTTAGAAGATAATTACAATAATCATTTAAAAATATATACGGATGGTTCAGTGCTTGATAATTCTAATTCAGGAGCAGCTTTCGTAATCCCTAGTTTACAAATTCAAAAGTTATTTTATCTTGGTAACAACTTATCTATATACAGTGCAGAACTATTTGCTATATTGAAGTCCTTGGATTTCATACTAACTTTTCCCATAAACAACAGTCAACTTTTAATATGTGCTGATTCGAAAGCAGCGCTTCTTGCGATAAAGTCTCCCAATTCACGCATACGCCAAGATATGATATTTGAAATAAATCATTTAATACACCTTCTTTCAATCATAGGAATTACTGTGCTTTTTGCTGGGTGCCTTCTCACTGCGGCATATATGGAAACGAAAGAGTAGATCGAGCTGCAAAACAAGCAGCCCAAAATAGTAATGATGCTGTGTCCGTGAATGTTCCATTAGATTTAACAGAATGCTAATCAATTATTAATAGAAAATCCCACGAAAATGCTAAAATCTTATTGTTAAATACAGACATACAGTATAGTCGTAATTGTTTTAATCAACATGACAGAGACAACAAAAACAGACCATCCAAGCGTTTTATTTGCTCATCTAGAGAGATTGAGAGTCTTATTCATAGACTTCGTTTAAATTCAATCAAAACAAAATATTGTAACAATGTCAGATATATGTGCGGAGAATCCTTAAGTGTCAATCATATACTGACACGTTGTTCAAAAACAAAAGACATTTTTCAGAAATTGGGTATTGATGGTTTCACTGATGGATCGACTCCTTTGTCTTTATCTAGCATACTTAACAATTATTCTGTTTTTCAATCTGTATGTAAAGGTTTATTGCATAGTTCACTGAGTATTTATTTGTAAAATTGTTAATTTATAGATTTGGTAATTCAATTGTCCATTGTTACTAGTTTATCTATTCATTTATATAATTAGGATCAAGGTGGGGTACATGACAATACGTAGGACAAAAGGGATACATTTTTATTCCATTTTTTTGTTAAACCTTGTTACAGACATATCCACTTATTCTCATTCACTCACAAACTCACTATTCAATGTTTGTTAACCTTATTATAGACACATCCACTTATTATCATTCACACACAAACTCACTATTGTCTGAATCACTTTCAGTGGAAGGACACTAAATTGAAGAACACACACACACACACACACACACACACACACACACACACACACACACACACACACACACACACACGATGGACAGGTAGACAGAGCTAAGCAACTGGCAAGTCAGTGGCGATCCAGCATGTTTGCAAGCCAGGAATCACAAATGACGAGGTAATGATGATGAAAGAGAATGAAGATTGCCATCAAACTAACAAAGCGTAGGTACTTACACCCAGCTGAGCTAATAAACCATACAGGAGAACCTATGACCTTTTTCACTTCGGAATCCGCCAGAAAATCCGGCAGATGGGAGAGTTGCCGAATGCCATGGACTCGTTCATTCATCATCACCTTTCCCAAAATAGGCAATTCACAACAATGCCAACATTACTTAAACGTCAGTCTGGTCAACCGCTCGAGAAACATTTTGCAGAAAATTTACTCTAACAGGTTGAATGCACAAAGCAAAGAAATAATTGCTGAAGAACAGGCTTGAATCAGCTGTGATAAGTGTACAACAGAACAGATTTTTCAACTTGTCAGTTCGGTCCGCTAAACACAGTCGACATCAATGGGACATCTCCCTGACTTCAAGACAGGATGCCTGAGGTTAAAAATAAAGGAATACAATATTGGCCGAAAGCTGATTATTATGGTAACCAAGTACTTTGTACGCTGGGGCCAGCAACTGTGGTATTCGTTCCATGCACGGTGGGAGACTGTTTCCATACCGTGGTAGGAACCTGTCAAGTCCGTCTCTCATCACCATTGTTCGCCATCTTCTTGGAATGTATCACGACGCCTGCCTTGGAATACCACAGTGACACAATCAGCACGGGAGATGGACTCATCACAAACCTCCTGTTTGCTGATACAGAGGTGGTAAAGTTGATGAGGAATTAGCCATCTTTCTTTAGCACATGGTTGCTCTTTGTCTTAGTTTTCTGATCATCGTTGCGTACTGCTTTTTTTCTGCTGATGCCGTTGTTGTGCCGGTGGTGGTGTTGTTGCGGTGGTGGTGGTGATGATGATGACGATGACGATAATGATGATAATGGGTGGTGGAGGAAGCGATGGTGATAATAATGATGATGATGAAGGTGCTGTTTGCGGGCCCCATTGCGTTCATCGTGGTCAGTAAGATGACGATGATGATGAAGATGATATTGATGATGATGATGTTATGATGATAATGATGATGAGGATAATGATCATGATGATGATGATGATGATGATGGTAATGGTGGTGGTGGTGGTAGTGGTGGTGGTGGTAGTGGAGAAGAAGAAGAAGAAGAAGAAGAAGATGATGATGATGATGATGATGATGATGATGATGATGAAGATGATGATGATGATGATGATGGCGTTGATGATAATGAAGGCGCTATCTGCAGGTCCCATTCCATTCATCGTGGTCAGTGAGATTTTCCGCCAGGAGCCCCGTGCTGCTGCCATGAGTCTGTCGCTGGTCTTCAACTGGTCGAGCAACTTTATATTGTCCTTCGTCTTTCCCTTCATGAAGGTAACCCACTCATCTGTCCCTCATTGTTCCTTTTATTAAGGTATCTCCGTCATCTTTCCCTGTATGAGGGTAACCCACTCATCTGCCCCTCATCTTTTCCTTTATGAAGGTAACCCACTCATCTGTCCCTCATCTTTCCCAGTATGAAGGTAACCCTCTCATCTGTCCCTCATCGTTCCCTGTATGAGGGTAACCCACTCATCTGTCCTCATCTTTCCCTGTATGAAGGTAACCCACTCATCTGTCCCTCATCTTTCCCTGTTTGATGGTAACCCACTCATCTGTCCCTCATCTTTTCCTTTATGAAGGTAACCCACTCATCTGTCCCTCATCTTTCCCAGTATGAAGGTAACCCACTCATCTGTCCCTCATCTTTCCCTGTTTGATGGTAACCCACTCATCTGTCCCTCATCTTTTCCTTATGAAGGTAACCCACTCATCTGTCCCTCATCTTTCCCAGTATGAAGGTAACCCACTCATCTGTCCCTCATCGTTCCCTGTATGAGGGTAACCCACTCATCTGTCCCTCATCGTTCCCTGATGAGGTAACCCACTCATCTGTCCCTCATCGTTCCCTGTATGAGGGTAACCCACTCATCTGTCCCTCATCTTTCCCTGTTTGATGGTAACCCACTCATCTGTCCCTCATCTTTCCTTATGAAGGTAACCCACTCATCTGTCCCTCATCTTTCCCGTATGAAGGTAACCCACTCATCTGTCCCCATCGTTCCCTGTATGAGGTAACCCACTCATCTGTCCCTCATCGTTCCCTGTATGAAGGTAACCAACTCATCTATCCCTCATCGTTCCCTGTATGAAGGTAACCCACTCATCTGTCCCTCATCTTTCCATATAAGGTAACCCACTCATCTGTCCCTCATCGTTCCCTGTATGAAGGTAACCACTCATCTGTCCCTCATCGTTCCCTGTATGAAGGTAACCCACTCATCTATCCCTCATCGTTCCCTGTATGAGGTAACCCACTCATTGTCCCTCATCTTTCCCTTCGTGAAGGTAACCCACTCATCTATCCCTCATTTCCCTTATTGAGTATGTCCTTATCTTCCTTGTGATGGTAACCCACTCATCTGTCCCACATCTTTCCCTTCGTGAAGGTAAACCAACTCATCTGTCCTTCATCTTCCCTTATGAAGATAACCACTCATCTGTCCCTCATCTTTCCCTTATGAAGATAACCAACTCATCTGTCCCTCAATTTCCTTCATGAAAATAACCACTCATCTGTCTCACCTCATGAAGATACCCTCATTTTCCCTTCATGAAGATAACCTACTCATCTGTCCCTCATTTTCCCTTCGGAAGATAACCAACTCATCTGTCCCTCATCTTCCCCTTCATGACGATAACCAGCTCATCTGTCCCTCAACTTTCCCTTTATGAAGGCAACCAACTCATCTGCCCCTAATCTGTCCCTTAATGAAGATAACCAGCTCATCTGTCCCTCATCTTTCCCTTTATGAAGGTAACCCACTCATATGTCCCTCATCTTTCCCTTATGAAGATAACCAACTCATCTGTCCCTCATCGTTCCCTTCGTGAAATAACGAACTCATCTGTCCCTCATCTTTCTCTTCGTGAAGATAACCAACTCATGTGTCCCTCATCTTTCCCTTCGTGAAGATAACCAACTCATCTGTCCCTCATCTTTCCCTTAGTGAAGATAACCAACTCATCTTTCCCTCATCTTTCCCTTCGTGAAGATAACCAACTCATCTGTCCCTCATCTTTCCCTTCGTGAAGATATACAGCTCATCTGCTTCTCACTTTCCCTTCATGGAGATATCTCTCTCATAAATCTCTCTTCTTTCCAATCATGAGGTCAGCGCATTTTTGTGTCCCTCAACATCACCTTCATGAAGGTAACGTCCTCACCTGTCCCTCACCGTTCTCTTCCTGAAGGTTGTTTATGTATCCTTCATCTTCCCTCTCATGAAAATAACTTCTTGTTCTTGTCCCTCATCCGTTCCCCAGGAGTTAACTACTTCGTCAGCCCCTCATCTTCCCCCTTCATGAAGATAATCCATTATCTTCCCTCATCTTACCCTTTATGAAGGTAACTCACTTATCTGCCCTTCATACCCCCCCCCCCCCCCCTCATAAAAATAACTTCCTTTTCCGTCCCTCATCCATTCCTCATGAAGTCAACTGCCTCCTCCATTCCTCATCTTTCCCTTCATGAAGATATCTCTGTCTTCCGTCCCTTATCTCCCCCTTTCTGACGGTAACGCCCAATCTGTTCCTCATCTTCCTCTTTTTGAAAGTAACACACTCACCTCTCTCTCTCTCTCTCTCTCTCTCTGTGTCTCTGTCTCTGTCTCTCTCTCTCTCTCTTTCTTTCTCTGATTTTCCCTTTAATAGAAAAGCTAATTTGTCCTGCATTTTCTCCTTCACGAGGGAAACTCTCTCTTCTGGCTCTTGTCTTCATGAAGGTAGTCCCCTCATCCGTTCCTCGCCTTTTCCTTCATAAAGATGACTTCCTCGTCCGTCCTTTTCCCTCGCATTCATGAAGGCAGACCCCCCCCTCCCCCCCTCCCTTCATTCGTCCATCTTCCCCCCGTCATGAAGGCAGTATCCTTGACTGCCCCTCGCCTGTCTTCTTTCCCCATTGATAAGCAATGTCCTTTACCTACCTCATCCTCCCGCTGCCCAACCTTCCTGACCCTCATCCCGACCTTCCGTCCTATCCATACATTTCCCTCATCTGTCCCTTATCTCCAGATAAAAGGAAGATTTTATGATACCCCCCACCTCTTACATGAAGAAGGATTCTTCCTCATGTCTTGTTCAGCTACATTCTCCGAGAGGCTTCATCATCCTATATCCCACCTCCGTCCTTTTCTGTTTCTTCTTCTCCTTTTTTTTTTTTTTTTTTTTTTTTTTTGGTTTATGACAAGTTTTTCCTCATCTTGTCCTTCACCTTCTTCTTCCTTGTCTCAGTCATGCCCAACATTATCTTCCGTTCTTAATTGATCTCTCTCTCTCTCTCTCTCTCTCTCTCTCTCTCTCTCTCTCTCTCTCTCATACTCTCCCTCACCTCACCCATGCTTTTATCCATCCTTCCGTTTAGAAAGTACCTCCTACATCTTCTTCCACATTTTTTCCCTTCCCATTTCCTTCCTTCTCTCCCTTAAACTCTATTTTGATAGATAGCTTCGCACACTCTCTATGTCAACTTCCATTTAATGCAGGCATCATCTCTCTTTCTCCCATCTTCCCATTCAGATTTCCTATCATCACTATCAACATCACTGTCATCACCGTCTTCGTCTTCTTGTTCTCCTCCTCCTCCTCCGCCTCCTCCTCCTCCTCCTTCTTCTTCTTCTTCTTCTTCTTCTTCTTCATTCGTATCTTTCTTTCCTTCTTTCTTCTTCTTCTTCTTCTCTGTCTATTTGTGTGTCAGTAGCATGATCGGTTGATTGTCTGAACAATTGCTGTTTGGTTCATCCACTTCTTTTTCTTTTTTTTTTTTTAGATGATGGTCGTTTATTAGGCCAATTGTCTGTTTGGCCACAATCAGTTAGTTTGCTGGTAGCTTGATCAGCCAATTTTGTGTGGCTGTTAACCTTTTTAGGTTACTTGTTTGTAAATTTCATCCTTTCTTGAGCAATCAGTTACTGGATGCAGTAATAAAAAAAAAACTCGTGTCTCTTCGTTCCCCCCACTTTTCAGGACGGATTACAAGAATATACCTACATCGTGTTCTCCGTGATCCTGGCATCAGCCATCGTCTTCATCTTCTTTCTGGTACCGGAGACGAAGAACAGGACATTTGACGAGATCGCCAATTCCATCTCCATCCGCCGCCGGCCTCCTCAAGCGAAGGGCACCAACGGGGAAGAGGAGCCGATCGACAGTAGTCATGTTTAAAGACAGGAAATGGATAAACCATAAACATAAGATCATAGTCGTGTTTAAATTTAGACCGTGGAGATACTGTAAACATGTAAGGGACATAGTGATGCTTTTTTTTCTTCTTTTTTTTTGGTGCTCTCCCAACCTCTGCGCCACCTCAGAGGCAGTGCACCCACGCCGCTCATTCCGACACCCCGTCCACAGCCACAGCCCGGTCGGCCTCGCCACAGCCCCGCCACCGGCAATCCACAGGGATCAGTCAATGTCAAGTCGTCAAGAGGCAACCCACCGAAGGAGACACTGCACTGCTGCCGAGTCACTTCGGTGGTGTTCAGTGGCGCCTGTTCTGATCTAACATACGCAGGACATCACCTACTAAGCCCCCTACTGACGACAATAATTGCTTAGTCGCGGAGCCGGTGTGAGTGAGTTCTCCCCCCGGAGGGCGCCACCACGTCCGCCCAACGACAGCCCACATGGACCCGCCGATACCGGTGACCCCGACGGAACCAAACCAAGGCCACAGACGTTGAGACGACATCGAAATTGAGGTCACCATGAGAGCAGGGCATGAAAGCCACAGAATTTGAGACATTGTTTTAATGCTGATCGATGAGAATGAGGATGATTAAGATGATGCTACGGATTTCCATTTCGGTCTGAGACTACATGACAGGGCTGTACTCTACGAATATATCCCGGCGTCAATCAGGCCCGAGAGATACAGGCACCTGCAGTGTTGGTCAGGAAATTTGAGCAACACTCTCAGAAACGCATCCATTAAGTGGATGAGACTCGACTGTGTGGTCCCAGTCTTTCCCAACTGAGTCCGCAGCAAACTCAACTCTGGGTAGGAGCCGGTCGGGGCAGAAAAACCCACATGACTCTGATGGGATTCGAACCCACGACCTCCCAGCCGGGAGTCCGCGACGCTAACCACGGCGGCTGGTGACATAGTGATGCTTACATTTAGAACATGGAGGTGCTATAAACACAAACAGGTCATAGGGCTGTTTAGCGTTAAGCTATGGAGATACCATAAACATACACGGGTCACAGTCATGTTTAAATTTAGGCCCCGGACATATGCAAATCATTGCTAAGTGTAAATTTAGGCCATGGAGATACTATAAATATATGCAAATCATAGTCATGTTTACATTTAGGCCACGGAGAAACTATACACAAATGCAAATTTCAGTCATGTTTAAATCTAGGCCATGGAGAAACTATAAGCATATGCAAATCATAGTCATGTTTGAATTTAGGCCATGGAGATATCATAAACACACACACACACACACACACACACACACACACACACACACACACATATATATATATATATATATATATATGTGTGTGTGTGTGTGTGTGTGTGTGTGTGTGTGTGTGTGTGTGTGTGTATCCCCTTTGGAGTCTATAAGCTTGCTGAAGGCTCATGCTGAGAAGCATTTATTATTCCCCATTCACCCACTCAAGCACATACTGTTAGTTATGCAGAATTATCTACCGTTGCAGATATGAATGCTTATCTCCCCCTATTTCTTCAATCTAAGACATAAGAGCAAGCTTTGTTTATAACTGAAAATTTCTTGCAGTTTTTGCAACACTAAGCTGCTCTGTAAGTTGCTGGAATGGTGCCCGGTTACTTATCCTTGGAATTTATTAGTTTCTTATATATATATATATATATATATATATATATATATATATATATATATATATATATATATATATAACGTAACACAGGTCATAGTCATGTTTAAATAAAGATGATGGAGATGCTATATACATACCGTAGGTCATAGTCCCGCTTAGATATGACATAGAGATATAATAATCATACGGGACGTTCATGTCTAAATAAAGGTCATGGAGCTACTATACGTAAATTATTGTCATGTTTAGGTAGATGACATGGCTATACTGTTCCCATAATTCTAGTCATAGTCATGTTTAGGTACACGCCATTGGGCTGTTATGAACATGATATACGTAATAATCATGTTTAAATACGACATGGAGAGTCCGTGGCGAAGACCATTCGCCAGTGTGCCAGATTTGGTTGTAGACGGCAATTAGGATTTCAGTCACTGCCTCTTCACCATGTTTCAAGTGACATGCAGGGATGTTGTCAAGGTCTTCAACCTTCCCTCAGTTCAAGAACATCACTTCTATTACGTTTCCTCACGGAGTTTGGGAAAGGCATCCTCATTCGGTGACAACTGCACTGCTAGACCACCTGAATACGTTTTGGTCTGTTTGTTGGTGACTTCAGAGCTGTACTCAGTCCATCAGTTTATGATATGTCTTTATTCTTATAGTGAGACATTTGCCATCTTTAGTCAGAATGTGCTGATTTTATTTTGCTTCTGCTTGGTCAAGTTCTTTTTTTTTTTTTTTTTTTTTTTTTTAAAGTTTGTCCCAATGTTTTCGTATTGTTGATCCATCCAGCTTTATTTCTCCCTTCATTTCTCATGTTGTTTTTCGGTGTCAACGTCCTCTAGTACATACACAGTCAATTTACTGCTAGAGACACGTGACTTGTATTTTCATGGGCTTATGCCGTGGAACTAAGGAGCTGTTTCTGTCATCATTTTGTTGACATTGTAAAAGAGTGAAAGGTCTATTTTCAAGCTGTAGTAGTGCAGCGCATATCCCCTCTACCGTTGCTTTGAATCGATCAGCGATGCCACGATCTTTCAGTTTCTCAGGACTGAATACCCGGTGCTGTTTTCCGCTGTCCTGCTGCTCTTCAAGCGCCCTTTCCTGTTCAACCTGACAAGATCATGGTCATTGTTAAGATCAACTCCTGAAAATGTGTTCTCGTAGCCTATTTGATGCCAGACCTGTTTGGGTTCTCAGCAAGAGGATAGTTTATCCGACTGTAGTAGAGACTATTTGAATGAAGAGTGCCATGCACTTTATCTAGGTTCCTTATCCTCACTGAGTGTTAGCAGGAACCAAGTTGTTTTCGCTGACAAAATCTTGGAGGCATAGTGCCCTATCACGTGCAGTCTTGTTACTGAAGGGACTGGAGAAATTGCTGAATCTTTCGGGCATATATACGAGCCTTTGTATTCCAATCACCACGGTTTATGAGGACGTCTCTCTTGTCGATCTTGTTGACGACTGTTTGAAGGTGGAAGACACCTTCATACAATTATGAAGCTGAAAGGTTTTGATGGCAGTCTGATGGTGGTCATGATCATGCTGGAGACAGGGCAGCGTGCCAGTGAAGGGCTCCTGATGTTCCTCTTGATTAAAAGCCAGTCTATGACCTTCTCTGCTACAGTATAAAACGCACCCTTAATCTGTTTGTACTGCCCCGTTATCATTCCGTCTTACCATAGACCAAAAATATGGCAGGAGTATCTGTCCATCTCATGGGCTATTTCTTTCAGCCTCTAAAGTGCCCAAGTGTCCTTATGTATTAGGTGGCGACCCGAATCAGATACTCATGTACTGCTTGTGTACAAATAGGGTTTTGAAATCGTAAAAACCCGTCCCCACAAGTAGTTTGAACTCACCACCAACAGCTCCACAGGCAAACGCTCTAACTGTTTGACCACCAGCCACCCAGGCATTTGGTAATGTTTTCATAGAGGACATGAAGACAATATGAACATCCAGATAATGATAATTTTTAAACAGAGAACATACAGACAATACGAACTTGCAGGCAATGATAATGGCTAAACAGAGGACCTGGAGACAACATGAACATACAAGCAATTATGATGTTTGAATAGATAACATGCAGACAATAATGAACTTGCAGGCAATGGTGGTATCTTCTTTTTCTTCTTTCTTCGCTTTGTCAGATGATCACTCCTGGATGAAACCTGCTTTGCCCTTCAGGTCCTTAAGCGTGCCACACAGTTTGATGTCCAGGGTTCTTGACGTCAGCCGGCATTCTCTGGAGTATCTTTGGAGGATGCAGTCTGCTGTTATAGATGCCTGACCACAGGGACACGCGCCTGACCGTCAAGTGCCAACACCTGCAAGCAGATGATGGCAAGGCGTTAGTGTCCTGGCCTGAGCCAGCTGGTCTTTAGCTGTTCCTCTCCCTGAAGATGGTTGCCGTCATGTCGTCTATGCCAGGACGTTGGGGCTGCCTTTTCTTGTCCCGCTGGACCTCGACTATTGTTCGGTTCTTTCCCATGACATTAGGTTTCGGTCTGCTTATTTTGTCCAGTGTGTTTGCTCTCTCGTCGCATTTGATTCCGCGGTCATCTGGCACCATGAATATCCTCTTCCCGCACTGCAGAACGCAAAGCAACCAAGACCGTGGGGATGGACACAGAGGCCCGTATTTGGAGAGATTCTAAGAGCTTGGAGAGCAGAGAGGGCATCAGAGAACACAACGGTTTTACCGTTTGTTCTGTTGGGAGCCTGTTGGTACAGCTTCATGGACAGCGTCCGTCTTTGACTTACAATTAGAATGCCTTGAGGATGGAGCAGCATGCAGTTTAAAAACTGTTCATTCTCATGAAGACAATATATTCCATTTATGAAGAAAAACAATATCTGGTGGCTTACGTTATAAGCGAGGTCTTCATAGAGTGTGCTGTAAGATATTTGTGACGAATGTCGTGTCCGAACATGTTTCATGGAGTCTGTTCACCATTGTGATGGAGGGTGCTGAGACTGACAAGCCGTATACAGAGCGGAAGTGACATGTTTATCAAGGGAGGTCATTGTGAGAGTCTCGGCAATGTTAAGGCAACATTGAGGGACGAATTCAGCTCTCTCTCTCTCTCTCTCTCTCTCTCTCTCTCTCTCTCTCTCTCTCTCTCTCTCTCCTCCCCCCTCCAAAAAAAAAAAAAAAAATTCATGGGGTATTCTGACAGGCTAGGTTGATGTTCACACCATTGCATTCCATGGTATTGTGTTCTTTTGTGTTGCATTTCAACTTGTAAACTGTAGCAATTCTATTCATTGTATTGCTTGAAGTGCATTCTGTGGCATTGTAGTCCGCTGAGTTGCACTCCATAGCATGGTACACTACTGTGCTGTGCTGCATAACGTGGCAAATGTTCTGCTCTGTTGTGTCACGTAGTTTGAGCTGAACTTTCATGTGTAACACTGGTGATGGGATTCTAATGGATTCAACTGCTATTTGACAAACAAATGCTGATACGCTTGTGTGTGTGTGTGTGTGTGTGTGTGTGTGTGTGTGTGTGTGTGTGTGTGTGTGTGTGTGGATATTGTGTTTGTATATCTTTCCAAGTCCAAATATCGTTTTTAATGTACTACCGTTATCCAAGGAGGAATGCGTGTTTGAATGAATGGCGCCTGTGTGTGCATTTAATGGCAATAGGTTCTTTGATCAATAAAGGTGCTTAAAAACATTATTGCAATGTGTCTTTCTTCATACATACATTTACTCGATCCTTCAGAATGTTTCTGTACTATCTGCGTTGGTACTAGAATGTCATATTGACAGCTGGTAACAAAGAAATCGCTCTGACTCTGTCCCACTCTCTGTCTCTGACTGTCTGTCAGTCTGTCCGTCTGTCTGTCTGTTTGATGCCTGTCTGTCTGTCTGTCTTCGTCTTCTGCTGTGTGTTTGTGTGTTGTGTGTGTGTGTGTGTGTGTGTGTGTGTGTGTGTGTGTGTGTGTGTGTGCGTGCGCGCGTGTGTGTGTGTTTTAGAGAGAGGGAGAGAAAAGTGGTTTCTCGTTCTTCGTTTTCACTGTTCTAAATGTTGTTTGTCTTTGGCTGAAGAAGACCCAAGAGGTCGAAATGAATTGTGCTTTGTCCTGTAATCTTTTTGTCTGTGTCCTCGGCGGTAACTAAACCCCTTTCCTTTCTAAATTGTGCTTCATTTTCCACCATCAGTCACTTCGTTTTGAAACTAACTTTGACTTATTCAGACTGCTACCCTTTGTTGTGTTGTATTTCGCGCCATGTCTTTGATTTCCTATGTGTGCTTGTGAACGCTGTAAGCCACTTCTCATTTTCATTGTCCCTCATTTGTTTTGCTTCACATCCATTTCTAGTTGCGTGCTTGCAATCGTCATTTGGCATCCTTGATTCCCAACTCTTCTTTGTCCCACAACCCTTTCAACAACAACTAACACCACAACACAATGCCAACCGCCCAAATTTTCTCCCACACTCATGCCAGCTTTTGCAAGTCCATTCATATTCTACCACCCATCATCCATCTGTTTGCACTAGGTTATGCCAGATCAGCATCCCATCTCAAATTCCGTAAACAATGCCTTAGACTACGCATCACTCCTCGTGGCTTATTACTTTCCCACACTCCATCCAACATCCATAACACCACTCTCATCACTACCACCACCAAAATTCTTTCCCAGGCCAGCCGTAAACTCATGTTGGCATATATTAAAACACTCAGTTCAACCCTGAAATCTCTCTTCAACCTTCTCCGACATTTTAAACAATAAACTACAATTATCATGCCCAAAGCCACTGCTTCCAATTTCTGACGGATCATCCATACACACAACCAACTCATTTACAACCACTGCAACCAGATCAAACAAGACAAACTATCACAATTGCAACACAAACACAACAAATCCTCCTAATCGTTCAGACTCCCCAGCCCACAATTCCGATCCCGCTACCACATCTGAACACCGCCACCACCTTGTCTACTGCATCCCTGAGAATCTCCCCTCTCCGACGATGAAAGATCAGACTTGGCAAAAGGTTTGAAATTTATCCCCGTTCAACCACCACCAACAAATATCAGAACCATCTTGATGTGGAAAGATTCTTTAGGAAACGTCGTTGGATGGCGACACTTGAAAGCATAGCCATGCCCCACCACCACAGAACTCTGACATTTTCACTAAACTGTTCCAGATCCCAGTGTTCCACCAACCACCCCCGAAAAAATCCAGTGAAGTTGAATTCTGCATAACAAATGCAGAAAAGACATCAGCCAAATCAAATCCAAACCTGTCCGACATTGTAACCTTTCACAAGGTCAACAGAAAGCCCTAAAATCATTAAGAGAACGACAGGACATAGTCATTAAGCCAGCAGACAAGGGTGGTGCAGCTGTGGTCTGGGACAAACAACTGTACATAGCAGAAGCACAAAAACAACAGGCAAACACAAATGCCTACACACCACTCACAACATCACCCCTCCCACAACACCTGAAACTTATCGCAAACTTAATCAAAGAAGAGATCAAATTCAACAACGTACCGACCAGTCAGTCAAACTCCTGATCATGACAGCGTACCGACCACAGTCAAACTCCTGATCATGACAGCGTACCGACCACAGTCAAACTCCTGGTCATGACAGCGTACTGACCACAGTCAAACTCCTGATCATGACAGCGTACCGACCACAGTCAAACTCCTATCATGACAGACATTAAACAGCCCACCTTCTACCTGCTTCCCAAAATACACAAAACCAATATACCTGGCAGACCCATTGTTTCTGCTTGCAACTATAACAGAACATATTTCACAGTTCTTTTTCTCCTTCAACGCATAGCACAGAGCCTCCCCATATACCTCGAAGACACAGCCCACACACTCAACATGATCAATTTAACACAGGCCCCACTTTTCAACCCAGCCTCATTTGCACACTTGACGTGGTCTCACTCTACACTTCTATCCCCCGACGCCGATGGACTGAAGGCCCTCATATTCTTCCTCAACAAACGGTCCCCTAACCAACAACACCCTCCCACCACTACACTGGTCAGACTTGCAGAATTAGTCCTCACCCTCAACACTTTCGAATTCAACAATCACACATTCTCACAAATTACTGGTGTTGCTATGGGCACCGAAATGGGACCATCCTATGCCTGCCTCTTCATGGGACAATTAGAACACCGCCTACTCACCACATAGACAGGCCCAACACCAGAGCTGTACAAAAAAGGTACATTGATGATGGACTGGGAGCCCCATGCCCAAACAAGCACTATCTGGCAGCATGCTGCGCCCACAGAACAAGCCTTGGCTTGCCCGATCACCTGTCTCTCTGCCCCCCTCCCACCTCCCTCCCTGCCCCACAATTCTTCGACTCTTGGCTCAACCTGTAAAGTACCATTGGTATTAACTTGATGATTGTGGGTACGTGATAGATGAGGCAACCACAATGTCCAACGCATCTAAATAGACAAATGGATCCCGCACCGGACGCACCTCCCCCCATCTCCCCTCAATTTTCCCACTCTCCTCCCCCTCCCCTCAGCCCTCACCCTCTGTGAGAGCTCTCTCTCTCTCTCTCTCTCTCTCTCTCTCTCTCTCTCTCATTTGAATAGAAAAAACTCTCTCCTCCCCCCCCCTCTCTCTCTCTGAAAATAAAAAAAACCCATCACACACGCACACACACACACACACACACACACACACTCTCTCTCTCTCTCTCTCTCTCTCTCTCTCTCTCTCTCGAGAGAGAGAGAGAGAGAGAGAGAGAGAGAGAGATTTTACACAAGAAAGTCATTTTGAAGCCAGCATTCCTTCTCTTGCATTACAAACTCACAAACACTATAGACAGTACGAAATAGTTCAGGTTACATCCTTTGAAATCCAATACGTTATTTTGAAGAGAATATCACACAGTGTGTGTGTGTGTGTGTGTGTGTGTGTGTGTGTGTGTGTGTGTGTGTGTGTGTGTGTGTGTGTGTGTTTCTTTCGTTTTTCTTTAAACACAGAGCCTTCATCCTCGATTTTTCCCCATTTTATGAATATACGGCCTACCCCCCCCCCCCCTCCCTCCCCCCTCCTTTTTCAGTTTCTATCCCTTCTTTTGCCCACTTTATATTTTCTTTTCAATATAGCATCCTTACCCATTTCTCTCGTTTTAAATCTTCTTCGTTCAAGCATTTCTTTTTAAACTGGGCCGATAACTTTTATTTTTCTTTGGCCAACTGCCCTTTTTTCTCCCTCAACATTTTTCTTTGGTGTAGCCTCTGTCCTATTTTCCCCTACTTATCTTTTTCTTTAAATTTTCTTTTGTAGTAGTTCAACCCCTCTTCTCATCTTTCCATTCTTTACATTGCCTCTGCATCCTTGCTTGTCCCCCCTCCCCCCCCCCCCCCCCCCCTTTTCATTCCCTTCACCCTTCACTTTTATTTTTATGTGGTCTCTAACCCCATGTCCCCTTCTCCGTTTTCTTTTTCTTTCTTTCGGAGCCTCTGACTTCCCCTTTTATTCCTGCTTTCCTTTTCTGCCTCCACCCCCCCCCCCCCCCCCCCCCCTCCTCTTTAGCAGGCCTACAAACACAAACAAGAAGAACACACTTAAGTATGAGAAACACAAGGACTGGTCAAAACATCAACATGTGCAGCGACTTCTCACTGTTTGTATTCTGTTACTTCCAATACTACAGTTGTTTTTTCCCCAATGTTCTAATGGTCTTGTCGGTTTTCATCTTACTGTGGCGTGTTTTGGGCACTTGACACCTGGCGGTGCCCATCCCTCTCCAGGTTTGACCATGGCCGATGTGCTCCAATTCGGAAGCGCGCCCTGGTCGCGGACACGTCGCCGTTAGGCTGAGGCTGGGTGGCTTTCCGTCCGCCCCTGGCCGAGATAGGTGTTAGGGAGGATCAGATAGCAGGTGTCATGATACTCTGTTGTCTTGATCAGACACACAGACCAGGGCACAAGGATCCTCTTTGATTAGTTAAAGTTCCATTGCGCATCTTGAAGCTACTCGCCTCTTTCTGTTGACCATATTGGTTCTGTTAGCTTCCTTTTCACGGGCTGGCTGTCTCTTTGCCAAACTTTCGTTGTCGATAATGTCCAACTGACAAGTTTGACAAACACACGTACGGTGGTGCGCGTGCCAGCGAATGCTTCGTGCAGACAGCGCGCTGACGTCAGGGCACAGTGGACAACAAACAGCTGGCGTACGTAGTTACCTGTATGGCAACCAAGACAGTTGAACAATGTTGACTTGGCACGTGCTAACCTGTTGCTAGGAAGTAGATGGTGACCTACGCCACCGAGTAGGACTCCGACAAAAGTGAAGAGCAGGAAACCAAGACCAGGTGTGTTCCCTTTCTCTCTGCAGCTTTGAACAGATAGGGATGGGGAATCCGTGGGTGGCTATCTGTGTGTGTGTGTGTGTGTGTGTGTGTGTGTGTGTGTGTGTGTGTGTGTTAGTGAGTGTGTATGTGTGTGTGTGTGTGTGTGTGTGTGTGTGTGTGTGTGTGTGTGTGTGTGTGTGTGTGCACGCGTTGTATTTTGAACAAGTTTTTGTTTGTTTTAAGTTGTCTTCTCTATTCCAACTAAACGGCACATAAATCGATGTTTCCTGGTCTTTTTGTCTTGTGGATTAAGGTGTGCACTTGACGTACCAAAACCAAGAACAAACAAGCGACACAAAACACAGCAAAAAAAGAAAAGAAGAGATTGATATAAAAGGGTAGGCATGACTCTGTGTTTCATTTTGTTTTAAAGTAATTTTTTCCCCATTTAAGTCTGAGTTACAGAGAACAATAAAAAAAAATCCGAGAATTCCCAAGAGAGGTTTTACATACCAACCACTATGCCAGATTCCAGAGTATGTTTCATAAACTGACAATGGTACGTTTCACTCCTCGTACTGTGCCATTTTCTAGAGTGTATTGCATGCTGCTGGCATATGCTGTACTTTATATCAACTGTTCAAATATCTATTGCTTGGTCTGGACAAATGGTGCATTAAATACCAAGTGGAATGCATGCACATGGTATTGTTGACGTGTTTTGCGCGAAGTCTACTTTGACCTGCTATCCCAACCCCTGCTAACCACCTTCAACTTGAAAAGGTTTGGGTGAAATACTTGAATCTTATTTGAAATTTGTCATTGATCATCTATCATGCCACTGGCACTATGCCACAAAACGGCGATGTACGTGAGTGCCAAACAAAACTCTCAATCATTTGCAAATACAATGTTTACGGTATAAAGTCAGTACATCAAGCTCATAGCTGACCGCACCAGCCAACAGACATGAGGAAGCAACTCTACACTCCAGATTTGTGAACAGCTTGAAATCTGAGGCTGCCCAAATCACTTGGCAAGTCTCCGGCACATCAAACAGCCACACCCCTCATAGACGAGTTTTTCACTCGCCCAGTCTTTGCTTCCAAGACCGCTGAAAACGAAATGCGGATGCATGAACATTGTCTATAAAAGGAGACAAAAAACATACGTCAGTAACACTGGTGGCAACACAACGAAGGCCGTAAACAACAAGAAAGTTACACAACAAAGGTTGAAATCGACCACCCATGATCAAACCAACTAATGAAGACAGTCCATATAGGTGTTAACATCTGTCTGGGATATGCCTCAGCTGAGGGCAAAGCATGGCAGGGACGCGTTAAGGATGTCCTTTGTGTATTTCCGATGGTCAAACTCAGAGTGTTCTCCATCCACCTGCCCTCAACTGGGCGGAAACACCACACCTGATGAACGGTTCTCATCTCAAACGCAAACAGCTTTCAAGTCTGTACTGTGAAGGGTGTTGTCTGTGTTAACTATATGGTGTCCTTTATTCCCAGGCCTGTACCATGAAAAAGTTCCGTTTAACACCTGGGTTTGCTTTCACCCCTAGTAGTCATGGTCTTGTAGCCACAGCCGAAAATTTCGAGCAAGCAACAAGCCACTCCTTTTTTTCCTCTTTCGTCCTAGACAAATCAACGGGCACAGCTGAGCTCACATACCATGTCTGGAAAAGAAGAGATATATGTGACCACCAGCTATCATCAGACTCGGAACTCTTGTCAACTTAGAAAAGCGCAAAGGTCAGACGGATAACCCTCTGCCGGAGGATCTTTAGGGATAAACATCCGTCAATGCAAACACTCAAACACTCTAACTGCAACATTAGCATTGCGGACATGGTGGTGTGGGTGAAATAGTTTAATGGCTGGTTTCCAGGACGTGCGTAAGGTGGTAATATCACCATCTGTGACATTCATTTTTACAGACGAGATGGTGTGTGTGTGTGTGTGTGTGTGTGTGGGGGGGGGGGGGGGGTAGTTCAGTATTTGGTTCCTAGACCGTTTGTTAGTCAGAAATAACGAATTTACAGGCACCAAACAAAAACATTGGTGATGATAAATGCTGATTCCATCCAATGTTGATCTCGCTCAGAAATTCAAAGATCACATCTGGTGGGACATCTCTGAACAAGGTTTCCTTGAAGGGGAAACGACTTCCAAAATTCAGTATCGAATGAGGAATGAAAGATTCCATGTGGAAGGGTGGGTGAGGGGAGAGGGAAGAGGAGGGGGAGTTAAGGAGAAAAAAACCCAGACAAATACACACAAGACTGACCACGGTGTCTAGCCGTATACAGGCCATGCTAGTTGGACATATTCTAGAGCCGTAGGTCATCATTGACTTATAATGTCCCAAATCTGTGCACAAATGCTAAGGAAGGGGGAGGGGGAGGGGTGGGGGGGAGGGCAGGGGGGCATGTTCTATTAAAAAAACAACTAAAAAAAACAACATAATACAAAGTACCGGAACGCCTTGGAACACATCCCCCCCCCCCCCCCCCCCCCCCATGTCGTGTCTACATTTCTGAAGATCAGCAGTCTTAGAAGAAGACCATGTATACCGCTTCATGAATATTTCTAAAGCACCGTGTTATGTTTGTCAATTGCCTTATACTCATAAATGCTGAAATGCTGACTTTATTTCCTTTTTTTTGTCTGTGTGTTTGTCTATCTTGTTTTTATTTTCTGGCTTGCTTTATACCTAATTTCTGGTTGTTGCTGTTACTGGTTATATTTTTTGTTCCCGTATTTACATTGAACTACCATAAAAGCCATAACAGTCCGAAAATATAAAGGACTGGACCAAAATGACCATGCCAGATCTCCTCACGACAGCTACCAACTTCTAGAAGAGCCTGGCGAGAAACGGCGGCTGCTTCATCACGTCCCCCCAACGACCCCAGCGGTCAGGGAATTGACTGACTGACTGACAATAAAAGCAAACAAAAATAATTGAAAAAAAAAAGAAACAATTGACTCAACAATACTCACTGCGGCAAGAAAAAGGGCATAAAGAACGACTGACAAAAAAATCCCCACAACAGGAAAGTTGGATTACAATATATTCACAGTGGTATGAAAATGGATTTGGAGTACGTATGAAATACAGCAGATTCTTCCTATTGATGTGACAATGGAAATCAGAAATCGTAAGGAATAAATCAAAATAACTGAGCTCAAACAAACCATTGAAAGATATTAAACGGACAACGATAGAAAGTGTTATCAAGCAAAACACGGAAGAAATGCAACAACAAATGCAGATTTATCATAATTACACCTACTTCGCCCTCTGTGACACCGAAACAAGTACAATTAAACTTGAGAGGACACGGGACAAATTACCATTTGTGGAGCAGAGGCAAAATGCGCATGCAACAAATGCTAAATCAGTGCTATGGGACACAGGCCAAATTAGTATGTATGTTATGTGATTGTCACGAACGTAATGTTACTGTCCTGATATCAAGTACAGTCTTCGTGTTAAGTCAAGGACAAGTACATACTGTATTTTCAAACTCAGTATGTGCGGATGGACGCTAAAGTCTCCTGTCAAAGCCAGTCAGATGCCTACAAATCATTTGAATTGCAGTTTGTTGTCTATGGTTTCGTAGAGACGCACATTTCACTCAAGCAAAAACAAAAGTGGGGGTTCTTCACACACACACACACGCACGCATGCACACACGCACGCACGCGCGCGCTCACACATACACATATACACACACGCGCGCGAGCGCGCACGCACGCATGCACGACCGCACACACACGCACGCACGCACCCTAAAACCGCATGCACTCTGCACACACAACACACACACACACACACACACACACACACACACACACACACACACACACACACTACTCACTAACACACACACGACACACACGCACACACACACACACACACACACACGCGCGCGCGCGCGCGCGCGCGCACGCACACAACGCACACACACGGACACACACACACACACACACACCACACCACAACACACACATACACACACACACACACACACACACACACACACACACACACACATACACACCCGGCAAACCTAGCAGTCCGCAGCACATGCAGAAATTAACCCATATCTTCCCAAGAAAATTATTCTTTTTTTAAATTTGGTGATCTTTGTAGTGTTTGTATGTGACCATAAGTCCAATAGCATGGTATTTGCATAAAACACGGAAAAAAAATTCTGAGTGACTTTAGAAGACGCACGCCTGAAGCGTGCATGGGAATGAGGGGAACCTGAAGTGATTTTCACATCGCACGCTTCAAGCGTGCATAGGAACAAGACCATACATGTTCTGTTCATACGAAAATGTACACGTTACACACACACACACACACACACACACACACACACACACACACACACACACACACACACCAAAACCCAAAATAGCACTGATTTTGTTCAACAACGACCTCTCTTTTATTTATTGACACTCTGTTATTGTTTTTGAACAATAAGTATTGGTAAACAAATAAGGTATATCAAAAGGAAAATAAACACTTCAGTCCCAGTGCAGACAAACCCAGTCGTTTTTGAACAATAAGTAATTGGTAAACAAATAATGTAAATCAAAATGAAATAAGCACTTTAGTCCCAGTGCAGACAAATCCAGTATGATAAACATTTGTTAGTGCACAAGATAGCACTGATTTTGTTCAGCATCGTCCTTTCTGTTATTTGTTAACACTCTGTCATTGTTAGTGAAAAATAAATCACTGGTAAACGAATAAGGTAAATCAAAATGAAAGTAAGCACTTAAATCCCAGTGCAGACAAATACAGTATAATAATCGTTTGTTACTATAATAATATTAGTAGGCAATCAAGCCTATCAATTATTTGTCTCATGCACACAACAACAACAACAACAACAACAGCAACACCTTCACACGCAGTGTTGCAAAAACTGGCAGTTCAGTGGCTTTCAAATAAATGGACACTACTGGATGCTATGGAAGGCATTGAAGTTCTGATTGTGCACAACAATTCTGCATTTCAGGCAGATTTTGAGTGTCCTTGTGGCACAGCGCACAACGCTTTGTTGTGGGTGAAGCAACGGCAAAATGTCCTGTACCATCAAACCGAACTTCATTTGGTACTCTTTGGACAGCAGGAAGGGCTTGTTGAGCAGGGTTTATTGGCAGGGCAATGGCAGCATGTCGCATCAGGTAGACTTTCACGTCACGCCTCCTGAAGGAAACAAGATCCAGAGGTTCAGCATCATAAGCAGGCGTTCTGAACAACAACCAAGCACTCTGCATGGCAGTCTCCACTGTATGGGCGAAAAGCGGCCACCATCATTTCTTTGTTCACATGGAAATGCGATACTTGTTGATATTCTGGTCTGCCCTGCTGACTCCTTCCACTGTTGTGTTGTAGATCCTGACAAGATGTGGCTGTTGAATATTGACAAACTGGCGTTGTGCTGCTGACCATGGTCGAACTTGGGCAAGCGGCATGACATGATCAGTGTTTGTTGCGATGGTCACCACATTGTTGTCATTCCATGGCACCACCAGCACATTACTGCGCCTGCCATGTTGGAAGTCAAGAGTTCCTCTGGGTTCTTTCGCGAATCGAGCTGCATCTCTAAGTGGACAGCGGCCAACGCTGTTTCTCCTGATGGGTCCAGCTGCCCCAAATTCGTTGGCAGCTAACTCAATCAGCAGAGGCAGTGATGTAAAACAAATTGTCAGATGTCAAATGGCACGGATACTTGGGAAGCTCAGACATCAGATCCATGACCACTGTCCCTCCAAAATCCAAATGGCCATAATTCTGTCCCATGTGAGCACCAGTATATGGTTCAAACTGAACAATGTATCTTGTGGGATCAGCAAGAGCCCACAGTCCTCTCGTTCCCATAAACGCCTGAAGTGTGCATGGAGGTGATGTTTTATTTCTGTTCAAAGTTGCATGGAAATTTTCACTGCCACAAAAATCATTTCTTAAAGGTTTCTCCATTGACATTGAACTATCCAATAATGTAATAATCAAGTAAATGATGGCTTAGAAAACATATGACATTCACTGACTTTCATCTCCAGATTTTGTGGCCATCTTTTTGCAGTTGCTCACAAATGACTCCACTGTCAGAAAGAATTCATGACTGGAATGAAGAAATCATTTGAACAAGGGTAGGTAACTCTATTAGTAATGCCTTAAAACCAAAGGCGATGCAGTTCATTGTTTTGCTATCAAAATAACTTGACTGACGTGAATGTACGCATGAAGCGTGCTTGGGAAGAAATGGGTTCAGTTAATCCACTAGCCTGTTCTTGAACACAACATTCCGATTAAGGAACGACACAACATTCCGATTAAGGGACGATCAGCACAAGAGATGAAAGACAGGGATACAGCTAAACGAACGCAAGAAAACTAATACATTCAAACCACAAAAGCAAAGGACTGGGTAAAGTGTCATCTAGTATGTTGATTTGCCAACCGACAGATTCTAAGAACACTTTCTTCCTCTTGAAATTTGAGTGACTCTTAGTTGGTCAGTTCAGTCTTTTGCACAGCGTGAAATTGTCCTGGGCCGCTTCACTGGAGAGGAACTGATCATTACTTTGTTGTATCTAACACTACAACCCTCCCACACCCCACACCTCCCCTCGCAATTATATGACTGTCCCTGCAATACAAAGTCTCCGACAATTTAAATCAGCACTGCGTGTCTATCAGTTCAGCAGAATGACAAAGAGTTATTCCAATTGCAACCATGTGGAATACGACATTTATCATTCCAATTAGCAAATGGCATTGGCTTTGACCAAAATGAAGGCGGAAACAGAACGCGATAATCTATGCACAGCAAGAAATTCAGTATAATTATTGCACATCTTCCTTTGGCTAAAATGTCGGCCATCAGACTCTACACGTACTTGCTACATGTCACAAACTGAGTCAAATACAGTTTGAAAACGGGGGGTAAATCCCCCCCCCCCCCCCCTCCCCCCCCCCCCCCCCCCTCATCGGTGTAGTTATTTCTTCACTAAATAAGCACGAATTTTTAAACGTAAGAATGCTTTATTGTGTGTAGAACGGAGTATTGCTACGATGCTCATTACTGTATTACTGTAGAAAAAGCACAGGACTTGACCATAACTTCAAGTACAAATGATATAGCAAGGCATCACTATGATGTTTCAGGTAAAATGGTCTACACACACACACACACACACACACACACACACACACACACACACACGCACGCACGCACGCACGCACACACACACACACACCACACACACACACACACACACACACACACACACATACACACACGGACGCACGCACGCGAGCACACACACACATGCGCACGCGCGCGCGCGCACACACACCACACACACACACACACACACACACGCACGCACACACACACACACACACACACCGAGATAGACAGAGACAGACAGACAGACAGATCAAACTATGCATGTACAACAACCAGTTAGTCAGAAAAACGCTATCATGACACTCTGAACTCACAATTATTTATGTGCCTTCAACCAGGCCCGCATACAAGAAATCAATCGTCAATAATCTGAAGAAGTTGATTTATCACAATATGAGGATATCAGAGAGATGGAGAGAGAGAGAGAGAGAGAGAGAGAGAGAGAGAGAGAGAGAGAGAAAGAGAGAGAGAGAGAGAGAGAGAGAGAGAAGGAGAGAGAGAGAGAGAGAGAGAGAGAAGAGAGAGAGAGAGAGTGTGTATGTGTGTGTGTGTGTGAAAGAGAGAGATAGAGAGAGAGAGAGAGAAGGAGAGAGAGAGAGAGAGAGAGAGGAGAGAGAGACGAGAGAGAGAGAGAGAGAGTGTGTGTGTGTGTGTATGCGTGCTGTGGTGCGTGTGTGTGTGTGTGTGTGTGTGTGTGTGTGTGTGTGTGTGTGTGTGTGTGTGTGTGTGTGTGCACGTGCATAAGTGTGTTCCCTTTCCCGTAATGACCCAGGCAATTGCTTGCTGTTCCTGTGCTAGTATTACTATAAAATGCAATCAATTGACCTACAGATATCCTTAGACACCGACACGCACGCAGAGTGTGGGGAAAAAAAAGTGGATTGTTTGCCGATACGCAGAATCCACGCATTTTATTTTCACACTGTTGATATTCTGCATTTCCCCATTCACTGGGTTAGCTCTTCGTTCATCGTTAAAACCAGTGAGATTTTCAACTGATGATGTGACATCTTGTTTCAGGAAAAATCAAATTGTCAGCTTAAAGGTTTGGCGCTTTCATCTTTCATATCGTCAGGGGCCGACAAAACTTGAGTCAAGACAATTTCCTCAGTAAAACTCAAGTCAGCTGTCACTTTTCTTTGCATTCACCATATCGCAAGCAGTTCAAGAAAGTACATTTTGTCAATCAAACCTGTTCGCAACAAAATTACATTGAAATCGTGGATGGTTTAGGTTCAAAGCAGTTTTTCAAACGAGATGGTTGCGAACATTGGGTATCCCCTATTTTTCTTCATTATAATGGATGGTCTTATCTTGATTTCAGAGTGGTGATTGGAGACGTCATGATCCCTTATGTCATTCACTTGAACGTGATGGATTATGGCGCAACTATTAAATGGTTTGAAGTGAAACAGGGGCTGTTTCATATAGGTAAATGATATGTGGGAATGGGTGTGTTCTTACTACGGAGATTTGAAAATGGAAAACAGACTGAGAGCGAAGCAAATGCATTAAAGAAGAAGAAGAAGAAGAAGAAGTAGTAGTAGTAGTAGTAGTAGTAGTAGTAGTAGTAGTAGTAGTAGAGAAGAAGAAGAAGAAGAAGAAAGAAAAAGCTGATGGGCAACCAGGAGAGCACAGATCTCCAACAAAGTTGTTACGGATGGTGTGCGGTGCGTGTTTTGTTGTCTGACTCTCGCTCTCAAAAGTTTGGATGCGTGTACGACTTTTCCCCTACACACACCCACACCATACGAACATGGATAGCCAGGCAACACACGAGTTAGATTTTCTTTCTTTATATGCTGCCTGAACCATCAAAATGAATTGTTACAAAACCAGTACATGCTACTACATAGTATACAGATCAATTCACGTCAATTAAGACATCAATACATAAGACACTTCAATCATCAAATATCAGCCTATCATATTACATATCTTGATATCACTCACAGATCTCGCCGGCGCCGTCCACAGTGTCTCACATATACAATCAACGCACTCGGTTCCACAGTATCCAAGCCACAGTCTACAGCACTAAAATAAGACGAAGAAGGATAACCAAGGTCCCCACACGGTAAACACAGCCGTTCACAAACACAAACGATGAAGAAGAAACAGGGTCTCAACACAGCAAGCACAATATAGTACGTCGAACTATCAGAAGAAGGACCGCAGATTTACAAGGCATAGTAATCCATAGCAGAAGAACCGCAGATTCACAAAGCACAGCAATCCACAGAAGAAGAACCGCAGATTCACAAGGCACAGTAAACCACTGACCAACTGCAGATTCACAAGGCACAGCAATCAATATTGAATCCCCGGAGAACACGATTTCAGCAAAGTCCCATAGAACACAATAAACTTCGATTCGACGTATTGTTGATCTAAAACACAAATTAATTAGCTTCTCCGTGTATTGATATTACAATGTTCACATCAATAAACTCAGCCCACCGACACACATGAGGTGGTACAATTAGAGCACATAAATATTCTTGCAGGAGTTTTAAGTCACTCTCGGCGACACAGCATTTACAACAATTTTATAACAAATAAATTTCCTGGTACATATTTCGCGGGTACCGTCATCAGAAGTATCTCACATATACAGTGAACATCGACGCACTACTGACTTGAAAGTCAGCCTCTCCACATAGTAACACTACGGAGAAAACGACGATTAAAACAAATTAAAGTAGACTGGACACCTAAGCCTCGGCCGTTAGTTCTTGCTATCTTCTTCCGTCAAATATTATTATTTTCGTCATGTTCCTATGTCATTTCAAGTTGACGTCATAATTTACGTTCACGTCACAAAAGTGAAACGATAAATGACACTATTTCCAACTTGCATAAAGAATATAAGGTAACTGGTTGGTAACGTTTCATCTGCAGAAATTCCGTAATAGTTATCTTGTGAAGCAGGTTGTAAGTTATACTGATCCACGGGGAATCGGAATCCACCATAAACTGGATGGACACCACTGATCTGCGCTGTAATTTATCTTTTCATTTATTTATCTATCTATTTGTTTATCTATTTCTTTCTTTCTTTCTTTATTTATTCATATTATTTATTCATTTATCTATTTATTTATTCATCTATACATTCATTTTGTTATTTACGTATTCAACATTTTATTATTTATTTACGTATTCATTCATTTATTCATTTATCTATTTTACATATTTAGTTATTCACGTATTTACTTACTTAATTAGTTACTGCCTTTTTTTTAAAGATACTTTTGTTAAGATAATTCAACAGTTTGCCATCAGTTCTGAAAAAGACACACACACACACACACACACACACACACACACACACACACACACCATCAAGTACGGTGGAAAACATAACCTCTATAGCAGAAGAACTAAAGCGATACCTACGTGGAAATAGACGTTTTAATTTCAATGAAAAGCTATTAAGATGCCCTACGGGTATGAAGTGCCCGATTCATGCATCAAAACTAAACTTTTACTGTAAATGGCGAGATGTTTAATCTCAGACTGCTGATGGATGAGCAAGTGAGCACTTTATAGTACACCCACTTGAATAATGTCTGAATCTAAACATCTGCTTCCAGGCGATCATTATTCAAATTCCTTAGTAATGGTTGTCTACGTATTATTGGTGTTCCTAGATGTCAGCACCGGAAACAATTCCTGTTCTTTATTCAAGCAAACAACAGATTAAATATCCGAACAACAGGTATTCGAGCAATAATTCTAACCATGACGAAAGTATTGCTATCTTTACATAAGTATTCAAGACCTAAAACATGTTCATCTCAACACCAGCAGCAGCAGCACCACCACCACCAAGAGAGAGAGAGAGAGAGAGAGAGAGAGAGAGAGAGAAGCAACAGTTTTCGTCATGGGCTCACATTTTTCGTTATTTTGGAACACACCTTTAAGTAATTTACAAACCAAAGTACCCTTGTCTGTGAGAAGCTTAAAGTAGCTGAAGGTGCACTTCTAGCAAACATTCGCAATGTTATGGTATAAGCACCTGACTTAGGGGAAGAAAGCCTCAAAATG
>CM065738.1:20502337-20532337 GCA_033310375.1 Conus canariensis
GTCACGCACATGGTTCCGCCTCACAGTAGACTACGCAAGAAATTCAATCGCACTCAGCTTTCTTTATTTTTTTTTACACAATGAATAGGGAAAAATGTGAAAATGGGGCAACAGGGTAACGACTTGGTATAATACCAAGGAAACAAACCACGCATTATCTACCTAGCCCCAAGCCCCTCTCCCCTCTTCCCTGCTCGGTTCTTTCTTCTTTTTGTTTTTCTTTTAATACGGAGGAGAGGAGGTGGATGGGTGTGGGAAGGACACCAACATGAGAAACGGTGTAGGTCGTGATTGGAAAACAATGTAGGCAAAGAACAAAAACATGAAGGACAACCAAGATCACAGAAACAAAAAGGTAGCCGGAACAAAGACAAAGCCAGGCAAATAGAAGACACTATGTCGTCACATGCATTATACAACGTCATAACTTCTCGGTTCACTGCGCGCCTTGAAACCAAAGGCCGATCGCTCCGCTACAGCGCGTCCTTCAGATCTGGACCGTGGAAAAGCCCCACAACGATATCAAAGGACAGTTTCTCTGCAAACCCCCCCCCCCCCCCCCCCTCCCCAAGTCTGTATGATGAAAGGCCCCGGGCCCCCGGAAAGCAATTACAGTTGTTTTCTATTCCCTGGAATATTCTGTTAAAAAGATACTTATATTAAGGATCGGAAGCAACTGGAGCATGAGGTTCAAAGACCAGTCATGACCACAGTCTTACGCCCTGCACTTCCATCCTGCTAGAGGAAAGCAAAGAGAAGGATACTTTCCAGCATTTCCATTACTGTGTTGACAGGAAGCAGGGGTGGAACAGAAAAAAAAAAAAAACCTTTGACACAGATCACCCCCCCCCCCACACACACACACACATACACACACACACCTACAAAATATCCCCAGCCCCCCACCCCCTTCCTAAAGGAACAACTGTTTATTTCAATGTTCTCTTTTACTGCTGATCGGTACCAACCACAACAATCAAAGCGTTCATAAAATTTTGTTTTATTTTTATTACATTTTACTGTTTGCAAAGTAATGAACTGAATTTATAAGTATCATCACCTTTCATTCCAAATGTTAGTTTCGTTCTGACTCTATCAGATCCAAACATGTAGCACTCCCCTCAAATGTATCATCACCTTTCATTCCAAAATGAATGCATCAAGAGAACACTACAAGCTATTTAGCGGTACGTTTTATGCAGCACGATTCGAATTTCCTACGGTAATTTAGGATTGGAATGTGGGACGCACCGAGTAGCTTACTCCGGAAAAGAAATTCCAAGATAAAGTGTTGTTCCTCCATGGAGTCGACGAGAACCACTTCAGTTATCTTGGGGTTGAGGGTGGGCAAGATGATTTATGGATATGCAGGCGGCTGATCAAGCCGATGCGTGCACGGAATGTGCGGTGACAGCTTGGACAGGGAATGTGGAAGACCTGATCTCGCTTGCTGGTGCAGGCTTTCCTTGCCTGTCTCTTTTGTTGCGCTGCAGCTGTCCTTCTTCGTCACATAAAGTGGCGCCTTCAATCAGTATAAAGTAACGATGAAACGAATGATTACCTTATATCAGTTATGCATCCAAAGCCTGCCTAAAAAGTGTGTCCCTCAGTGAGCTCTGGGAAACACGAGCGGACATGTCAGGCCGGTCCAGCACTACTGGGATCCCATTGGGTTAGTCCTGGACCCTGGGGGGTGCTGCACACCCCAGGTCTCCTGCTGGCTTGTCCTGCCTTGTTCCTGAGGTTGGTGCCCCGATAGACTCTCCTCAATGAGGGGGAAGAGTCAAACAATGAGTGACCCACCACCTCAACAAAGAAGTGTACATCTTCCAAAGTATCCTGACCTCTACAAGGGCTGACAAGGCCAGCAGCATTTGGCACCGACAGTGGCAGCCTCTATTTCTCTAGACGTCCCCTGTGTCTGCCCTGACAATGGTGACACTGCTTTTTCTTAGGCCAGCCTCCACTCCCATTCCTTCACAAGGAAAGAGTTGAGCAGATTGTCTGTCCTTCACGCTGATCTTAAGCCCAAGGCCCAGGCGCACGTCAAGGACCGCTGGCAAGAGGAATGGAATTCGCAGATGGATAACAAACTGTTCAAAATCCGTCCAAACCTGAAAGTTGTTATCAAGTTCCCCAGGCGTCCGTACAGAAGAAACAGTCTTGGGCCGTTTGCATACAGACCACTCCCTTTATACCCATTCTTATCTTTAAAAAGGTGAAGAAGCTGTGTGGTGCATTCCATATCATGTACAACTGGCAGTGAAACATTATTGTTATAGAGTGTTGGGACTTAAATGATGTGAGACATAAACATTATGCAGCAGATTCCATGAAGGCCTAGCTTAGAGATGTATCACTTAGTGTGATCTTTAAGTTTCTGAGGGAGATCAACGTTTTTCACCTGATCACAGAAGAAAGATTTTTAACAATATTTCCGGTATATGTTTAGGTGCATTTTAAAGGGTTGTGTGAAAAACTTTTTCTTTCTATCTTTTTTTTTCAACGACGCGTGGGTGACTTCAACGCGGTACAACCTACATGCCGATGTGACCACAGTCATGTCGTTGTGACATGTGTCGTTGCGACCAAGTGTCGTTGTGACCAAGTGTAGTTGTAAGCCACGTGTCGCTGTGACCGCATGTCGTGACCAAGTGTCGTTGTGACCACATGTCATTGTGACCAAGTGTAGTGTTCTTGTCTTCTTGATTTGGTCACAACGACACGTGGTCACAACGACACGTGGTCACAACATGCAAGTGGTCACAACGACACTTGGTTACAACGGCACGTGGTCACAACGACCCTTGGTTACAACGACACTTGGTCACAGCATATGAGTGTTCACAACGGCACTTGGTTACAACGACACGTGGTCACAACGACCCTTGGTTACAACGGCACTTGGTCACAACAAGTCAGTGGTCACAACGGCACTTGGTTACAACGACACGTGGTCACAACGACACTTGATCACAACGACACTTGATCACAACGACACGTGGTCACAACGACACATGGTCACAACATGTGAGTGGTCACAACAATATTGGTAACAACGACATGTGTTCACAACGACAAGGGGTCACAACGGCACTTGGTCACAATGACAATTGGTCACATCGACATGACCCCCCCCCCCCCCCCCCCCCCCCCTGAATGGCCCTCTGCGGTCGGCTGGGCTATAAGCAACATTACTGTAACTTACCTTACCGCCTTCCCTTCGCACATTTTCCTAAAACGGGACGAGTGCAACTTGATGGCTGGACCGACTTACAGCAAGTTAGAGTAGTTCCAAATTTCCAAACCTCCCATTGGCTGAAGAAGATACAAAAATGATACAGGCTTGCAGTCGAACTCCCACCCCCACCCCCACCCCCCGTTTCACACTAAGCATTTCATGTGTTTGTAATAAGTTTTTTTTTCTTTTTTGATGGTGATAAACTGTTTCGTGCTTGGATTTTATGCCACAATTTTCCACCTGAATAAGTAGAAGATATCACTGTGACGCCACCCGGACGATTTCCGAAGAAAGAGCCCAAGCGACTGCACACAGTTCTATGAGACTAGCCAGGGATCACCACCAGACCAACTTGCACACCAGTACAGGCAGAGAAAACATTCGCTAGGCAATCACATTTATTCATACATTTACATTCACACAAAGATGAGTGAAGATGGGGTAAAGAGACAAGAACAGGCGCTAACTAGAGAGAGAAAAGTGGGGGCAACCCTGGTGATGGCAACCCGCCTCCCAGATAGTACTATGAAACCCCTCCCTTCTATACCCAATCCTGCCGGCTCCCCTGGGAAAAAAATGGATCGGGGCAAAGGATCAATGAAGAGAAAAAGACCAACAACAACAACAACACACAAAAAACCACTAGCACGTCACAAACTCAAAATTTGATTCCTGGAATCTGTCCGTTCCCCTTGGTCCTCCACGGATATGACAGTAGGATTTCCCTTCTAAAACAGTCTGGAGAAAGGCAAAACCCCGAACACCCTCTCACACTTCCACACCCTCCCTCACTCTGTACGTCACGCCTCAGAGCTCCGTCTTCAATCAATGCGCAGGTGGGTGTCCCTCATCGACGACGGCAGCGTCGACTTCAACCAGCAAAAAAAAAAAATGGTAGGTAGGCACTCAAGGTCTGACCAGCGCGTCGGGCTAATGCGTAGGCCAGACATCCGCTGAGTCGTAGCCACGAGACCCTCTTCTTCAATTGTCTCATCCTTGTTGTTAATTCATTTATCCATCAGCTTCAAACCATGCGTAGTGTGGTCTCAAAACTTAGCGGATGTGGTGTGGCGTATATGGACTAGTCCGCACGCAGTGACGCCTCCTTGATGAAACTGAAACTGAAACTCAGCCAGCACGTCCAGCCCAGCCAGCACGTCTGTATTGCCGGTAGTAGGAGTTCCGACCTCGGGGACGCGGAGGTCACACTGCACTCTTGTGCCGTGCTCGGGCGCAACAACGCATCTCGCTGGTGCCAGAACGGGGACAAATAAACGAAGGATCGCCCGTCGATTCAGTTCCTTCCAGGCCCTCAGAGAGACTGCTCAATTGCGTGCCGGCCTCCGGGTCTAGGGCTGGGGTCGCGACCTTCTCAGGTGTAGTCTCATCACTTCTTCATCTGCAATCTCTGTAGTTCTATCTTCTTACGAAGAGGGGTCGTTGGTTTTGGGATTGCGGAGTCGAGGGCGGAGGGGTGGGGGGGGGGGGGGAGTTGAAAACAATGAATAATTACCTCTAGGGTGACTTGACCGTTGCCGTCCCCTGGGACTGTCCTTCCCAGTCGTGAAAAAAAAAACTCTGTGGCGCCGTGCGGACGAGGCCGCTTTTCCTGCGCAGTGTTCTTTGTCCGTCCACTGCCAGTCCTACAAAATAAAAAAACTCTATATTGACTCCCCGGGTAACTTGACCATTGCCCGTCCCTGGGACTGTTCCCTCCCGGTCTTAGGATAAAAAAAACCCTCTGTGCCAAGCGGGCGAGGCCGCCTCCCTGCCCAGTGAACTGCGTCCGTTCCCTGGCAGTCTTCAAAACCCAGAACCAAACTCTCGACTCCTCCAAACTAAGAGCAAGCCCTGACTACCAAAGACAGCTGGGGAAGTGGTCATCCAGTGAAAGGCCCCCTTGGACGGCTTGCACGAGACACATGAACCTTGGGGAAGTTCACATCTCTCCTTTCTTTAAAAAAAAAGCAAAAAACCTGAGCGATGACACCAAGGCGGTGTCGCACCACTTTTGTTCCCTCTACCGGTTTGAGAGGGGACCAATTTTATACACACAGAAAAAGAAGAAAGGCAATGTAGTCGTCACGGTGCCACCCGTGCAAATCACGAAACAATCAGTTCTTAGGCATGGGGCCAATATCAAACATTTATTTCATGCATCCTGCTTGACAGTTTCTGACCGATACAGTATGGTGCAATGTTATCACACAATCTTAAACATGAAGACACTTTTGTCGAATAGACATCTGAGTTAAAGGAACGAATGTTACGTTTATTACAATAATGTATCTCCAGAGATGAAACTTTTAAGAAGCATGCGTTCGAATGAACGTTTATATATACTTTCAAGATGTGCAAAGCTTTGCAAGCTAGACAACCACACCGAAACGCATTGAAAAAAAAAGATATAATCAATATTGATTTAAACATAAGTGAGGACTGCCTTGTGCGTTGATAAAAAAATGACTTTTAAATGAATTATATGACTTATTTTAAAATCATCTATTTTAGATAAACTCGAAAATGATTTTTCCAAGATAAGCATTTGTTGATAGTGAAATCGGGTAATGTTTGAGAACCATTACATCCTAGACTTTATCGTACACGTTCGGTTCCTTCAAATCAGTTTCAATGTTTTGTAGTTTAAGCTTGTCCTTAGCAACAAGAATTTAAAATGTCTAGAATGAAGTAAGTTATAGTAAGTAATGTTTATTTGACAACGTTCGCAACGTCATTCTAGAAGTTCTAGTACACTTAATCTGCAGTTGTACCTTTACTATGCAGAATCTTGTCATCAACAACACGTTCAAAAGATTACTAAACGTGCAGAGGGAAATCGTTAATGTGAATTCGCTAAAATTATTGTTCCAAACACTGAACTTTAGGGCACACCAAAACTATCTGGCACGAAAGCGGATGATATTCAGTTTTGATAAACCGTTTGTCTTCTGTTTCTAAGAGTTTGGAAAGCACTGGCACAATAAATATCGGTCTGTGATTTGATTTTTCGGGATGTCACCAGACGGGGAAGGCTTTTGTAGCTTTGAAGTGCGTTGGGAAGTAACATTTTTCAGTGTACAAGTTGCAGATGTAAGTAAATGTTACAGGTATCACGGAAGCTGGAAGTTTTAAAATGTTACTATCAGCAACATCAAAGCCATGACTTCCAATCTCCTTCAAAGGGTATAAAGAATAAAAAGAAAAACATCATTTACAGACATTAAATTAAGGGCACCGACAGTGGGAATACGTGCACTTGCATTCACAGAACATTCTCAATACATGTATTTTAAGGTAATCTACTTGAGTATGATTGTGTTGTATAGTACGTTCTGCTACACTTGTGAAATGTTTATAAAGTTTACTTGGCATGAAGCTAGGATTTGGAGAAAGAGAGAGACAGAGAGAGAGAGAGAGAGACAGAGAAGAGAGAGAGAGACGAGAGAGAGACAGAGACAGAGACAGAGACAGACAGACAGACAGACAGAGAGACAGACTGAGAGACAGAAGAGAGACAGAGAAACAGAGACAGAGAGAGAGACAGAGACAGAGAGAGGGTGCCATTTATGTCTCTGATGATACGTTGCAGATACGAGGGAATGTTACAGTGGGAAGACCAAACAATCGCTTACCTCACACGAGTGACTTATTCCAATTACCGTAACTGGTGGAAGGGTAAGGCAATTGTGACAACAGTGAAGATTACGATGACGATGAAAAACGAGCGCTGTGATGTACCTATTGAAAATATGCGTGCGTGCATGCGTGCGTGCGCGCGTGCGTGCGTTCGTGCGTGCGTTCGTGCGTGCGTGCGTGCGTGTCTGAGTGTGTGTGTGCGTGCGTGCGTGCGTGTGTGTGTGTGTGTGTGTGTGTGTGTGTGTGTGTGTGTGTGTGTGTGGTGTGTGTGTGTGTGTGCATTTGCTTTGCCGCAAATCGTCTTTACGATATAAAGAATCGGAAATGAAATGAGGCAGGGAACAGTAAACGATAAACAGTAAACAATTGTGGTATTTTTTGCTCCCATAAGAAAACCTAACACAGAGTAACTTTTATTCAAGACTGGCACAGCCTTTTAAACTTGAATAAAGTCAGACAAATACATAGACGAACAATCTAATAATGGGGGAAAAAACAAGCGCAGGCCAACAACTGACGTATGACACTGTGAGTTCCGACCCAGCGGACGAAAGGCCTCGGAGCAGGCAATACAAATATATCTGCCTTCAAAATGATTGCGATGGTTCCCTTATGCAGCTAGTGAAGAGTTTTCATATCTGTAACATATTTCTTAATTTCATGTTCCCAGTTTCTCCATCTTCAACCCCCCCCCCCCCCCCCCCCCCCCCTTAAGTCCAAATCTTTGCCAAGTCATTACTATGAAGAAGTTCAGTTGTTGGCCTGCGCTTGTTTTTTCCCCCACTATTAGATTGTCAACACTATTCGACCCAACCAGTGCACATTTATTGAAACATATCAACTGTCTCTATAAACGTACCCTTAAAGCGCTTCTCTTAAAATATTTGAGCCGTAGAGAATGTACTTATATTCATGTTGGGGTGTTTGCATTAAAGGATATGTCTGATAGCAATAGATAATGGTGCTGGTTTTGCCCAACAAATCTTACAAAATCAAATTCGAATAAATGTCGAATTCATGTACCCAGAACTAACCAGCGTATGATATTACCGTCACATAGCTAGCATACAGTTGTGCTTTTCTCAAAGTGAGTTTTGTTGGTGTTCAGGTACTCGGTAAAATTGATTTTCTTCCTCTACTGGTAATTGGATATGGCAATGCATGTAAATGTCAATATGCGAAATGTGTGCACTGTGCCCTGAAAAAGCATTCAAATGTCATTCTTTCTTTTACTATCACCTCCCTCCCCTCACCCCTTACACTACTGCACTAACTCTCTCTCTCTCTCTCTCTCTCTCCTCTCTCTCTCTCTCTCTCTCAAGCACACTACACACCGCAGCACACACACACACACACCACCCACCACGCGCGCGCGCGCGCCACACACACACACACACACACACACACACACACACCACACACAAACATGCGATTTCTGTTTAAGTTTTACCAAACAAGTGTAAACACATGCGGACTAGTCCATATACGCTACACCACATCTGCCAAGTTTCAAGATTTCACAGCCCTGGACACACAGCAGATTCATGCATGATGTAATGACTACAATGAAAGGAGTTCAGATGAGGGACTCGTGAATACGTCCTAGTCCTAGCAGATGACTGACCTTCGCGTTTGACCAACACGCTGGTCACATCTTGGGTTACATTATCCGTATCACAACTAAATACGTATGTGTGAGTTTGCATGTGTATTAACGCATGTGTGTGTGTGGTGTGTGTGTGTGTGTGTGTGTGTGTGTGTGTGTGTGTGTGTGTGTGCGTGCGTGCGTGCGTGCGTGTGTGTGTGTGTGTGTGTGTGTGTGTGTGTGTGTGTGTGTGTGTGTGTGCATGCGTGTGTGGTCTGTGTGTGCCCGCGTGTGGGTTTATGTGTTTGTGTGTGTCTGTGTTGTGTGTGTGTGTGCGTATGCATGCAAGCGTGCGTGCGTGCGTACGTGCGTGCGTGTGTCTTTGCGCGCGCCCAAGTACGTGCGTGCCTGCAGGCGCGCGTGCGCGCGCGCGTGTGTATGTGTCTGTCTGTCTGTCTGTCTGTGTGCGCGCACGCGCGTATATGTGTGTATTGGTGTGTGTGTGTGTGTGTGTGTGTGTGTGTGTGTGTTGTGTGTGTGTTTGTGTGGTGTCTGTCTGTCTGTCTGTGCGCGCCACGCACGCACGTCTGTGTGTGTGTGTGTGTGTGTGTGTGTGTGTGTGTGTGTGTGTGTGTGTGTGTGTGTGTGTGTGTGTGAGCTTAAACGCATACGAATGTGTCTAAACGGACGGGGGCCTGGGGTTCGTGCATGTAGAGCATACACTGATATTCATCCACTCCCATAGGACACAGACCCCACGATTCGTTCTTGTCTTCCTTGTAGTTTTATTTCTTCATTTATACCAGCAACCCCACCGGCAGCAGCTACCACAGTCCAGTCTCCTATGCCAAACGGTCGATCGTTCACTTCACGCGGTGAACCAAAGGTCCTCTCTCCTCAGCGTCTCTGTGACCACATGAGTCAATAGCAAAGTTTAAATAAGGGCGTGAGTGGATTGGATGCTTCGGACAATGGGGACGCCACAAAGCGATAGAGGGACCATTCTACGCTACACGCACCTACCTATGGTGTACTAAGCGTGTCAACCCACGGGAAATTTAGAGGAGTTTCCATCACACACTCCCCTGCTTAACGTTAATGGCCCCCATTAACGCACATAACCACAGGAGAACAACAAATTAGTAAAACATAGAGAAACACAACTTTGTCATCCCCTGAACAATTACACAAAAACATCAATACCACCAAAAAGCAAACTACGATTCTAAAATCCATTTGGAAATTGCACAAACAAAACAAAAAAGAAGTCTTCCCAGGTACCAGACATGCACACTCATATGCACAAATCGTGACAATAAACTCGCTCAGATCAGGCGAATACCCTCCCTGGTCATGCTGCTCCTTCCTCCTGGCTGCAGACTGGAGAAGGCGCTCCCCTGCTTTGTCATGAGCCACCTTCAATCTGTGGAACTTCTTGGTTCGAATCCCACTCAGTGCCTATGCCCACTGCTTTCTGGGCCTTATTTCCTTCTCCCTTTTCCAACACTGGCTTGTCTGCTCCTATGAGCTGACTATCGTTGGCAGTTTCTAACGATAGCTGGTCACCTCGGCCTTCTTGCCATGTGTTATTACAGCCTTTCCAGTTCCAGCCCAGCTGCTGGTTCCAGTTACTCTGTGGTCCATCTTGGCCCCGACCCTGAGGTCCGCCATCGTAGCTCCTACATTTCTGACTGCCACGGCAACGCCAACAACTTTTTGAACCAGCACTACCGCCACTTCCATGGCCTACGGCATCGCCACTACGGCCACCTCCATGGCCCACGGCATCGCCACGACGGCCACCTCCATGGCATATGTTCGCACCGCCATACGGCCACCTCCATGGCCTACGGCACTAACACGGTGGCCTACTAAACTAACACTATGACCGATTTCATGGCCCACTGCACCACCACCACGGCCACCTTCATGGCATACGCTAGTTCTACTTCCAGCGGCGCCCGTGTACTTCACCTGCTTTTTGTTTATTTCCCGGTAGGAATTTCTACCCTGCACTACACTTACTTTCTGTACTTGACTGGCAGCCTGGTTAGGCTTTGGGAGGATGTACCTACCCCCTAACGAGCTGGATAGGGAAGATTCGTTTGCACTGCTGCAGTGAGAGTACTCCTGACAAACTCTGACACTACTCTGACACGGGCTCTAGGTAGCTGATTATCTCTTCCATCTGCATATCGCACGCAGGTGGTTTTTCTCTGTATAGTCTGCCTCTCTCACTAAACTGGGTTCTACTGTTGCCGCCAGAGTCAATCCTGTATCTAACAAGCAGGTCACCGGCTTCCCGTTTACTACTGCCCCAGTAGTTGGTGGTGGCACTCTGCCTTCCTGTTTAATGTATCAACGGCAACAACTGAATGTATTCGCAATCCGTTACATTCCTTGGCGATATGACCCTCTCGCCCACATTTAAAACATGTGCGCTTCCCCCTGACATTCTCTTGAGTCCCACTGTTGCCTTGGGACTTAGAATCCGCTTCTAACTGCGGTCTCGCCTCCTTTTTGTAGGGAGTCGGCGAATCACTCCCTGACTGTGTGGTCTGGGCATTCTGGGACGACTGGTTCGATCCCTTCACCCCATTACGCTGATCATGGGCAGATTCATACCTGTCTACAACTTTCACTAACTCCTCTAAACCTCCTAATTCTCTTTCTGTCAAGAATACTGTGAGATCCTTCCGACAAATGGACAGAATTTGCTCCCTAACGCTGCAACCGTCTCCTCTAGTCCGACAGCACGGGACATAAGAACAGTCAGGTTCTCTGTCAGTGCCGCTACGGTCCGTTCTAACAGAGGGGAGGCTGATACCGAATGTGCAGAGGCAGTTTCTGCGCAGTCATCCTCCTCTGTCCACCGGATTGCGTGTTCTCGCACCTCCAAGAACTTAGTATTGGGCTCCCGATGCACTCTCTCCCTGAGCTGCTTTCGCACCAGGGTATTGTTCAGCTGTGCGATGAACTGGTCCCACAACATTCTTTCATTGTGTGGGGTGAATTTTCTTGGGCTTCTTTCCGTACCAGGTCCTGGAACACATTGTTCAACCAGTGCGAGAACTCTCTGACACCTTTCCCTGGATGCTGAATCACTGCGTGAAATTCACAGGTCAGCGTATTTAGAGATCTCTTATCCCCGAACTCAGCGAGCAATATTTCGAGGACTCCCTCCCCTGTCTTTGCGCCTTTGGATGAGAGGCAAGAAATCGCATTCCTTATGGATGGCGATAAATTTGACCAGACAAGGTCCAGCCTTTCTTCCGCCGACATGTCAGGTCTGGAAGCCCATGTCGCCCTAATGGCTTTCTCAAATTCTGGGAGATTCCCATCCTGACTTAATTTAGGGATGCTCCTTTCTTGCTGAACTATCATAATTTGCCTGTTCCTCTCCGCCTTAAGGGCTTCAAGTTCATCCCTTAATCTGACAAGATCATCAGCAGACATCTAAAAATAATAGTAAGGCACAAACACAATCAAAAAATTCACAGGCAGAACTCAAATGTATAGGTTACTACCAAAACCAACAATTTTAGTCACATAACAAGCAGAAAATTAAAGACACAGTGCTTAACAACCATTCCTTGTGCAATTGGCTGAAAGAGAAATACATCTAGTCTTCGACAGATTTAGAGCTTCCATTCACAACACCAGTCCTTTGCAGAATGGGGAATAGGGGGGCAACACAGGGCATCATTTGGTGCACGTTATTTCACAGACTTGCCAGGCTGAGTCCTTTTGCGGTTTGTACTTGCTGCTGCCCATCATCATTGCCGTGGCTGGTGGTAGACGTTCCCGCGTGGGGTTGGGTCAATCGATCCTGTCGACGACGCCAGATCTACACGGACAGGGGATTGGGGTTCGTGCATGTAGAGCATACACTGACATTCATCCACTCCCATAGGACACAGACCCCACGATTCGTTCTTGTCTTCCTTGTAGTTTTATTTCTTCATTTATACCAGCAACCCCACCGGCAGCAGCTACCACAGTCCAGTCTCCTATGCCAAACGGTCGATCGTTCACTTCACGCGGTGAACCAAACGTCGCGTCCTCTCTCCTCAACGTCTCTGTGACCACATGAGTCAATAGCAAATTTTAAACAAGGGCGTGAGCGGATTGGATGCTTCGGACAATGGGGACGTTTCTTCCATAACGCTTACGCCACAAAGCGATAGCAGGGACCATTCTACGCTACACGCACCTACCTATGGTGTACTAAGTGTGTCAACGCACGGGAAATTTAGAGGATCTTCCATCCGCTCACACGTGTGTGGTATGTTGGCTTATGTTGTCCTGCTTCTGCACAAAGATGTGCCTACATGTATGTGGGTATCTGTGTATGCCTACGGATATGGGCGTAGATTCATGTGCGTGTATACGTGCGTGCATGTCACTCTGTGTGTGTGTGTGTGTGTGTGTGTGTGTGTGTGTGTGTGTGTGTGTGTGTGTGTGTGTGTGTGCGTACGTGTGCGTTTATGTGTGTGTGTGAGTGTGTGTGTGTGTGTGTGTGTGTGTGTGTGTGTGTGTGTGTGTGTGTGTGTGTGCGTACGTGTGTGTGTATGTGTGTGTGAGTGTGAGTGTGTGTGTGTGTGTGTGTGTGTGTGTGTGTGTGTGTGTGTGTGTGTGTGTGTGTGTGTGTGGTCGCGTGCGCATTGGTTCGTGTGTGTGCATTGGTCCGTGTGTGTTGTGTTAGTTTAAGAACAAAATCTTACGGCCATTTTAAGAGAAGCAGTTGACGAATTAAAACTCCTTTTCAGAGGAAGAAGCACACGGAGATCCTTAATTTTATCTTGATTGACTTTTTAGATGTGATCTCAGACGTTTCAAAACTCTTTGTTTCTCAACTTGTCTTCGTCCTTCTAACACGCCATTTAACAAATACAGGAACGGTGTAAGAGCAGCACTGACGAAAACAAACAAAACGGACGCAGGGTAAACAACGTCACCAGGGACCCACACTCCCTGTGACGTTAGAGCAGCCCATAACGTCACCAGCCACCAACAACAGGCGTCCATGACAACAACTGTGATGATGCGACGTGCTGCACTGAAGGTGTGAGCCTTGTCTTCATTGACCAGTACGGCTAAAGTGTTGTGGTGAATCATGATGTACACGTAGGTCTGTCCTGCTACCGCCAACACCATCAACGTGGTGTTCATGACGACCAGCAAGCTGAAGCAGTAGTGATGTCCCCCTGGTCGATCATCTGGGAGAGGCAATGGAACACAGAGGCTTGTCGCACTGAACTCATGGTCTGAGGACACTGCGGGAACTATGGAGAGACAGACACCGGTAGCCACGCAAAGAGGAGACGTGTTTACCTACCCTTCTTCTCCACTCACCCCGTAACCTTTCTGCCCAGGTGAGAACCAAACAGCTTTCGAGGGTCATACCGACATCTACGAAGACAGCCACTTCACAGGAAACCATGTAAACAAACGCTAACGCCTTGCAAAGGACACCAAACCTCCACTCGCTGTCTTTCCACAGGTAAGAGCCGCTGTACACCTGGTCCACCGCGCACAATACTGACAGGTACACTCCAGCCAGGAGTTTAGATCCACATAGGTGACACATAGACATTTTGGTGGTGTCTTTCCTGTCACTATCTTGAACAAAGAAAAGAACCAGAAAGCCGTTGCCTAGAAACATTAATGACATCAGAATGTAAACTAAAATCTGCTGCACATGAGTTCCCAGAAGACGATCACAGGAGGAAACTATGGGGGAAGGGCTGTGACAGTGACGTGTGTTGAAGTGGTCTGGCAACGTGTGTACACAACACAGCTTGAAATTATCCACGTGCAGTTCTTCCAGATTGTTCAGGTCTTTCAACAATCTGTGAGGGAACTCAGTCATCTCACTCCCACGGAGATCTAACTTAGCGAGACAGGGAGCTCAAACGGTCCTCCAGACACAGTCTGAATTCCGCTCCCAGACAGGTTGAGGAAAACCAGCCCAGGGAAATACCGTAGTCTGCGGAGGTTCAAGTTCAGGATCTTCACTGATGTCAGGACCAGGCTTCTGAGATGACAGAATGTTGAAACCTCAGTTACCTCGCTCGGAAACAAGGAGTAAGAGGATTGTTTTCCATATTCAAATAATTCAGGTTGCTGACATTCTTCAGCGTTTCCAAGTAAACAGTTTTTAAGTGGTTATGGCTGACATCCAGAATTTTTAGGTTTGGGAGTTCTGGAAAGAAGAGTTCAGTTTGAATGCAGCTCGTCATGTTCAGATATATCAACATTTCATTTCTGAACAGACTTTCCACTTTCAGTTTACTACCAGACGCGTCCAAATAACGGATATCTGGGTATGCCTCCACAGGAAACGCACGTCTACAAGTGAAAGCAAGGGCCTGGCAGGAGCACTGGTTTGGGCAAGACAGGGCGCAATACCATTCATCGTCATGCTGAGGACAATGGTTCCTGCCGTCACACACATGATCTGGGTGCAGACATACTCGAGACTGACGACAGCGGAAGTACCCAGGACAGGAGTAAGTCTCACAGTCCTCCTCATCTTCTTTGTCAGGGCAGTCAAAGACACCATTACACCTCACGAACACTGGGAGAAGGAGAGCCATAGATGGGCATTGGAAATGAGTGCCAGGACTCTCGCTTTCCGGAGTCAAATGCTGGTAGGACTCTGCTACTTCTCCACTTTCAGTGTTGAAGTTTACCACGGCAGGAGTTCTGTACATGTCATGCCACATTTTATAGCGATCGAACTTTGGATCAATTTGTACAAAGTATTCACACAATCTGGTGTCGACAGAGTTTTTGCAGTGAACATTGACCACACTGCACCAGTTTGACTCGTGAATACACTGCGGCATAGGACAAAAATGCTTTGTTACTTTCTGTGTGTATGGCGGTTTTTGTTTGTTTGTTTATTTGTTGTTGCTGTTTTTTTTTTAATTTTCTGGGCTTTGGCTGCCAGATCCAGATGATCAACCTATAGTGAGCTATTTTAAAAGAGGAGGAGATATATTGACAGAGATAAATGGAGTTGAAAGATAAATTGCTGTTCCATTAATTTGCTGTTACATCATCTTCTCAAAAATAGAATTTGCTTATATACCTTTCATTTCAGTTCTATAAAAAAATTCCTGATAGGCCGATGTCATTTTGTGGCGTGCCCTTGATCTCCATGTCTCGCTTAGCATTGTAATTTGGTTTCAAAGTGAGGTGACTGTAGGCGAAACTTGAAACAATTAAAAAAAAAAGTAAAGAATAATTAGTAAGACGCCAAACAACAGGGACAAAACATTACAAGACAAAACACTACGCGTATCGACCTCTTAGGTCTTCATCAGGCAAGATAAACAACATTCAGGACAATGAAAACGAGGAACGAGCAATTACGTATCTTCTCAAATTCAGCGCAAGATGGGCTTTGAATTGTAAAATAGGACAAAGTAAAAAAAAAAAAAAAAAAAAAGGGGGGGGGGGGGGGGGGGGGGGGGGGGGAAGAATGACGAACAAATATTCAACGTCCATTCTGCGCCAAATTTGAGAAGATAAGTAAATTGCTCATTCTTCGTTTTTATTGTCCTGAATGGTCTTTATCTTGCCTGAAGACCTAAGAAGTCGAAACGTGCTGTGTTATGTCTTGTAATTTGTTTATCCTGCTGTTTGGCGGTCTTACTAATCATTCTTTTTTTTTTTCTTTTAATTTCCGCCTGCGCTCACCTCACTTTGAAACCAAATTATAATGCTAAGCCTGCCAGGAAAGTCAAAGACACGCCATAAAAAGTTGCGCGCTTTAAAGCTTATGATTGACTTTTAGGTGATTCGAAGTTCTGTGATCTTGCATTCTAGGCTGGAATCGAGTTTCCCGAGTTCAGTTGTGAGAAAGCCAAATAACAATGTTTGAGGTAGAATCGACCATCAGAGAAATTCATAGTGGGGCCAGGTACAATAAAAGTAGTTATGTCGAACGCAAGGTCCCCTTTGGATACCTGGGAATCTTCTCGAATAAGTACGGCCATTTAAACAGCCATCAGCAGAATGGAAACGTGAACCAAGTACTGTAGCCTTGACGGGAGTTAACCTGTTTAACCTGGGATGTCACACATATCAACATCGATGTGTGGGTTTCCATGCAATTAAAAGGTCTAAAATAGGGCGAAAAAAATGTGTGTGTGTGTGTGTGTGTGTGTGTGTGTGTGTGTGTGTGTGTGTGTGTGTGTGTGTGTGTGTGTGAAAAACAAAACCAAACAAAACGCGAAGTGAGGCTATCGGTGTTTTTCAAACAACCAAAACAGTTCCGATTGTTGGTGTAATGTCTTGCACTTCTGAGATACACACTGCCCTGATTTAGAAGTTATCTGTGAGTTACAAGTGAATGTGATTGTTAAAAACAGAAGAGAAAGCAAGCAGCTTTGAAACCTTATCATTTACTTCATGGCAAATACCTTTCTTATTGTGCCAGAATTTCTACAGCAAACGTCAGAGAGAAAATGATCTCAGATACAATAGCTGCGAATAAAAATCAGCCCTGATTGCAGCCCTGGCTGCCATCAAACGCGAAAGTTCTTGGTACTCGTATGTCAGAACATTTCCATTAATCCACGTGCAAGCGTAATACAGAAAAAGGAAATCATCGAGCGCTGCTATAAACACAGAAAAAGGGAAAAAGAATGTGGGAGAATAACAACGAACGACAGACACAACAAAAAGGTATACTTTCCAGAGAGACTGTGATAGGACACATCAATGTCTGGCATGCCAGGTGCTGCCATACTAACCTATCCTGCATTTTACTTCGTGTAGATTCATATACCTGGAAAAGGTGTGTATCTATCTAGTGAAAACAATTGTGTAGCTTTAAGTCTAGTTTATTTGATGGCTACCTGACCACTGTCACCGCAGGGCATTGACGTCTCGCCAACACATAGCGGATGAACACAGAACTCCTCATCACTTCCATCAAAACAGTCCACATGATAATCACAAACCAGAGTAAAGGGCAGGTGCTCTCCCTCACTGGAACACAGAAAATAGAGAGAGTCTGATGTGTTGGGTGCTGAACACCAAGATGACGTCAGTGCTGTCAGTGCGTTCTCAGACGGCTGAAAACTGACGTCATCGTCGGCCCAGCAAGTACTGAAGGTGTCACAAGCCAGGAACTCTGGAATCTGGTGGTTGTTGGGGCAGCGAGTATAGTGAATGTGTGTATAATTGGAGGCAGAAACGACTGCCAGAACGATTTGCTCTCGTTTCTTTTCTTGTCGCTGATTTTGTTGTGCTTTGTGAGGCAGGCTGGGACTGGACTTGGAAGACAACTCGCACAAATAATGATAAAACTTCTGGGTACAAGAGTTGTCCGCCACATGCACAGTACGATCATCTGTGTCTGTCATTGCTCCACAGTACGGCGGGAGAACCGTTTGAATACTTTTTTCTGTTCATGTGGTAGAGAAAGCAAGGTAAACAAAAAGACAAGAATGTTTATTCGTAAAGGCCTTGGCCCCTTAGAAGGGGATACACATAAAATGACGTTGCATAATCCATTATCAAAAATAGTCTTGTCTTGCATAATCCATTACCAATAAGGAAGATTAACAAACTAAGATATTACAGAATTCCTTCGTTTAAATCCTCTGTACAAACATGCAGCCAGCTGTTTCACTGTTTTATCGTTTGTCGACGTCATTAACAAAATCAATTTGAAGAATGAAGGATGTCTGAAGTATTTAGCTGAAATACACTGTTGTCTAAGATCACTTAATTCAGGACAATAAAGGACACAATGAACTTCATTTTCTTGTGATTCCTGACAAAATGGACAAGTAATTCCACGATCGTTTAAATTGCTATAACGCTGAGAATGTACACAGACATCCGAAACACCAAATCTGAACTTGGTCATGATATATTTCAAATGTCTGCTAATATCCATGGACAAATACTTCGGTAAACAATGCGCAGGATTTAGCATTGTGTAAATATCAAATCTACTGCTATCTTCAACATGTGAGTTCCATCTTTGCGAAATGCAATCGATCAGTGTTTGCCAAGAAACACGAATGAAAGCATTGTATCACCGACACCCTGACTCTCCCATACAGAACCAAAGCCGTATTCATTCAGTTTCAGCCGTACATTCGTAATCAGTTTTTCGCTCTACTTGCAAGATCTTTACGAGCAAATGTAAAGCTTAGCGGGTAGAAAAGTAAATACCAAGATACTTATAAGCATTCACCATAGGCATACTCACTCCATTATATGTCCGCCTTTCTCTGGCGGCAAGATAACCACCCTTTCTAAACCCAATTATATTACTTTTATTCGTGTTTATCTTTAACTGCAATGCAGAAGAAGCTCAGCTGGGTTTGTAAACCAGTGATAGCTAAAAGAAGAATGAAAATCTTAAAAAAAATCATTTATGAGCATTGCGCCATGTCGTCCAGAATTAATAACCCCTGATGTCAATCCATAGTTAAAAAAGAAAAAAAATAGGACTACATACATCACCTTGCTTAATTCCAGTCGTGCAGTTTATGTAATCAGTCAAAGACCCACCATTCTCACTCTAGCTTTTACAGAGTCATACATGACACATTAATAATAATAAAATCCCTGTTATTCTATTTTTGAACAAAATGTACCATAAAATACTCCTGTCAACAGAATCACGGGCCTTTTCAAAATCAATAAAAACAACATATAATTTACAATTCAAACAAAACTGTTTTTTCCACAGTTGCCATTAGAGTAAACATGTGATCTATTGTAGAATAGTTACGCTTAAATCCAGCTTGGCATTCACCAGTGAGGTTCTTTTCTTCTACCCAGTCCTGCAGTCTTCTGTTGATAACAGTACTATATAGTTTACTATTCCAATTCAGCTACTGATTAAGAGACTAGCAAAGCAAGTAATTATGATTTTGCCTATCCACTTTATTTCTGTTATTTCCAAAAAACAAATGCATGAACGTGATTACAGTATGAAGAACAATGTCCATTAATTTCAGACAGAGAGAGAGAGAGAGAGAGAGAGAGAGAGAGAGAGAGAGAGAGAGAGAGAGAGAAGAGAGAGACAGACAGACAGACAGACAGACAGAGATGGGGGGGGGGGGGGGGCGTGCGCGCGGGTGCATGTTTATCATCATTATCATCATTAGTAGTAGTAGTATTACTATCACTATTAATTTTATTATTGTTATTATGTTTGTCGCTGCTCTTGCTGTTTTTGTTCTCTTTGTTGTTGTTTTGTGGTTGTAGTAGTAGTGGTAGTAGTAGTGGTAGTAGTAGTAGTAGTGGTATTACATGATAGTTACTATCATTATCATCATTATTATAATTATTATCACTATCTTAACAACTCCCAAGAAGAGTAACATGTCTTAACCTTTTCACAGTTCATCTGCTATTTGAGATACTGGCCTATTTGTCTTGGTATCTACCTGTTTCTTGCAATTCACACTTTCACAGTGTCATACGCCTAGGATACTCATGACACATATTGCCTTTAGACTTTATATAGTACAGAAACTGTGCCATAAAGTTTCTTTAGCATATAGGAAATATTAATCGTTCTTTGCAGTAGCACGGGAGTAATACAGATAGAGCTGAGACATTGCTCAAATCCGTTTTATAACCTGCATCAAAGTCTGTACATTTTTTTTTTATATTGTAAAGACGATTGCGGCAAAGCAAATGACAACACACACACACACACACACACACACACACACCACACACACACACACACACACACACACACACACACACCACACACACACACGCACAACGACGACGAACGCATGCGCGCACGCACGCATGCACGCACGCATATTTTCAATAGGTACATCACAGCGCTCGTTTTTCATCGTCATCGTAATCTTCACTGTTGTCACAATTGCCTTACCCCTCCACCAGTTACGGTAATTGGAATAAGTCACTCGTGTGAGGTAAGCGATTGTTTGGTCTTCCCACTGTAACATTCCCTCGTATCTGCAACGTATCATCAGAGACATAATTGCTCTCCTCTCTCTCTCTCTCTCTCTCTGTCGCCTGCTCTCTCTCTCTCTCTCTCTCTCTCTCTCTTCTCTCTCTCTCTCTCTCTCTCTCTCTCCAGTTTAAGACGAAAACAAAATAGAGCAAAATAAGGTTAATTAACCAAAACGTGTGGCACATAGGAAACATTGTCGAGGCCTTATATCCTGCGAAAAAAACGCACCAATCCCTCAACTTCAATCAGGAAAGTTACACATGAACCGACGAGTAAAACATCCCATCAAACCAAATCCTAGCTTCATGCCAAACAAACGTCATAAACATTTCACAAGTATAGCAGAACGTGCTATACAACAAAATCATACGCAAGTAGATTACCTTGAAAAAACGTGTATTTGAAAATGTTCTGTGAATGCAAGTACATTTATCTCCACCGTCGGTGCCCTTAATTTCATGTCTGTAAGTGATGTGTTATATTCTTTATACCATTTGAAGGAGACTGGAAGTCGTGGCTTTGATGTTGCTGATAGTAAAATTGCAAAACTTTCAGCTTCGGTCATATCTGTAACATTTACTTACATCTGCAACATGTACACTGAAAAATGTTACTTCCCAACGCAGTTCGAAGCGACAAAAGCCTTCCCCGTCTGGTGACATCCTGAAACATCAAATCACAGACCGATATTTATTGTGCTAGTGCTCTCCAAACTCTTAAAAAACAGAAGACAAGTGGTTTATCAAAACTGGAAATCATCCACTTCGTGCCAGATAGTTTTGTGTGCCTAAAGTTCAGTGTTAGGAACAATCATTTTAGCGAATTCACATTAACGATTTTCCCTCTTTATGTTTAGTAGTCTTTTGAAGTCGTTGCTTATGACAACATTCGCATAATAACGGTTAAACTGCAGATTAAATGTACTCGGACTTCTAGCATGACGTTGAGATCGTTGTCGAATAAACATTACTTACTAATAACTTACTTCTTTCTAGACATTTTAAATTCATGTTGCTAAGGACAAGGTTAAACTACAAAACATTAAAAATGATTTGAAGGAACCAAACGTGTAGGATAAAGTCTAGGATGTAATGTTTCTCAAACATTACCTGATTTCACAATCAGCAAATAATTCTCTTGGAAAAATCATTTTCGAGTTTATCTAAAATAGATGATTTTAAAACAAGCATATAATTCATTTGAAAAGTCATTTTTTATCAACGCACTAGGCAATTCTCACTTACGTTCAAATCAATAGTGATTATACCTCTTTTTTTTTTCAGTGGGTTTGGGTTTGGGTGTCAGCTTGCAAAGTCACGCACGTCTTGAAAGTACTTATCAACGTTCCTTCAAACGCATGCTTATTTACATTTTCATCTCTGGTGGTACATTGTTGTAAGAAACGCAACATTGGTTTCTTTAACTTAGATGTCTATTCGACAAAAGTGTCTTCATGTTTAAAGTTGTGTGATAACCTTGCAGAAACTATCCAAGCAAGATGTATGAAACAAATGTTTGATATTGACCCCACGCCTAAGAACTGATTTCTTCGTGATAAATTACATTCTACTTATTCAGGTGGAAAATTGTGGCATTAAATTCAAGCCGGAAACAGTTCATCACCATACATAGAAACCTATTCACAAACATATGAAATGCTTAGTGTGAAATGGGTGTGGGGGTGGGGGGATGGAGGAGGCGGCGGGGGGGGGGGGGTTGGCTGCAAGCATACATACATACATATATATATATATATGTATATATATATATATATATATATATATATATATATATATATATATATATATATATATATATATATATATGATCAGCCAACGGGAGGTTTGGAAAAGTCGAACAACTCGAGCTTGCTTTAAGTCGGTCCAGCCGTCAAGTTGAACTCGTCCCGTCTCGGGGAAACGTGCGAAGGGAAAGCGGTAAGATAAGGTAAGGTAAGGTAATGTTGCTTATAGCCCAGCTGACCGCAAAAGGGTTATACAGGGCTGTCACCGCGTTGAAGTCACTCATACGTCGTTGAAAAAAAAGAATGAAAAACTCATTCACACAACCCCTTAAAATACACCTAAACACACACTGAAAATTTTGTTAACAATCTTTCTTCTGTAAAATCTTAAATCAGATGAAAAACGTTGATCTCCCTCAAAAACGTAAATATGACATCAGATGGGACATCTCTAAACAAGGCCTTCATGGAATCTGCAGTAAAATGTTTATGTCTCACATCATGCAAGTCCCAACACTTTGTAACAATATGTTTCACTATGAGTGGTACACGACATGGAATGCACAACAGAGCTTCCTTGCCTTTTAAAAAAAGATAAGAATGGGTGTAAAAGGAGAGGTCTGTTTGCAAACGGCACAAGACTGTTTCTTCTTTACTGTTGCCTCGGGAACATAGTAAAACATTTTTCAGGTTTGGACGGATTTTGAGTAGTTTTTTTTTGTTTCAAGGCGCACAATGAACCGAGAGGTTATGACGTTTTACAATGCAGGTGACGTCATAGTGTTTTCTATTTGCCTGGCTTCTTTTTTGTTCATGCTATCTTCTATTTTTTTTAAAAATCAAAATCCGTCTGCGAGTTCCATTCCCCGTACGTGCGCATGGGCCTTGGCTTTAAGATCAGTGTGAAGGACAGATAATCTGCTCAACTCTTTCCTTGTGAAGGAATGGGGGTGAAGGCTGGCTAAAAGAAAAAAAAAAGCAGGATCACCATTGTCAGGGCAGACACCAGGGAACAATGTAAAGAGAGAGGCTGCCACACTCGTTGCCCAATGCCGCTGGCCTCGTCAGCCCTTGTCTGGAGGTCAGGGTACCTTGAAGCAAGGCAGGACAAGCCAGCAGGAGACCTGGAGTGTGCAGCACTCCTCAGGGTCCAGGACTAACCCAATGGGATCCCAGTAATGCTGGAATTGCCTGACATGCCCTCTCGTGTTTCCCAGAGCACACTCAGGGACACACGTTTTAGGCAGGTTATGCTTGCATAACTGATGTAAGGTAATAATTCATTTCATCGTTGTTTTATAGTAATTGAAGGCGCCAGTTTATGTGACGAAAGAAGGACAGCTGCAGCGCAACAAAAGAGACAGGCAAGGAAAGCCTGCACCACCAAGCAAGAGCATGTCTTCCACATTCCCTGTCCAAGCTGTCACCGCACATTCCGTGCACGCATCGACGTGATCAGCCACTTGCATATCCACATATCATCTTGCCCATCTCCAACCCCAAGATGACTGAAGTGGGTCTAGTCGTCTCGATGGAAGAACAATATCTTATCTTGAAATTTCTTTTTGCGGGGTAAGCTACACGGTGCGTCCCACATTCCAATTCTATATTTCCGTAGGAAATTCGAGTTGTGCTGCATAAAACGTACTGGTAACTAGCTTGTATTTTTCCCTTGATGCATCATTTTCGGGGGAGTGCTACATGTTAGGATCTCGTAGAGTAAGCTCAAAACTAAAATTTGGAATGAAAGATGATGACACAGTATATTCAGTTTATTTCTTAGCGACTAGTGAAATGTAACAAAAATAAAACAAAACTATATAAACCTTTTAACTGTTATGGTTGGTACCGATTAGCAAGAGAGAAAATTGAAAGAAAATCTTGTTCCTATAGAAAGGGGAGGGAGGTGGGGGGGAGGAGGCAAAGGGATATTTTTGTAGGGGGGGGGGGGGGGGGGGGTGATGTGTGTACAGCCCCTGTGTTAAATTGTTTTCTGTTCCGACCCTGCTTCCTGTCAACACTGTAATGGAAATGCTGCACAGGATCCTTCTCTTTGCCTCCCTGTAGCAGGATGGAAGTGCAGGGCGTAAAACTGGGGTCATGAATGGTCTTAGAACCTCACGTTCCTGTTGCTCCCGATCCATGACGTAAGTGTTTTTTTAACAGAATATTCCAGGGGATAGAACACAACTGTAGTTGCCTTCCGGGGACCCGGGGCCTTTCATCATACAGACTTGGGGGGGGGGGGGGGGGGGGGGAGAGATTGCAGAGAAACTGTCATTTGATATCGTTGTGGGGCTTTTCCACGGTCCAGATCTGAAGGACGCGCTGTAGCGGAGCGATCGGCCTTTGGTTTCAAGGTGCGCAGTGAACCGAGAAGTTATGACGTTGTATAATGCATGTGACGACATAGTGTCTTCTATTTGCCTGGCTTTGTCTTTGTTCCGGCTACCTTTTTGTTTCTGTGATCTTGGTTGTCCTTCATGTTTTTGTTCTTTGCCTACATTGTTTTTTCCAATCACGACCTACACCGTTTCTCATGTTGGTGTCCTTCCCACACCCATCCACCTCCTCTCCTTCTTATTAAACAAAAAAAAAAAGAGAAAAAAAAAAAAAAAAAAAAACGAGCGGGGAAGAGGGGAGAGAGGCTTGGGGCTAGGTAGATAATGCATGGTTGGTATCCTTGCCATTATATACCAAGTCATTACCCCGTTGCCCCGTTTTCGTTTTTTCCCTCTGTCAGATCTGAGCCTTCCTGTCCTACTGTCGTCGTTACCATGGTCACGCTGTCACGAGCTATGCGCAATCTTGTCGCGCTCTGTCAGCAGCAGTCTGTCGGTATTAGTGACAGTTTTGGGGGAGTTGTACTGCGATCTGGGGTTAGGTTGCTAGAAGTTATTTTCAAGCCAGTAGAGAGTGTGGGGGATTAGACAAACTAGTTCGTGTTTGGGCCTACTCAACGCCTTTAGTCTATTTTTAGGCCAGGAGAACCGGGTCAGCCTGTTTTTCTGACACTGGCCGTGTTTGTGCATGCTGCAGTGGTGTGTGGGCTTGTGCAGGGTCTGTGTGATTGTGAGTGAGGGTTGCGTGTGCGTGGTGTTTGTGTCTGGTGCGTGGGTGTGTATGTGTGGGTTCCGACGACAAGGGGGGTCACTCAGGTTCTCTCAACAGGTGGCAGGATTGGAGCACGTCTGAGTACGAATCAGCTTCGTCTTTGAGTTCTTTTTGATTTGGCTGGCGAGACTGCAGGAGGTGTGGTTCTGAACCAGATAGTTTTTCTTACGGGTGATTTGTTCACCGAGAATGGTAGACTAGTGTCTTGTGGCGTAATGCCTAGCTAGTCTGAGTAGTCCGTGTGTCCACGTTCTGCTGTGTTAGGCGGGAAGAGGAGCCTGCAATACCAGTGGCTGTACTGTTTAGCGTCAGAATGGAAGCGAGTCGTGTGTAGCTGTTACGTGAACTTCACCGGGGCCTCAGCTGCGTAAGCGGCTGACAATACCTTGTTGCGGTGCGTCTTCGTCCTGTTCGCTGCAAAGTGTTGCTGTTGGCAGCGTGTGGCGTAGCTTCTGGCTTGTTGCTGTTTTGAGTGGTAGGTGTGGTTTCATTTTCCGTTCATCCGGTGCGTGTAGTATGGATGTTTCGTGCGTGTGGTATGAATGGTTCGTATGTGTGGTATGCATGTGTCGTCCAAGTGTTCGTTTGGATGTGGGGCTGTTCTCGTGGTGTTGTGATTTGGGTTAGGATTATGAAGTGTTCGCATCTAGTTCAGGACAGGCTGTTGAATCTATTATGCAGGAATGTGTAGGGCATTAAGGTTTTGAACCAGGAATGATGATTATCGTATGTTTGCGCTGTGATGACTGCATTATCGTTGACATCGTGTGTCGGACGGATTGTTGTTGACACTGTGAGTGGGCAGTGGGCGATGTTGCTAGACTGTCTGAGAGTGTGTCGATGTTGGGCGTCTGCAGGTGTTAATTTAACAATCCCTTGCTGAAGTTACTGCCACTGGTGGGGGTTTGACAGGAAGGGTGTCGGAAGGAAATCTTCCTCTAGTAGGGTTATAGCAGGCGTAGACTAGGGGTGTGTATAGGGCTGTCTACTGTGGTATTGGCGGTAAGCTGGATGTTTGGGGCTCTTCCTGAGTGCCTTGCGCTGTTGTAGTCACCGCAGGATTTGGTTAGGCTCGCAGTGTTCGTGATTCGGAGAGGTTAGTTAATGTGATTATTGTGAAAAAAATATGAACTTGGGATCTATGCGGATGCTGTGTTGTCTACATTCAAAATCGGTTTGGACATGTAGTTATTTTCCGTTTCAGGCGTCGATCACTGATGGAGTGTGAACTTCAGCGAAAATTTTGATAATGCTTGGTAAAACTTTATGCATTGATGCTTGTTGATTCTGGTCACGCGCTCGAGAGCATTGAGAGATTTATTATGTAATGGAGATGAGGTTTGCAACCTGTTGGTGGTAGTTTCTACTATTTTCTATGGGTTTGGATTGAGTATATTTTGTGTTGATGGTATGGGATGTATCTAGGTTCCACTGCTCAGGTGGGAGTTATTGCTCATTGTGGGTGCTGATCTTGGTACGCGTGAACCCATAGTGTGAATGGTGATTGCGTGGATTGAGCCCCATTTGCTATGAGCGATCTGTGTTTGTGTGGGGTGGACTCGTGCACTGATCTGACTATTGACTAAGTGTTTAGTCAAGTTGTAGTGAATACTGGATCTAGACTCTAAGGATTTGTGCTTTTTCTCTGATTGACCTGTAAAGATCCCCCTGTTGTCCGGACGGTATCCTACGTTGGGCTGCTTGACATCTCAGCGGAGACTCCTGTCGACTCCATCGAGGAACCTGCTGTGTCACCTGTCGTCCCGTGGTCAGACAGATTACCGGGGTCATCCGTCAAGGGTAGACTCTTTCTGCATCCTTTCCGACCCTGTCCCCGCCCCCATTCTGATGCCCTTGACCCTATCAAGGATTACCCCTGTTTGTCCTCAATCCCATCCAGACCGAGTGTCCAACTGACCCATTAAACCTCCTTGTCCCTGTCCTCCGCCATACGACACTGCAGCTTGGGCGTGAGGAGGGAGCGTCTGCTGGCCACAGTGGGTGGCTGGACGGGCGACTACTCGCCTGCATCTTGTGGCGACCGGGCAGCACTGGGAGAGCACGTGACTTGACCCTTGGGGACTTCATCGGGGAAAACTACGGGGAGGGCACCGGTGTTGCGGGGAGGGGCGTCGAGGACACTGTAGGGTGTGACCAGTGGTCTGGTTGGCACAGAGCATCTCTCAGCTGATCGTGGGGGTCCAGCGTCTGGTGGGTCTGTTCGGATGGATGTGCGTGTGCAAGTGCGTCGTGCACACTGAACGATAGAGAACAACAGCACGAGTGGGACATACTTGTGATAATGTTTGGGGATCATGGACGGTGGTACGCGAGTCGTGGGAAAAACCTGTGTGCTGTTTAATGTGGTTCTCATGAACAATAATTAGTAGTTTGGTCAGCGTGGTTGTTGGCCTGGGGTATTTTCTATGTTGTTGGAGTCCGTTGAAGTCTCCTTCGGGGGTTAACTTTGGCACTGTGTTGTATGCATTATATTGATGATATGTGTCATGTGCCCTATGACCCATGTGGTGTCTCTAGGTACTGTCAGCTGCAGGGGACGGAGCTGGTGGCGGAGGTGTGAATGCAGTGAGATTGAGCGTATACGAGCGAGGGTGTTAGTTGTGGCGTGCATTATTGGTGTGGAAGGGATTGATCGGAGTTGAAAGGTTGTCGTTCTGGTTATTGTCGGTGGAAATGTTCATGTATTCGCGGTCAATAAATGTTGTGTGAATATTAATCTGTGTTCAGCAGTCCTAGGTCTGTTTGGGAAGCAACTAGATAGGCTGTAAACCCTGTCTGTCAATCTATAGCATTAGTTCAGGTCTTAGCGAACCTGACACCCTCTCCATTGTTTAAAAAAAAGAAAGTTGAGTGTGATGGAATTTCCTGCTTAGTCTACTGTGAGGCGAAACCATGTGCATGACCAATGGCGTTATTCCTTTAGAGAGAACACCCCTCATCCAGGGGCGGATCATGCAACGATGATCACACCTGACAGTTATTCACATGTACGTCATCAACAATACATTTTCTGTACATTTAAGACAGCATTTACAATTTCACGAATTTAAGGGCACTGAGAGAGAGAAGAGAGAGAGGGGGGGGGGGGGGTAGAGAGAGAGAGGTGCTTATACCTCTGAGCATCATTCTCTATCAGCATAACGAATACATATGTAATGCACTCTGTCTGCATGTGTTTGATGTAGAGACATGTCAACGAGAACATGTACATAACTGAAATAAGAATTAACCCCCTTTTTACATGTAAAACAATTAAACTCATCACGAACAGTAAGAGAGAACATTTACACCATATTATACGTACATATAAATACAATACAATGAAGACTGTGCGCCCATAAAAATATTTATAGAAAACAAATCCAGGAGCAGCGCATTCGTAATGATACCGCAAATAGAGATCAACTGTCCCCCCCACCCCCACCCCAACCCCCCCTCCCCCCCCACCCCACCCCACACACACACAGCTAATAAGATCAACACAACGCTGTCACAGTGTGGAACGAACACTGAACGCGCTGTACCTCTCAGCAGCTGCTAGGTCATCGAGACATGACACTACCCCCCCCCCCCCCCCCCCCCCCCCGCGCCTCTCCAAAGCCCCCAAGACTCGTTATTGTCAGTGATTGAAACGGACAAACACATCGTATATAACAGCCTAAAAGACTCCGTAGAACACACGAACAAATTATTGTATAGTACACCCCACGTAAATCCTGCTTTGTGTGTTAATAGAATCCTACATGAAGGGGTAATTTGGTGGGGTCAAGGTCAGTCCCACAAATACGTCACGGCTCCGACCGTTCCACCACACCGTCTCCATCACGGCATCCATCTCCCCCTTGGTGTTGAAGCTGGCCAGGTAACCCCCGTGACGTAGGCACATCTCCCTGGCCTGGTGGTAGGTCAACGACTCTGATGGCTGACCGAGCAAGTAACAGCCACCCTTCACACGGAATCCACCCTGCTCACACAGTTCATGGTAGCACTGGGCTTCGTCCTGGGCCGAATCACATTCCACGATCAGATTGCAGGAGAGGTGAGGCTCAAGGTCGCTCCACGTTGGTGTGGAACAGTTCCACTGGTTGTCAGACAGCCTCCAGGGTATAGAAGAGGACTGGGTAATACAAGAACACCCACGTGAGCGTGCTCGCGTGCACCACACACACACACATACATACATAAACACACGCGCGCACACACACACACATTCGCAACAACAACAACAAACACACACGCATGAGCGCGTTCGCGTGCTTGCACTCACTCTCTCTCTCTCTCTCTCTCTCTCTCTCTCTCTCTCTGTCCCTCTTCGCCCCCCCCCCTCTCTCTCTCTCTCTCTCTTAGAACATACGCACCCATAAGTACACGCACGTGCACATTTCATAAACGTGTAAGCACAAGAGAGAGAGAGAGAGAGAGAGAGATTCAGATGTTTTATTCTTACAGGCCTGGGCCCCTCAGAAGGGGGATATACATGAAACATAACGAAGTCGCTTTACGAAACTAATAATAATGATTACAATGCACAGGTGCTTCGCGGTTTGAAAGCTTTGAATAAAAATACTGCGAACTGCATTATAGTGTTTTCATTTGCAGATGACATTAACAAAATAAGCTTGAATACGCAAGGTCTTGTATAAAATTTTGGGGGAATAAATTTTTCTCATATCTTGTAACTCTGG
>CM065738.1:20542337-20597337 GCA_033310375.1 Conus canariensis
TACTGGCCCATTAGGCAGCAGCTCACCTGTTTGACAAAAAAATTACATCTACGTCATCAGATGTCAGAACCACCCAGACTCATGGTATGTTGGGTCCACCAAGGACCTCAAAAGAAGGTGGGCCAATCATAAATCAGACTGCAACAGGAAAGTGGCCCAGCGATGTGGGGTTGCCAGACACCTCGCCTAGACTAAGCACCCTGAAGATAAGGCTCTGCCCTTTCTTTCCATCCATCCCATCGAACAAGTTGCATCTGAAGACAAACTCCTAGACAGGGAGACTTATTGGCAGGCCAATTTGTGGACTGTCTTTAACGGTCTTAACTCCCGTACAGAACTCAACAGCATGCACAGAATGAAAAACAGGGTTATGTATTAAGTTGGTACAGTGGAAGGTGGACTCTACAGGGTGCAGTGGAAGGTGGACTCTACAGGGTGCAGTGAGGGTGGAATCTATAGATGCAGTGGAGGGTGGACTCTGCAGGGTGCAGTGGAGGGTGGGCTGTACAGGGTGCAGTGGAAGGTGGACTCTACAGGGTGCAGTGAGGGTGGAATCTATATGTGCAGTGAAGGGTGGACTCTGCAGGGTGCAGTGAAGGATGGACTCTTCAGGGTGCTGTATAAGGTGGGCTTTGCAGGGCGCAGTGAGGGGTGGACTCTGCAGGGTGCAGTGGAGGGTGGACTCTTCAGGGTGTAGTGGGAAGGTGGACTCTTCAGGGTGCAGTGAAGAATGGACTCTGCAGTGTGCAGTGAAGAGCGGACTCTACAGTGAGCAGTGGAAGGTGGACTGCGCAGGGTGCAGTGAAGGATGGATTCTGCAGGGTGCAGTGGAGGGTGGACTCTGCAGGGTGCTGTGGAAGGTGCACTCTGCAGGGTGCTGTGGAGAGTGGACTCTGCAGGGTGCATTGGAGGGTTGGCTCTGCAGCGTGCAGTGAAGGGTGGACTCTGCAGTGTGCGGTGGAGGGTGGACTCTGCAGGGTACAGTGGAGGGTGGACTCAGCAGGGTACAGTGAGGGATGGACTCTGCGGTGTGCAGTGGAGGGTGGACACTGCGGGGTGCGGTGGAGAGTGGACTTTGCAGTGTGTGGTGGAGGATGGACTCTGCTGGGTGGGGTGGAGGGTGGACTCTGCAGCGTGCTGTGAGGGGTGGATTCTGCAGGGTGTGGTGGAGGGTGGGACTCTGCAGAGTGCAGTGAAGGGTGGACTCTGCAGTGTGCAGTGAGGGGTGGGCGCTGCAGGGTACAGTTGGTGGTGGCGCTCTGCAGGGTGCAGTGAGGGATGGACTCTGCAGGGTGCAGTAAAGTGCGGACTCTGCAAGGTGCGGTGAGGGGTGGACTTTGCGGGGTGCAGTAGGTGGTGGGGTTTTGCAGGGTGCACTGTGGGATGGACTCTGCAGGGTGGTGTGAACGGTGGATTGTACAAGATGCAGTAAGGGATGGGACTCTACAGGATGTGGTGAAAGGTGAAACTCTACAGCAAAAATGAAAATAATGTGACGTCGTTTCTTAATTGATACAGGTCTACTATGACGTCAATAGTATTGGTGTTATTGCTGCCAAGGAGATGTAAGTACCATCGGTTCCTGAAGAAGCCTTTTGAAAGGCAAAATCTTGGAATAAAAAAAAAATGAACTCCATGGGCGGTGTGGACAACGTATTGTTCATCACTGTATATATATATATATATATATATATATATATTGCTGAACAATTAAGTAGTATATATATATATATATATATATATATATATATATATATATAAATGCGCGTGTAAATGCATAAATAGCAAATGAATAGATGAATGAATAAATAAATAGATGAACAAACAAATAAGTACGCACGTACGTGCGTAGATACATACCTTTGTGCACATACATACATACATACATACAACACACACATACATACATACGTTCATACATACATACACATATACACACATACAGGCATACAATAAACAAACAAACATTTTAGATTAGGCATTACCCCCAGCTGATTATCACAATTGTCTCAGGACATACTAACGCCGAATCTGTAACTATGTTCAGGCTTACAACAAGCACCTTGAAGACAACATTTCACTTGTTACAAGCCACGCCAACACGTCAACACGACTTCAGAATTGATGAGGATCAGGCTATGGCATGTACTCAGTGCAAATGGCGCTGACGTGTGTGTGTGTGTGTGTGTGTGTGTGTGTGTGTGTGTGTGTGTGTGTGTGTGTGTGTGGTTTCATAATCTCACCACCTGGTAGAACCAGCGTAAACAACACACACACACACACACACACACACACACACACACACACACGCGCGCGCGCACGCACGCACGCACACACGCACACACACACACACACACACACACACACACACACACACACACACACACACACAGGTTAGTTGCACAGAGAATACCTACCAATTAAATCGCGTTGATATTTATGGCTCGTAGGAAAAAAAAAAAAAAAAAAAGCATATTGGTGGCGTATAAGCATAAAGGTGTGTTCTCTCAGACATTGAGTCTACAAGGACAATATACATTTAGTTTACATTGAGGATTATGGGGATTATAAGCAACACGAAGTAGTGATTACACGATATTCCTCAAACGCACTTCAACTGTTACTTATACTTGACCTTTACTTACCTATGTGAGGAAGAAGAGGTACAATTTCAAGCTTTTTCTTTTTCCGGAGATGCGTTCCGTTCAAAACCTTCATCTCTACTTTGTGGTCTTTCGTGACGTCGTTCACAACAATAACAATATGCATCTCTGAGGAAGAGAGGGGATGTCAAGTGAAGCAGAGAAACATAGTCAATCAATGATAGTCAATAACAGCAATGCTGAATACTTCACTGATCATTTTAAGGTTTGAGTGTTTATCTTCTCATAATTCTTAGATATCAAGACACGACTTAGGGTGGGGGATAATTATGGTGAACATACATAGCTGTCTACTTAGTTTGTATCTGGTTCTTTGACATTTCTTACCGTGAAAAGTGAGAGTAAAATACTTTGTTGGATGATCACATGGTTCTTTACTTAGGATGATAGTGACTTATGAAAATAATTGTTCACCCGTGTATCATGCTTTTGTCCTTCGATATATCACTTTAATTGGTTTCAACGGATTATTGCAGGACTGTGTACTCTATAATCTGTCTTTGTTCTTACGTCCTCGGAATAAGTCGGTGGAAATCCAGACTGTGAACCACCGGCAATATTTCGGAGCATAAAAGCGTTATGAACCAGAGGATCAGCCAACATATGAAGAATGCTAAGAAAAGCTGAATCAAACTGTAGTGGGAGAAAAAAGTCTCAAGAAAGCAACGACAATGCATAAGGAAGCTTGTGCTTTGTTTCTTTGTTTGTTTGTTGTTGCTGCTGTTTAGACATTACAAGAGTTGATTGAACAGAAGTAAAAGTGAAAGCAGCAGCTGGTTAATCCCGAGACTGTACTTGACTCGTCAGAAGACTGAACATTGTTTTGATCTCTCCCACAGACACAAAAAGGAGATGCACGTGCGCTGAAAACCACGTAATTCATTACATCAAGGTTATTTTCCAAATACTTCCAGACGTAACAGTGACAAAAGCACTGACAAGTAGTAAGCTGCGAGCGTTGACAACATGCCTACAGAGCTCTAGAAATAAGGCAGTCGCTTCCGTCCTTACAAGGTTCACACTATGCCATATTGTGGCCCGACTCGGCTTATCTCGCTCGACTCAGAAAAATGTTGGTCTTGATCGGTTTCCATTTAGTCCTGCACAGGAGTGTCTCTCGACTATTTAAACCAGTGTTGACTGACGCTGCTTGCAGCTGGGACTCCCCCCTGTCGATATTGAAGAATGATAATAAACGCAATATGTCCCCGCCTGTTTTTATACCCCTCGCAGAAAGGTTCGATAAAGCGCGCGCAGTTTGAATCGGTCAGAACCAGTCCTAACTTGTTTTATCGGGTCGGCTTTTTTCCCGCCACAATTCGATTCGAAGTCATGACGGATGCTGATTGGTCCGCACTAGTCTACCGCTTGGCGCCCTTGGTCACAGGTCGTCTGCACTGGTTTGGGTATTCCAAAACAACATCAGCCTCCTTATCTATGAAACTAGTGCAGACGAGTGCAAACTTTTTCAACCGATTAATTAATAATAGATAGGAATAGATAGGACTACATAGGTGTAGATAATAATAATAATAATAATGATTTCTTATATAGCGCTTAATCAAACGAATTTCTCTAAGCGCTTTACAAAGTCATACTACATTCACCCTTCTCATACACAATAATACACCTTACACCCAACTACAAATACTATTACTACAATAACTAACAAATCCTAATCCTACCAATGTGACATTCACTTATTCTTCAAACATCACTACAAAAACTTAATCCTATAACGTTCAATCATACAACAAATACATATAATAGAGAACATACACATACGCTACATTTGAAAAGGCCCAGACGGCTATGAGTTAGGTTGTACCCCCCCCCCCCCCCCCCTCTCCCCACAGCATTGACTAATTATGAGAAAATAGATGGGTTTTAAGTTTAGACTTGAAAGAAGAGATAGAATCTGAATGTCTGAGACAGTCTGGCAGTCTGTTCCACGTCGCTGGAGCTTGAAAAGAGAAAGATCTTTCACCAGTAGTAGTCCTGAAGCGAGTCATTCGCAGAAGGCGGTCGTCAGCACAGGAGCGTAGTTGTCGAGAGGGGGTGTAGATTTTAAGGAGATCTGAGAGATAAGAAGGTCCATTTTCAAAGAGAGCAGAGAAAGTGAGAGTTGAGATTTTGTACGAGATACGGTTTGAGACAGATAGCCAGTGAAGAGAGTGGAGGAGAGGCGAAATGTGAGCATGTTTTCTTGCTCTACAGACGACTCGGGCTGCATGATTTTGGATTCGCTGTAATCTTTCTATCAGGTATTTTGGAAGGCCGGCCAAAAGTGAGTTGCAGTAATCTATTCTAGATAAGACAAATGCACAAATGAGAGTTTCTGTAGCATCTGTAGAGAGAAGGTGACGTACAGAGCTGATTCTTCTTAGTTCTAAATAGGCAATCTTGCAAATATTTGAAACCTGTTTCTCAAAGGAGAGGGATTGGTCAAGTATGACCCCTAGACTGCGGACAGAGGTGGAGACAGAGACAGCACAGTCGTTGATAGTGACAGTTGAAGGCAGAGAAGGATGGTTAGGCTGTTTTGTCACGAACATGAGTTCCGTCTTGTCGACGTTTAGTTGTAGTTTGTTGGTTGTCATCCAGTCCTTCAGGTCTGCAATGCAGCCCCGCATCCGAGAAATCAGTGAGTCAGTTTCAGCAATGGGAGCCGACTGATGAAGCTGAGTATCGTCAGCAAAGCTCTCATGCGACATGGCGTGACCACTGATGACGTCAGACACAGGACTAGCATACAGAATAGATAGGAATAACATGACTAATTGAGACTAATCGAGACTGTGACCTAAAACAAATAGTCGGAGTGGTAGTGAAAAAATTTTAAACCGTCCAAAGGCCTCTAAGTCGAGCTCGACTGGTGCCAGAGTAGCTACAGAACTAATCGAGACTAAAAGGGGTTTACCGGACCCCAGCAGACATGTTTATCCGACTTGTTAAAACCAACAGGACTCCAACCTACATTTGAGTCCTGCCAAGACCAGGACTAGTGTGAACCTTGCTTTACTGCTGTGTACGACAACATCGGGCACTCCGGGGACTGGACCACGCCGAGGGTTCAGTCACAGATCGTCACCTTTCCCATGAGAATAACTCTAACGCCGACCGACTCGCTGCACTGTCAGTTTCATTACCCATGCTCACAGCGTAATGCTCGTAATCATTCTGTAGACATTCCAGCTGCATGGCAAAACCATTTCTTTCTTCTTTTTTTTTTCTTCTTTTTTTTTTTTTTTTTTTTTTTTTTTTGTTAACTGTTCTTTGGTCGGTTGGCTTTATGACTACTGCAATAGACCGGGTGCCAGGTAGATTTCGGTGTGTGTGTGTGTGTGTGTGTGTGTGTGTGGTGCGTGCGTGCGTGCGTGCGTGCGTGCGTGTGTGTGTGCGTGGTGGTGGTGGTGTGTGTGTGTTGTGTGTGTGTGTGTGTGTGTGTGTGTGTGTACGTGCGTGCATGCGTGAAAATGTGCAAGCATGTTCAACATTTTTCACGTTTTGTGTCATATTTCATCGGCTTTAATTTGTGTTAGCATAATGTGGTTATACACCTTGTGGTGCTATACGGACACGTGTTACAGAACTCTTCCTTCCTTTAAGAAGAAGAAGAAGGCAGCCACAACGACGACAATGACGATGACGACGACGACGAAGAAGAAGAAGAAGAGAAAGAAGAAAACTGTTCACTACAACTACTAAAGCAACCAACCCTACAGCTGCCAGTGCTACTTCCAACCTAATGATGATGATGTTGATGATGGTATAATGATAATAATAATAATTATAATAATTATGATAATAATAACAATAATAATAATAGTGATGATGATGATAGTAATATTGGTAATAATAATAATAGGATACTACTACATACTACTACTATACTACTACTACTACTACTAACAACAACAACAACAACAACAATAATAAAACAGTTGAATATTGATAGCTCTAAGTCAATGCTTTTTGTGCCACCCATTGTCCAGGTGCACATGCTGATGATTCGTACGCACAAGAAACAAGCTATTGGAGTGGGAGATTATCTTTTCACATCTGCAGAAAAGACAAAAAAAAAAAGTTTCAGTTCCTTTCAGCCACCATAAGATTATGTCTATTTGTTCACTGTCGTCTGTGTGTCATGCCAGACAAACATCAAGTTCAAAAGGCTGTTGGCTTACCAAGCAAAATAATGAATGCGAATCTATGTCTGCAAATTTAGTCCGATGTTGCTGCCATACATCCGTTTCAGACTACAGTATGCCGGCAAGCTCGGATGCCTTTCCTTCTTTTCTTCTTCTTCTTCTTCTTTTTTTAATTCATGTTACTGCTTCCTTTTCGCTAACTGTTGTCTGCATGAAAATGGCTGTTGCAAGCTGCACGGGTTGTTTGGAGCAGAGTTATCCGCCTCTAACTGTTTTACTATGAGGAGTTAGTGTTCCTGTCTACTATTTACCATCTGTCGGGGAAGCTGGTGGGTGGACATAGGGAGGGTCATAAAAGGGTTCGCAGCCTGTCCACGCCACTGAAGTCATAAATGGTTTACTTAGACTTTCACCCTCAACGGTCGGGAAAGAAATGAGTACATAGTTATTCCTTGTGCATGTCTGGTCAAGAAAACTGACGTGTGGGTACAGGCCGTTCTCATCAGGGTAAAGATCTGTGAGCGGGATGTTTGCACGAGCAGTGCGTAGCACAAACTGGCACCTAAGAGACAAGTGGTTTGGAGGATGGCTTTCTGCCCGGTGGAAGTAAACGATATTGAAGTTGGATGATACAACCTCCAGCCGTTTTGGCTGAGATCTCATGCATTGGACAATATCGGCCGTGCAGAGTGTGACGTGGTTGTACGAAGTGCTCCGAGGAGTGTAGCACGGGATTGTAGTATTGTCACGTAACGCTTGGCCATCCTGTGCAGTGAGCTGTGCTGTTGTTGGTGCTGTGGTCTCTGGCATTAACAGACACATGCACATACACACACGCACACACACACACACACACACACACACACACACACACACACACACACACACACACACACACACACCGCGGCGCGCGCGCGCGCGCGCGCGCGCACACACACACAACACACATTCGCTCAGCCATAATATAATTAGCTGCTGATGAAGAACTGTCAGAATGACAAAAGGCGCTACTTGCATCTTCAAGATCACCAGTTAGAAAACACTAACAAATAAACAGTCTTCAGATATGTTTTGATGGTAGTCTTTACTTCCATGCAATTTTCCTCTGTGACATATCCCCCCTTTTTCTTCCTTTTTACTCCACCAATGTCATTAATGATCCGAAGTGACATTGGAACGAGCCTGACCGATACTGACCTGAAGATTGACAGACTCTCAACGTTAAGCAAGGCTGATGAAACGTGCTTGATACAATCTGACGGCTGATAATATGAAACAGCGATAAGTGTTCATTTCACATGTGAGCCAGTGAACAGCTAGCAGTGAGCATGGGTCATCGTAGGACTCCTCTCAGTGTTCAGTTCATGAGTGAAGTTGGACTAAGAGACGTAGCTCTACTTGTTAGCGACTGAAACAGCTCTCTCTCTCTCTCTCTCTCTCTCTCTCTCTCTCTCTCTCTCTCTCTGTGTGCGTCGTGTATGTGTGTGTGTGTGTGTGTGTGTGTGTGTGTGTGTGTGTGTGTGTTGTGTGTGTGTGTGTGTGTGTTGTGTTGTGTGTGTGTGTGTGTGTGTGTGTGTGTGTGTGTGTGTGTGTGTGTGTGTGTGTGTGTGTGTGTGTGTGTGTGTGTGAACAGGCCATGAAAAATATGTAATTTCTTCCCATTTGTGACTGACAAAAACAATGTCCCATCATTGATCAATGACGCTGTTCCCGTGTGCCGAATGACAGTTAGAGTAGTCTGTTATTCATGACACAGTATGACAGCGCACCCTCATTGATCTACGACAGACACATCCTATTATTGATCACTGATAGTGACAGTATTCTAATGATTGATAACTGATAGTGTTGATGCCCTGTCATTTAACGATTGGGAGTGAGAGTCCTCCACTATCCATCCCTGAGTATCGCAGTACCCCATGATGATTAATAAACACTGTCTGTGCTCCAGCATTTAATATCTGACACTGACAGTATTCGATCATTGATCGCTGGTGATACCATTGCCGTGCCAGTGGTAAATGTCAATTACTGTGAGGATTATATGGTCCTGTATAACTAACATTGACAACATCGATCATCTATGACTGCCCATCCTACGTTTTCCTCTACCTCTCTTTCCTCAATGTTTTTTTTTTTTATAATATATATCAGTAATTGTGTCGTAATCATATTATCATCACTTTTATTGATGATAGTTTTATTACCATTGTTTTTATTACGATTACTATTAATATCATTGCTATTACCGTTACTGCTGATGTTAGTATCATAAATCATCATCATCATCATCATCATCATCATCATCATCATCATCACATGAGGATGATGATGATGATGATGATGATGATGATGATGATGATGATGATGATTGTATTGTTGTTGTTGTTGTTGTTCTTGTTGTTTTTTCTTGTTATCATTATCATTATTGTTGATCATCATTATCATCATCATTATCGCCACTAACACCATTGCCACTACATCCATGCTGTTGGACAGTCCTCTAACCCTTCCCCTTTCTCCCCTTCTGCGAATATAGCCACTATTACTACTACAACTACAATCGTCATATCATCACCAAAAGTGGTATAATCTTAATGCTTTAATATTTTTTCTCATCGTCAGCATCATCACTTATTATTGCTATTATTGTTATCATCATCATTATAATTCTAACGCGCATTGTTCCCTTCCCCACGGCCTAGTGTTTATTCAACGCCCATCTTGCGCCGAATTTGAGGAGATAAGTGTTTTGCTTGTTTTTCCTATTCGTTGCCCTGAACGTTGTTCTTGCCTTCAGAAGATCTAAGAGATCGAAACACGACGTGTTTTGTCTTCTAGTTTGTTTGTCCTTGTTTGGAGGATTTACTAATACTTCTTTCTCATATATGATTCAATTTCCGCCTGCAACCACCTCACCTTGAAACTAACTGAAAGTGTAGTTCCCATTCAATGACATGAAAATGACACCGCCTAGCCATGGTGATTGATAGTGACAGTGGCCCATCATTGAGGACTGACTCTGACAGTGCCCTGTTGTCAAGAATTGACACTGATAGAGTCCCGAAATTGATGACTGACACTTCAAGAGAACCATTCCTGCTGAGTGACGGTAGCAGTGTCCCAACATCAGTAACTCACACTGAAAGAGCCCCATCTCTGATTGAAGAAGGTAACACACCCAACTGTTCATCACTTAAAGTGACAAGTTGTCTGATATTGACAAAAGAGGACATAAAAACTGAATGGGTCTTAGAGCTGATGCAATATTGACACTGACAATCCTGGTGACTGACAGTGACAATATCTTGTTTTGATGGCTGAACTGCAGAACGCATTGTTGATCATGTGAAGACCTTTTTGTTTCTTCGGATCTTGTACTTAAACGAAAAACAGCAGATCCAAAAGCGATCTGTTGGAGATGTCACAGGAGTTTAAACCTCCAAGTTATATTAACAACACAATTATACAAGTTTGCGGTCCACTGCAAATGCACATGCTTTTTTTTTCCTGTGACCAAAGTGTGCTGATCTTGTTTGGCTCCGTCATCAATATCTGATTCCATTATTACTCTTTAAGACTTTTCAAACGCTTTTCTACTACAAAATCCTTTTTGTCCCACTTCATTAAGACTGTGAAACTTCGTGTTTACCTTAGTCAAATCTGTTTCAGGAATGTCAATAAATTGCATAATAAAGACGAAGCCGCCTTGCTTAAAAATATCCTGATTATTGTAAACCACCTTGGATTCTGTTATCTCTCTTCTGCAATTTGTTTATTTATGCTTTAATTCGGACGATTCTAGCTTAACAATAAACATCAATATTCCTTTCCATGTTATTGCTTTCAAAATACATTAAAAAATCCTTATTTTCTGTACATCATCATCACCATCATCATCGTCATCATCATCATCATCATCATCATCATCATCATCATCGTCACCACCACCACCACCACCACCACCACCGCCACCACCGCCACCACCACACTATATTCATGACAACAACATATATAAAACATTAATTTGACAACAACAGTAGTTATAAACTATTCGCAAAATAAGTGGCAGAAAGACTCAAAATCAATAGCTGAGAGACTTCATCAACTTCAGAAGCCTTTCCTCTTTCCGTTTTTGCTGCTTTTCCAACAGCAGATTAAGTGTGTAGAGAAATGGATTCAAGGCGGAGTTCAGTGGCATCACCAGGATGGCCATCACCACGTTGAGTTCCCCTGACACAGACACACCCTGTGAGGCCAGGAGCCCCAACAAACCAACAGGGAACCAGCAGAGGAAATCTGACATGACTACAGTGAACAGTCGACGGGCTATACTGGCATCTTGCGAGCGCTGACTGCTTATGTCTCCTCTGAGAATGTTTGATCGTATAGACCAGTAGATGACTACCTGGCCCAAGGCGATTAGCTGAAACAAGATGAAATTGAACACGATCATTATTCCAAAGGAATAATTCTGACCGGCAAATATTTTTCTGGTCACAGGTAGAGGTATGCATATCCCTGTCTGACTGTAGAACTCCCAGTGAGCCATACCAGGCAGCAGAGGAACAACAGCAAGAACAAAGCCTGTAATCCATGACAGGCAAGAAGCCAGTTGTGCATTCCATCCTTGGAAGTGCAAGAAACTCAGTGGAAAGCGAACTACAAGAAAGCGATCTAGTGTGATCAAACAGATTATAAAAGAAGACACCTCACACGAAAGTAGAGACAAAAAGCCCGCCAGTTTGCATGACACACTATGTCTCCATAGTGCATCCTCCCAGACATATATAGATTGGTACATTCTGTCTGCTATGCCTACAACTGTAAGATAAACGCCCATGAAGAAATCAGACACACACAAATGAAGGACAAAGACACTGAAACCCCGCGAACTTCTTGTTTGCACTGCAGAGATTCGGAACACAAAACTTGCACCATTGCCTGTCAGAGTAAAGAAGCTGAAGACAGACAGACAGATTCTGTAAACGTCCGATCTCAGCAGGTCAAGACAGGACGACAGCTCATTCTGTGGTGCATGGCAAATTCTGAGATTTAGGAGAAGGATGGCTGCACAGCATGTTTTGTAGTTGTCAGCATAAACAGTGTGCAGGCGATCAAGACCACTCAACAGATTCTTTTCGATGGCTGACATTGGACATCCTCTCAGGTCCAGAGTCTGAAGCTTCCTCATTGGCTGAAAACCTTCCCCAGATATAAATTGTAAGCCACTGTGTGACAGATTCAGCAAAATGGCGTTAGGAAACATACTGACAATGCCCTGATCCAGGGTGGTCAGACGGGTATGTGACAAATCTAGACTTCTGACTTGAGGAAATGATTTCATTGTATTCAGTCTGAGATCACCTGTTATAGGATTATCAGATAAAAACAAATACTTAAGATTTGGAGTGTTCGATGAAACAGCATGTGGAATATGAACAAATCTGTTACTGCTTAAGTCAAGGGTGATCACATTGGACAGCGTGATGTTCGAAACATTTTTCAGGTGACAGTTAGCCAGACTGAGGTAGACTAACACCTTGCTGGCTGACAGTTCAAACAAGGTCATGCCACTGCCTCTCCCGTTCAAGAAGCGCAACTCAGCATAACTGTGGGCAGCAAAAGGTCGCTGACATGTGAAGGCAAGACCGTGACAAACACACCACTCTGGGCAGTGTTGGTCACATGTTAGCTCATCTTCCGATCGAGGACAATGGTTGATGCCGTCACATACTTGGCTTGGATGCACACACACTTGAGAATCAAAACAGCGGTAGTGGCCAGAGCAGGTATAGATGTCGCAGTCTCTTTCATCCTCGTGGTCTGGACAGTCATACACACCGTTGCACCGGGTAAAGCTGGGCAGACATAATCCATCATGCACGCACTGGTAATGGGTGTCAGGACAGACTTGAAAGGAGTGAGAGTGTTCACCCAGTCCCCCGGGGAGGCGGGTGGCAGTGGTGCCGCCAAAGTCAACGACAGATGCGGTAAGTGTGGGACGTAGCTGGTATCCCCCCTCTTCACTGATAGCAGGGCATCGGCTTTCGTCCTCTTCATTGATACAATCCACCTGGCCATCACAGTACTGAGCACTCGTGTAGCACTGTCACAAAATAGCACAGAATTCTGTCACATAATGACGTATGACACAACAAACATATGTCAGTAGTGTACCGTATAACAATCATCGGAAAACGGGACAGTTACGACACTGCTGTCAAGATTATCTTAAGAACCAATAAAACGCCATCAGTTTAATGTATTCTTGTGTTGAACACTGGGACGTAAAACAGAAAGAATATATCGTGTATCAACTGATATACTCATTTGGATCCCATTTACATCTGGCATTAACAGTTTGTTTAATTCAAGGGGGGGGGGGGTAGGGTTCTAAAACACACACACAGACAAACACGCACAGAGACACACAGACACACACACAGACACACACACACACACACACACACACACACACACACACACACACACACACATACACACACACACACACATACACACACACGGACGCGCACGGACGCGCACGCACGCACGCACGCACGCACGCACACAAACACATAAACACATGCACGCGCGCGCGCACGCACACACGCACACACACATACAAACACAAACACACACATACACACACACTCACACTCACACACTCACACACACACACACACACACACACACACACACACACAACACACACACACACACACACACACACACACACACACACACACACACAAAATCTCTTTCTCTCTTTCTCCATATGTGAGCGGGCACACTCACACACACACAGACACAGACACACACAGACACACACACACACACACACACACACACACACCGCGCACGTACACACACACACACACACACACACACACACACACACACACACACACACACACGCGCGCGCGCACGTACACACAACACACACACACACACACACACACACACACACACACACACACACACACACACACACACACAAGCAGATTAACAACATACAATGCAAATTATTTAGTTCATGCAAGAGAACAATGGGTGCCAAAAATACAGACGTATGTATCATTACCTGTGGAAGATTGCCACATTGCCGAGCTCCATATTCTTGACAAGGAACAAACAGACAGAATGACTCGTCACTTCTGTCACTACAGTCCTGCCTGTGATCACATACAAATGTGTAGGGCACACGTGCACTTCCTGTTGCGCATGCGTAAGATGGAGGAAGTGACGCAACCCCTGGAACAGGACAGGAAGCAACAGAAGGCATATCCCAGTTTTGACTATCAGAACCAAACTGCACAATATCCCCGCCCCAGCAAGCACTGTGGACATCACAGGCCAAGAATGTATGTGTTGTGTGGTTGAAGGGACATGATATATAGCGGCGGTCAAACGAAATGGCACTGGTATTCAGCGGGACAGATTTCACTCTTCTTTCCATCTTATTCAGCAGGTCCATTTTACAGAGGAAATACAGTATGTATGGTTTTGCTTGAGACAAACAATCCCACAGTACAATTGTCGAGTTCCATTGATACATATAGAATGGCGCAGAGTTTTTAATTTGAAATCGCATTAAAAATTTCCCAAATCCACCACACTTGGATCTTAAAAACAAAGATGGCTTGAATACTGTTGCCTTTATAACATGGGCTATTGTTTCATCCATCCACATTAAACTTTGTCTGTACCTAAAGAAAAAAAAATTGAAGTAAAAAAACAAAACAAAAAAAAAACAAGGTCTGGTTGAAATCTCAAGGACTGTGATACCAGAATTGCTGTCTGATTATTTGAAACAAAGTGAAGAAATTGCCATTTCAGGTTTGAAGCGTCAACTTGTGTTCCGATATTCACTGATATGAATGTCATATTTCAAACATATCTTCTTTGTAAGCATTATAATCAATGAAATTTTCCAGCACGCCGATAAATCTTAAATGCAATTTTCCATTCTATACCATCTTTTGTATGATCCAAATATAACACGCAAACACCATTTTGTCGGAGCTTTCGGAACCCTGATGCTCCTTCTTCAGCAGCCTTTCTTTTATTTGTCAATAGTGAAAAAAAAAAAACCCGTCACGGCACAACTTCACAGATAAAAGAAGGATGACAAAAACGTCACGGCACAACGTCACAGGTAAAAGAAAGAATGAATAAAAACGTCACGGCACAACGTCACAGGTAAAAGAAAGAATGAATAAAAACGTCACGGCACAACCTCACAGATACAAGAAAGAACAATGAAAAAAAAAAGTCATGGCACAAAATCACAGATAAAAGAAAAAAAATGTCATGGTACACGAGAGGGAGAGAGGGAGGGAGGAACGGAGGTTGGTGGTGGGTTGAAGAGGTGGAGAGAGGGAGAGATTGGGAGGCAGGGAGGGAAGGAGGGAGAGTGTGAAAGAGGGAGAGAGGGAGGGACGGATGGAGGGAGAGATGGAAAGAGGGAAGAGAGAGGGAGGGAGAGAAAGGGAGGGAGGGATGAAGAGAGGGAGAGAGAGGGAGAGAGAGAGAGGGAGAGAAGGAGGGGGGGGGGGGGGGGAGAGGAAGAGAATGATCAGGTGAGTGCTTTTCGACTCTGAGTCAAAGAATTGTCTTTCCTTCAAGTCCCCCAGGTATTCAAGAGGGCCACTACTGATACAGGAAGACGAGGGACAGATACCAGAAGAGGCAATCATCACCAACCACCCCAAAGGGATTAGTCAAAAACATTCAGACCATTGGGGTAGTTGGTGCGCAGCTTCCACCTCCAGAACCTCTCCCTCCCCCTCCTGATCTATGGATTTTCTGAGTGGACCTGTTCTATAACAGTGCACCTCATGTCTTGTAGACTGTGATCTGGCTGTCGGAAGTGTCTTGCAACCAGGGGGAGTTTGTTCTCGTTTTCAGCTGTACACCGAATGTTGTACCTGTAGTTGTAGAACCTCTTCCGAACAGACATTTCTGTCTCACCCACATACTGTTGCTCTCTGCATTTTTCACAGTCTATCAGGTATACAATATTGGAGGACCTGCAGGTGACGCTGTCTCTGATCTGGAATGTTTCCCCAGTCACAACACTCTCAAAAGTTGTGGTTTCTTTGAGGTGACTGCTGCACAGGACACAACCCACACACTTGTAACAGCCTTTGTTCCCCTCACAGTCTCAGTAGTTTTGGGCAGCTTTGATGGCATCAGTATGTCTCTGATGTTCTTGCAGTTCCTTTCCCCAACAATAGGAGGTTTGGGAACAGCCTTCCTCATCCTGCTGCTGGTGTGAAGAACTGTCATGTACGTCTTCAGCCATTGTGACAGAGGTGAATTCCTGGGATTGTGTCTGATTACGAATGGTACTCTGGTCACACTGGTTTTGTCCTTATGGTAATTCAAAGTGGCGACACGTTGTTTTGAAGACACTGCAATGATAGCATTATCTATCAGTTTGGCTGGGTATCCCCTTTTCCTCAATTTGCCTTTGAGATCCTGACATCTCCGTTTGAAGTTTTTTTTCCCCCGAACAGATTCGTCGGTAGCGAAGGCACTGGCTGTACGGTATGCTCCGAACGCAGTGGCGTGGGTGACATGAGCTGAAGGGTAGGATCATAGATGCATCTGTGTCTTTGATGTGCAGATCCGTCGTCAATGTACCATCTTCTGTTATCATATGCTCACGTCAAGGAATGGCACGTCCTTTCTCCCCACGTTTGCAGTGAACTTTATCGTGGGATGCTGTTCATTCAGCCACATGATGAATCTGTGCAGTTCATCTTCTCCATGCAGCCAGAGCATGATCACATCGTCTATGAAACGCATCCAGGTATCTGATTCAGTGTTTCATGGACAAGTGCTGATGACCCTCTTCTCCAACCACCCCATGAAAATGTTCGCTATGGAAGACGCCATGGGGGTACCCTTGGCAGTACCGAACACCTGGTGGTAGATTTGGTCATTGAAACTGAAGACACTGTTTTTCAGAATGTGATCAATTGCTCTTAGGATCACTCCAATCGGTGGGCAGTCTGGTGCAAGATCGGCAGAAAATCTGAAAATGACACAGATACCTCATCGTGAGGAATGTTACTGTAGAGCCCTCATACCATCTATTGTGACGATCAGTGCCTCAGGTGGCAGTGGTTGGTATTTCTCTTTCGAATTATCCACTGTTTGAAGAAAATGGGTCGTATCTTTCAGATAGGATGGAAGACTTTGTACCAATGGTTGCAACCGAAAGTCCACTAATTTAGACAATTTTCAGTGGGTCCTTCACATACTGACAGGATGGGCCTGTCTGGTGGTTTCTCTTTACACTTGTGGACCTTTGGCAAGTGATAGAAAATGCTCGTTCTCGTTTCATCTATAGTGAGACGGGCCCATCTGTAGCAGTCGTCATCAACGAACCCTCTGTTGTCGAGCTCCCCCACAATGTTATTCGACTCGTGTGCAATGGATGCTGTGGGATCATGTGAGAGGCGCTGGTAGTTGTCTGTGTTGTTCAGTTGTCTGAGTGCTTCTGCTTCGTGTTCACTGCAGTCTTACACTACTGTAGCCCCTCCTTTGTCTGCTTTAGAGATTCTGATCTGACGATTCTGAACCATGTCTCCAAGCTCAGACAATGCATGTTAACAGTTCCTGTTCAAATTACATTCCTTAACTTGGGGAGAAATGTGTCCTGCTGCCATGGAAGTGATGGTATTACAATAGGCATCTAAACCCTTAGCACGTCCCTCTGGTGGGCACCACATTTTCGTCTTATAGAATTTCATTGTCTTGGGGATTTGTGCAGGTACGTCATCACGATGGAAGAACTCTCTGAGACGCAGCCTTCTCTCTCCTTCTTTTATGTCCCAGAGCAATTCTGCTTCACTGACAGAATTTGGTGTGAGCAAAATTTAGAGCCCAGTCACAGCACATAACGTTGATCTGCAGAGAGTTGTACTGATGATAAACTTATCACCTGGTTGGGTTCAGGCTCTAACACAGTGTTACGTCTTCAGAAATGGCGATTCCGTCTATTTGACGTGAATGAGCGTTGGCTTGTCCTAAAATCTGGAGGAGTTTCAGGTCCGTACTTATGGATGGGAGTGGGAGAACTGTCTTTAGTGCTTTGCCTGATAAGTAGCTGTGTGTGAGTATTGCCCTGTGTAACTAAGCCATGAGACACAATTTGGCATCCTTGAACAGCTCCAGGATGCCATCTTTTGATTTGAAATGTGAGCAAAGTTTCAGAAGCTAGTAAAGGCTGCCCTGAATCTTTGAATTCATAACCAAAACTGCATAAAACATAGTTACAAGAGTAAATCTGCCAAAGATATAGTTTCGAGAGTGAAACTGCATGAAAAGAGTAAACTTCATTAGACGTAGTTTCAAGAATAAACTGCATTAGGCAAAATTTCAAGAGTGACTCAACTTGCTGGTTTTTCATTGCACAACATAAACATACCTCCTATCCTCAATAGAACAGTTTTTGGCCTCTTTAGAAAATGATAATAATGAGAAGAAGAAGAAGAAGAAGAAGAAGAAGAAGAAGAAGAAGAAGAAGAAGACGAATGGTGATGATGATATGATAATGACGACGACGACGACGACGACGACGGACGACGATGATGATGATGATGATGATGATGATGATGATGATGATGATAATGTTCATCATGATCATGATCATGATCATCACCATCAAAATCATCAACATTGCCAACTGATGATATGTTTGTGAATAAATGACCACAATTATAGTCATAAAGCTAAGACAGACAGACAGACAGACAGACAGACAGACAGACAGACAGACAGAGAAGAGAGAGAGAGACAGAGAGAGGAGACAGAGAGAGAGACAGAGAGGTGGGCAGATGACGGATAGCTAAGGGAGTCCAAACATTTAGCGGGGAAGGAATTTCCTCAAAACTGGGACCATCGTGCACTTGGTGACAAGGTTTTGAAATTTGGCATGGTGTTAAGTATGGGTATAAGGTTTTCAAAAACTACCGCAAACAAATTGAGCTTGACCTATTTCACCCTGTTTGCGTAAAATCCAATATGACTACCAACAGAAACTGTTCATGCCAATCACAGCCCCATTACCATCACAGCATTGTCAAATGTATTTATTATACATTTTATGGTGCAGACAACCTACATCTTAAGTCACTTTGGTATTCTATAGGTATTGCCAAGGTCAAAGGTCATTTTCAAGGTCAAATTAGTAAGAAAAATAACAACTTTTGCACTTTATCGATTTCAACCGTGGTGAAACCGATTGGAGTGTTTCTAGAGTATTCATTTGATTTACTAGAACATTCTACAAATGTTCTTGAACATTCCAGTATATTAAATGAAAATTTTAGAAACATTCCAGACCGTTTTACCAGGGTAAATGTGACATTAGGTTCTTTACCAATGTTTACATTTCTTGCTCGAGATGTAATTTTTCACGTTCTTGAACTCCTGATTGAGCAGTTTATTGAAGAGTCCAATGAGTCCAAGTCAGAAATGCAGCATGGTGTTCAAGTGACTTTGAATGTTCTGGATGTGGTTGCTAGTTCTGGAACCTAGTGACTAGCACTGTTTGTGCACCCCCCCTTCGCACTTGCACAGTGGGCTACAGTGAAGGGCAGCTCGGTGACACTTGTAGTTTCCTCTGCAAGCATCCAAGCAGCCACAGTGGAGCAACAATGAGCATCCTTTGCTGGCATGTGGCAGATCAGTCCAGTGTGGTACCCATGCCTTGGTTCTATCATTCCACTGCCATCCCCATTCACTCGGGCATGGAACGTTGGGAAGTTTGGAGAGAGACTCTTTCCAGATGAAAGCCGCAACGAGTAGTGGTCGCCTCACATGCTGGAACAAGGCATGCTGAGTTGGTGGGACGGATTTAAGAGGTTGAGGCCAATGGTGACCAACAGCTTTCTGGCTTCATTGACAGAAGTGGATCGACAGTTTTTGTTGTATATCAGCACAGTCAGATGCTCCAGACGTTGCATGTGCAGTGAGACAAGTGTGAAGCTGGCTGGATCCTGGGTGACAGCGATGACGGTGTCAGTGACCTCAGGAAGAGCAGCCCACGCATTCCATGTTGTCTTTTTCCCAATCCCAAACATTGCCGATGTTACATCACACCCCGTGAATGAATGGGAGAAGAGGAGAGCCTCAGAGCGTGGAGGTCCAAGCTGTTGAGAGATGTGATGAATGGGAATATCTCTGAATATTTTTCCAGACCCAAATCCGATCCACAGCTCTGACAAGTTCAGTTCATGAAAATGATAGATGGCAAGAACCACCACATCAGTGTCCACTGTCCTGAGGTAGACCCTAGTGTGTCCTTGCTCAGCAGCGTGGTGCAGGTGCAGCATCATCCGGGTGTCAGCTTCTTCTTGGGAGCAGGGAGATAGGGCCGATACATCAGTTGGTCTGTTACTGAGTACAAGGTCATCTTTCGTGGTGAAGAGATGATATTTTGTGTCAGTGGTCCTTTGCACCAGTTGCTCGCTGAGGAACTGAAACAGTTCATTCTTGTTTTCGGACTCTGAGAAATTTCTGCCAGTCAGCTCCCTTTGGAATAGGTATCTTTGCAGAGACTCTTGTTCGTCGCCCTTCACATTCACCCCGTTTTGCACGAGTTTGTGATTTGATACTTGCATCCTGATATGTGTCCCAGACAGTATCTATTCTGGTGGTCTTGTTGGTCATTTGGCTTTCTAAGAAGGGTAGCAAGTGCATGTGTGTATAGTCTCCAAACACAGTGGCACGCTGGGGCTTGACGATGTGAATGATGGCTGACATATCCAGCACAACTACAGAGACTTCTTTGGCTGCAGGGGAAGGTCCAGGATCAGGCATACCAGGAAGACAGCCAAGAATAGCTGATTTAGTACCTGTCATTAGTTTTCCCCTGTCACTCAAGGAAGGAGGCTCACGCTGATTCTCATGCCTGAAAAAGTCACCTATATCCCCATCTGGTCGTCCTTGGAGGGACAGAAAAACCTTGTGATGAGTGCTGCATTTGCCTTTGCTGATCCCAACTTGTCAGCTCCCTTCTTCAAGTCCACAGGTGGCCGATTGCTGAAAGTGTACAAATTGGCCCTTGGGATAACATCAGACAAGGGTTTGCAACAGGTTTCAATTCTGTCCTGCACAAACTCTGCAAACATGGCCTTGCCTATGTTGGGAGCTTCCTTCAAGTTGTTGGCAATCTTCGGGTCCATGATTTCACCAGTGTCCAGTGTGACAAGCTCTGGGCCTGTCTCTTTGAATGGGTTGACAACTGTTCCGTCTTTGACCTCAGGTTTTGAAAGCTCAATGATCTCCTTTCCCTCTGGCTGTCCATAGAGTCCTTTTGCTCCGCTGTCCTCTTTGAGGAATTTGATGCTGTGCTCCTGGCTCTGGTCAAGTGTCATCAGAGAGAACTTCTTTTCACTGCGTTGCACAACAAACTTTCCTTCAAGAAGACAGGCATCCAGCGGGCATAGTTTGTATGTCCAAAAGCAAAGAACCATGGATACGGGTCTTCACAGGCACTCAGAGTCAGTGGCCAATCACCCATTCGCTGACCTCGAACCTTCAGAGTGTGGAGCCAGGCCAGAGTCAGCAGGTATGAATATTGTGTGCGCTTGACATGACTGCTTCCTAGAAGAGATGCCGCAACACCAGGGGTGAACACTCTTGCCAAGGAGAACATCTGCTCCCAGCCAGATCCAGCCAGCAGCTTTCCTCCACATTGTTGGGATGCCATCTCAGTGTGGAGGAATCCCATAAAGCACACCATCTTTGATTCACCAACCTCCTCAGGAAACCTCCACTGACACTTCTTTGTTGAGCATAGAGGGAACACTGGGTATTACTACAGAGGCCATGTTGAATGTCATACTATGATTTTTTTTTTCTGATTAGGTGTTAAGAGTGATGCATTTAAGGACATAAATGAGCTCTCAAAATTTAGAACCATGACAGGAAAACTCAATATTTTCTTTTGAAGTTGATTCCTTTCAGAAGTATAACAAATTTGGGCTGAAATGACCTTGAAAATAAAATTTGACCTTCAAAATGACCTCGAAACGCTAGGTCAATGTCAAATATGGATTCCTTATCCCCAAAACAATATAAATAATGGTATTTCATACGGTTCTAGTCGTAACGAAAGCTACAATTTGACAGTCACAATTCTGGGTGATGGCCATGTTGGATTTTGTGCAAACAGGCCAAAGTAGGTCGAGCTCGTTTTGTTTGCGGTGGTTTCTGAAATCCTCATACCCATATTTAACACCATGCCAAATTTCAAAAACTTGTCACCAAGTGCGCGATCATCTGAAATTCCCTCCATGCTAATTTTGAAGTACGTATGTACTATAAACAAACTTTTACATCCATGGTAGCAGCGAGGTAGGTGACGTCAAACCGATCTTAACGTCATATTGATGATGTTTCCACAGAATGCGGAGGATGTCTGTAATATTGTCCCTTGGGGTAAAAGTTGCCAGATGGCCTCCCTTTCTTTGACACAGATGATGTGCTTGATGGTGAGACGTATTTGTCTTCCAGCCGAGAACGTAGCACTTGCCTCTAGACTCGAATCCTCCCTGGAAGGATACAAGTTGCGATGATGTTGAGTATTATGTCAGTGACAATAGTTTTATCTTGACTATCACATTCATAGTTGATGGATACAGTAATGCAGATGATTTGATGGGTGTGTTCCTCTGCAAGCCTGTAAACAGTATGCATGTTCTTATCCGGCAGTACTTCATTGTACATTCCTGTGGCCATAATGTTGGTAACATGCGTAGCTTAAAGTCACAAATGTCATTTCAGCTCTGCTAGGTATTGGGCCTCACCAAGCAATAATGAATTGCGTTAAGATGTTTAGCTTTTAAGACACTCGATCTGTCTTCTTTACGTGCTTGAACCAAATGAAAAGTATTATCAATCGCCGTTCGTTTAAGAATTATTCATCGTGGTCGAAAGACAGCTCAGTTAAAAATGTCTCCATCATATGTTCTCCAGGTGTTGGTTGAAACAAATCGAAATCGTTATCAATCCTTGTTCGTTTTACAATGCACTGTAGTATAAAAAGGTAGGGGAGGGGGAGGGGGCAATCTCCATTTTCTATTCTCATGTTCACGTGTTTGATAAAAAAAAAAATGCCACATACATTGTTAAATGTGATTTGTCATGAGGCGTGTGTGTGTGTGTGTCTCTGTGTGTGTGTGTGTGTGTGTGTGTGTGTGTGTGTGTGTGTGTGTGTGCATGCGCGCGTGCGTTTGTGCTTGCGTGCGTACGTGCGTGCGTGCGCGCGCGCGCGCGTGTGTGTGTGTGTGTGTAGTTTTGTATACCACTTTCTTGAGGAAAAAAGCGTGTGTGACTATTAAACTCTTTTTCTTCTAGCAATAGCTTGATTTTCATAGTTACAATTTCAGAGTTCGTACACCCATCCTGATTATGAACAAATAAACTCTAACCTGGTGACACCTGGTGTAGCCACAGTCGTCTTCGTCCCTGTCATCCACACACTGCACAAAGAGGTTACAGGCCAGGTGGGGCTGGAGGCCGTACAGTCCTTTCCAGGCGTCCATGGAGCAGTTCCACTTTCCACTGGGATACCGAACAGGTTTCCTTCTATTCTAAAGCAAACAAGACAGATGAATGGACGAGCCCATGCTTTGCGTTATGTTTCTGTTTTCATTTCTGGATCCATGTAATCGAAGATTTGTTTTCCGTCTTTTAGCAACCATGGTTTCAAGTCACTGCAAACTGTGCTTATGTCCCCCAATTTCTTCATAGTAGTTCACGATCATTATGGCTTAATGTCGGTCAGCAGACCAAGATCACGTCAAATGACAAGAACTGGACAATGCGACCTAGTCAGCGGTCACAGGTGAAGGAAACTGGAATGTGTCGTAATAAGCCAAGGTGATGCTAAAGATTACATGTCCCATAATGGGTCCAGATGATTAAGACTTGAAGTTAAAGACTCTTAGCACTATCAACACAGACACTCGTTTTGCTCTATGTGCAACACTGCAGTCACAGCACTGAAATTCCCTTAGGACACCTAATCTGGTCCGCTTTTAATCAATTTTCCTTAAAAGCCTAAATCTGACAGTGACTTCATTTTTTACAGTGAAAGAGAGCTATCTTTCATCTTCTTGGTGATAAATGTTTTAAAAGTCAAAATAATTTTCTTGTTGCTGTTTGATTGAGTTGAAAATGACATACTTCGAACAAGCAGCGCCGATTCAGTGCTTGAAGTCGTCAACGGGTTGGTTGCTTTCTCTTCAAATTGACCAATGAAATCGACTGTTAGTAGCCTGCTAACTGGTATGATATAACGTGGAAAGGACCGTATTTGTACGCTGACAGCACTGGTTAAAAATCCCCACGAAATTCGGTCTTATTCTTTTTAGAAGACCGTCGCTATCATTCATGCGACGTGTCCTGAGTGACAGATCGCTTGCTACGAGTATTTTCGCCTGACGTCGCCGAGTGGTAAGTCGGGCGCCGCGATCATTCTCGGAGCGTGTTGCGAAAATGTTAAACAGACCCAGGATGTTTATAGAACTGGGATCTCAGTTAAAGGTCAAGTTATAGGTGATGGGATACAGCTTGGCATCTGGAGGACAAAGGTCAATTGAACCATACTGGTTCAATAATTGGTCCAGGTCAATGTTAAAGGTCATCTGACTGTCAGTCACTTATTACTACGCAGATGGGCGCTAAAGGGTAGATTACCCACCCCCAACAGATCATGTACACCAGTCCTATGTCAAAGACCAATTAAATCTGAGTAGGATATTTCAACCCGGATTCAGGTTAAAGTTCGAGTGACCTATGTCAGTATGGTCAAATTCTCGGGAGAACTTGGTCGCACAAGGATAGGCAAGAAAGGCATGACTCTTGGGCACTTTTGTGCTGTCAGTTTTTTTTTTTTAATGTGCTTTTTTTTAAAAACCTATTTATACATATATGCGCAATCATGAACATAAACCAGCACAGCTTAATATGATAAACCCATTCATACGGCATTACTATAATTAAGTGTCTATATACACCAGCAAACACACATTTAATTATATATATATATATATATATATACATATCTGTACATCTTTCTCCGAGTATATTATAAACTTCCATGGGAGTAGCATGTTTAGTAGAAAAACAGAATAAAGAAAAAACATACACACAAAAAACAAGCAAATACACAAACACATATACAATCAAGCATATACTTCGCTAAAAGGTAGTGATAGAGTAAATTATCTTGAGGCAAAAAAAAAAAATCATGAATAATCCAAATTGAAAAATAGACATCAGAAATCAAACAGACAAAACCCACCCACACCCACACACAAAGACTGTTGGGGGTGGGGGGCGGGGAGGGGGGGTGTCGGGGTCTTGTGGGGGGGGGGGGGGGAGTCCTTTCACCGTACAGCATTGTATGAGGAGCTTCTGATGTGACTGTTCCCTTAAAATTGTTAATATTCATAAAGTATAAATTCATAAGCTTCTTGAATTTGCCATGGCATAAATTCTTTTATTTAAAAGGCGAGGTTCTACCATGGAAAAAGGCGAAAAATCGTTTTCTGGCATGATTTGAGATTTTTCCTGATTTAGTTTCCAAAAACCCTTACAAGTCTCACTATATAAATATGTTTAACAGGTAACACTTATAAGTATCTTTAATTTATTGTTTTTTAAGGTGGGTGTGCAGGAATCGAAATGATGTTTTAGCTCATTAATTATGCATAAACTTCAAAAAATCATATCTCGACTTCTACTGAACTTAGAAATAAAATGTAAACACGAAAATGAACGTCAGAATCCCTTCCAGCTCCTTTTAAATCGACCCAAATTCGTACAAAAGACAGCATTTCATTGGTTGTTGATACAAGGGCCACGGAGCAGAGACCTAGTTCTCAGCCAATCAGAGACCGCGTTTTGAAACAGCCTTCGGCGTCTTGTCTTTGTGTCACGGAGCATTAGACTGAGAAAATCTGAGGAAGTTTCGTTTTCAATCGTCTTTTATCACAAAGTAAACATACAGGAATCAGAAATGGCTAAAAGAAAAGCATCTTACAAGTCAAAGAAGCGTGTGACCCCACAAAAGAGGAAAAAGTTGGAGCAGAGCAATAGTTCAAGTGAAAGTGGCGACGAATGTAGGCCAACAAAATCAGGTGTTATCGAGCGACCGGCGTCGTCTGCTACCACAAGTGGAAGCCAAACGTGTGCATCTAGCGAAAAACTTTCTGATGTGGCGAGTGTAGAATCTGACACAGATGACCAGCTCTCGGGGTTCCGTTTTGTCGACTGTGCACTGCTTATTCAGTTTGTGCAGGGACTTTTGTGTCCTGACTGTAAGAAACCATTAGGTTCAAGTCGCCTGTCATCAGTGAAAGAAGAACGGACTGACCTCGCCTCTTTGTTTACATTTGAGTGTGGCTGCAATAACTCGGTGAGTTTTTCAACTTCAAAGATGATAAACAGAGTATTTGAAGTAAACAGGAGATTCCCTTTATCAATCTTTGCAATAGGAAGGCATCAAGCACAGGGAAAAAGATTTCTTGGCAACATGAATATTCCCTGTGCTTTGAACAACAAAACTTGGGCCAACCATCTGAAAATGATCAAGACAGCTACAGAGACAGTGGCTGATCACAGCAAAGAGGCTGCAGCCGATGAAGCTAGGCAGGCCTGTGGGGGTGGTGACATAACTGTATCAGGGGATGGCACATACCAGCGCAAGGGATTCCAGTCAAAGAATGGAGTTGTGACTGTACTCACTGTGAATGGGAAAAATTCAAAAGTTATTGACTGCAAAGTACTGTCAAACCACTGGATGCTCGTAAAAAGAATGAGAAGAAGAAAGCAGGACAAGAGTTAGAAAGGTGGAGAATGTAGGGAATTTAGACAAAATGAAACAGGACATTTGGGCCATTTTCTATCACAGACGCAAGCAGCATGACCATTGCGGTGACTGGTGCCCATCAAAGAGTGGCCGAGGTGATCCTAACAAAAATGCTCTACCAGACTTTGTATGTGATGCCATTTACCCAGTGTTTGAAACTCTAACCCAGGACACCCTGCCGGAAAGGTGCCTTCATGGTGGAAGTCAAAACACAAATGAAAGCTTCCACAATCTCATCTGGGAAAGATGTCCAAAGACAGTATTTGTAGGGCGGAAACGACTGACTCTGGCAGTTGCGGATGCCACTTTAGTATTCAATAATGGAGCGACAGGCAGGCTGGACATTTTTCATAGTCTTGGAATGGAGCCTGGTGTGTGGACAAAGCAGTGTTTTGCTGAGCTAGACAGAAAGAGGGTGGCAGCAGGACAAATACAGGCAAGTGCAGTGATGCAGTTTGTTCGACGACGGCAGGCACTGACTGCGGCAGAGAAGGATCTGGGTGAAACTGAAGAGTATTACCTGGCTGGGGGGCATGAATAGCTTGGTGAGTGGAAAAATATCAAAAACATACACCAAATAATGGGAAAAAGTCATTTTAATTGAAATTATCACTCATTATATCAGTATGCCATCAAACTTAAAACTTTAAAGCCTGTTTTCTCATAATGCGGTTTTGGCAATCAATGGTCACTGTTTCCCAAATATCTCAAAAAGTGCGTGTCCAATTCATTTGAAATTTTCTGCACAGTTTCAGTATGCATGTTGCTACATTTTACTGGGAGGTTTTGTGAGTAAGTGGGTTAAAAGGTAATTTTGATTTCCCCATATTTTGTAGAAATTTCTACCATCCATAATGGCAATGATTTTTGGAAATGACTTTTTTCCTCCCACCAAACTGTTTACTATTGATCTAACAATGGTTCTGTGAAATTTCATACTAATGGCATGGTTCTCTTTGAAGAAATCAGGGAAACCCTTACACAACCGTTTTATTCTTGTTGCAATTTCATATAATATTTAAAGACTATTTACAGCTGAAAGTATGACTTATTCTTCCAGCTGATGCTACAAAAGCAAACAGCAAGGTATGAAATATATACATGCCAAATACTTCAAAGATTGGTCAACATTTAGTGGGTAAACCAAAATAATGAAAAAAAAAAGCATTTTGGGGCGTTTTCGATTGGTAGAACCTCGTATATATTAAACCAATTTAAGGAAAATATTTCTTTTCAAAATCTGCATGTTTTATCTGTAAGTGATGAGAATATTTTTCAGTTTTATATTTGCTATCTATTTCTTTCAAAAACGCTTGTAGCTTGGGTTTTATACTTTGTATACTTGACTTATAAAGGAAGAACTTACCAAATAGGATTATGAGATCAATTATTTCGTCAGTTTTAATGTTGTCTGCAACACAAAAAAGAATTAGCTCCATAACTATGTAATGACAGACGATGGCAGGAACTGCATTTTTTCTTTAATAAACTGCTCCAAATCCATCCAGAATGCTGAAGATAAATCGACGTTTGTATAGACAGTGCTCTGTCGAGTCCTTTGCTTTGTTACAAAAATTACATTTGTTGCTGAGGACAATACCCATGTTTCTTAAAATGTTGCTTGTAACTAATATCCTATTGCACAGTTTGATCTGAAACCATTTTATTTTGACCTCTTTTATTTTTTAACTTTTATTAGTACTGCCTTCTAGTCAACTGGAATGTTTAATTTTTCTTCCCATTTTACAAATGGTTTAATGTTCAATATTTCCACTTCTAGTAATACATTGTAACAAATTCTGGATCCTTTATTAACACTAACTAATACTTTAATAGTTTTTTAACATGCCCCGCCAATGTTGTCATAAAACACAATTCTTCTCATTTGCTTGTATTTTTTTTTATATTTGCAGACAACTTGTAAACTCCAGAAAGTTTACTCGAATTACGTATTTTTATGTAAAAGATCTGAACCTAAAAAAGTTGCAGTTGCTTTTAACTAAATCTTTCACAAAGAGGATATTGTTATCTGCCCATTTTTTGTAATAAAAAGGTTTGTTCTCGATTTTAAATCTTCTGTTGAAAAAGATGGATTCTGACAATAACTCACATCCATCCTTTAGTTCAACTCGGGTGTAAAATTTACAGTTCACTGAGAATACGTCTTTCCAAAAAGTATTCAGTTCACAGCGTTAAAAAATTCCCGGTCCATAAATGTTTAATGAGTCTAAATGTGGGCACACAGAATGTAGTTTTTGTATCAATTTTGGGGAATAAGTAAAATTATTTCTAATCCAAGCAAGTTTTAGTGCACTGATATACTTTTCAAGATTAGGTATACCTATTTCCCCTTCTTTAACACTGTGCGAGGAATATTTCTTCTTAATTTTTCCAGTTTTATTGTCCCATACAAATTCATAGCACATATTTTGTATTTGCTTAATCTGAGAGTTTGGAGGATTTGGAAGTAGTATCCACAAATAAATGAGTTTTGACAGAATTAGAGACTTTAATACAACAATTCTCCCAAGAGGTGTTACAGTTCTCTGCAGCCATACCTTGAAAAGATTTTTTACTTCGGCAAATTTATCTGCTATGTTTATTTCTGTGACACTTGAAAGATCGTTTGGAAACCAGAGTCCTAGGATTTTAAATTTTGAGGGATTCCATTCCACTTTTTTCATTCTTCCTTTCTTTTTTATTTCTTTTTTCCATCGTCGCTGCTGAGATTCAAACCCGCAACTTGTAGATGTGTATGTGTCTCGAATGCGTGCTTCCTTTCTATTAGGCGAATGTCTTACCAACATGGGTAAAGGAATTATGAAGTTCACTTTTTCTTCCATCTCGACCGAATCCAGCCGAAACTCTTTTCAGCTGCCTCAGCCATTGCCTTCAGGATGGGTGCTCTTCCTACCTGAAATCCTGATCTGTTTTATCAGATCACAGGATGATGAGCCTACGGATCCTCTCGCTCCAAATCTCTGTGTGTACATGGATCTATGCTTGATCTTTCTTTTTTATGTGTTTGTTTCGTTTCTTTATGTCTCTCTCAAAAAAAAATGATGACAACTTTGCGCACTGTCCTCTTTCTGCGCACTTGTAAACTCTGATATTATTTGATTAAAAAAAAAAAAAAATCTCTGTGGCGAGGACTTTGACCTGGAAACATATTCCGTCAAGCTGCTTGCTACACATGCACACTTTAAAGTCCTGTGGATGTGAATTTCTCCGTTTTTCTGTCACAAGACACATTGAGTTCGATGTGTACAATCTGTTTTGAAAAACAGAATTATCTTACATAACGAGCCGCAATGCCAATCATCCTGGCGATTAGATTATTTTCATTTTCTTGCTGGAAGGTCTGCCATGCATTCCCAAATAACCCCCACCATCCATTCAATCTTGCTTCCATGCTCTTGATATCAAAGCGATTGAAGACATGAGTTGCGGCTTACCGTGCAGGACGTCGTTGCTGGAGGTTCTGGTGGCGTACTGACTGTTGTCACTGTGCTAGCCGTATGTGCGATTTTGGTCAGCACTTGGATGTGCCTTCATGTGGACTTCTCCTGGGTTAGCAACGTATTTGCATGAGTTCAGACATGTCCCACTGTTCGTTTGCCGTGACAGAGTGGACACGTAGGGTCATAAGATTCTCCCTACTTCACCCGGTTTGAAGGGAAGGGTTCGAGGTCATATAACAATCTGAGAATGAAGCACAGTCTAAGAGGTGTTAAATGCTCTATTCAGTTCCAATGGAGACGTCTTTGCTGGACTGACCACTGGACTCTTTTTTTCTGGGTCCTCTCCTTTCTTCAGATCCTCTATCCCCTAAATTTCTTTCGTTTTCCTTTTACCTTTGGTCACCATTTCTGTTGATCCCCAGTCTGTGTGTGTGTGTGTGTGTGTGTGTTGTGTGTGTGTGTGTGTGTGTGTGTGTGTGGTGTGTGTGTGTGTGTGTGTGTGTGTGTGTGTGTGTGTGTGTGTGTGTGTGTGTGTTGTGTGTGTTGTGTGTGTGTGGTGTGGGTGTGTGTGTGTGTGTGTGTGTGTGTGTGTGTGTGTGTGTGTGTTGTGTTTGTGGTGTGTGTGTGTGTTTGTGTGTGTGTGTGTGTGTGTGTGTGTGTGTGTGTGTGTGTGTGTGTGTGTGTTGTGTGTGTGTGTGTGTGTGTGTTGTGTGTGTTTGTTGTGTGTGTACATGTGTGTGTGTGTGTGTGTGTGTGTGTGTGTGTGTGTGTGTGTGTGTTGCTCTGTTTTTATCCCAGATCTTAGATTTGTTTTTCCTTTGCCACGACCATTGCCTCCAGAATTTAATGTTTTTAATCAGTCTTTGCCTTGGGCCGAAATGATCTCACCACTTTGTCTCCAAGGTCCACATGCATAGTCAGTAACGTTGGTTTATACACTTTGTATTCCTCAAAGATGAAGCTTAACATTTTCTCGGCAGCTGTGGAGTGCAACATCATGAGACCAGGAGGAGCAATAAGTCAATTCCTTCAGTATCTATTGATCTGAACCTCCATTGATTCCACTATACTATGGCAGATATGGTAGCTCAGTAGAAGCCAGAGAAGCTTTGGGATCAGCATGCATGCAGACGTCAACCCTGGTGTTTGGCAGAGAGCCCATCCTGTTCTATGTTTTGCAGGCTTTCCTGTTACTGCTGGAATAGCTTGCCCGGCTATAGTGGACCTGACTGTATCAGCCATTTTTCCGTTCCTCGGGAAGACGTTTTGTAATGTGTGATTCAAAATCTCTTCTAGATGAAGCAGCTAGCTTATCTAAATGTTTCAGCATCGTTTTGCCTCATTTTGTTTGATGCACATTACTGTTGTGTTATCCAAGAAGGCCTTAGTGGTCGTTTAAAGTCTATTTCCTTGATCTTTCAAATCTCTATGGCTCAAGACAGGTTTTAAGGTGAACTCCATAGCCAATATAGACAGCTTTGGAGAAACTGCACAGCAAGAGATGTATCTTTTTGAGGATTTTTCGGATTTCTTTTAAAACATGATTTGTCACGGGGGACAGCTCAATTGTTTTGAGTGGAACTGATCCATATACATCTGTCATATCGAGCCACATCACGTCGAGGTCTTGCTCCTCTGCCTCAGCTCTTTGGATTGCTGCCTAAAGCATAGTTGCATGTTCTATACAGGCAGACATGCCTAGATGTCTCCTTTCTGGGTTAATAAATCAAAATATTTATTGTGTAATAGATATTTGGTCACCCTTTCTGCCATGACAACAGTTAAAAAAAAGTTCTTATTCAGGCGCCTATCTTGCGCCAAATGTGACAAGATAAGTTATTGCTCCTTCTTCATTCTTGTAGCCTAAGGGTTGTTTGTCTTGCCTGAAGAAGATCAAAGAGGTCGAAACGCGCCGTGGTTTGTCTTGCAATTCGTTTGTGCATGTTAACTGTTGGAATTATATCAAACACCTGTTAAGTTCTGCTTCGTTTCCTTCTGTTTTTTGTCATGTTCTCAACGTTCAGAAGTGACGTACCTGCTAATGTTGCTCTTCAGCTTTGCTCTTAAGATATATACACTCCATCAACTATCATTCATGGCCTTGAAGTACCCCCATGCTGATTATATATGTTTGGAGATTCATTCAAAGACATAGGGCGCATCTTATATACAGGAAACAGTATTCTTGTAGGCCTAGACAATGATTTGGCTCTAGCTTTCTTAACTCTTCCTTACCTCATCAAAATGTTGGTTGTTTGTCATCGAATTCTTTTTTTTTTCATCTGACACATCACTATCTGGATTTCAAGTACAGCTTCACTCTGAAGGTGGGAATGCATATTTCTGAGATGGTTCTCAAAAGGTTATTTCTCTAATGTGAGTGTCTCTGAACTGACTGCTCAGAGAGTACTCTGGTGAAGAGGATGAGGTCTTTGAAGAAGCAATCGCGCTTTCTTTTTTTCTTCCTTTTCTTTATTTTCCCCCCTTTTTTATGTTTTCTTTGTTTTGTTTCAGGGTGGGGAGGGCGGGGGGGGGGGGGGGGGGGAGTGATTCTTCTACTTTTTGCTGACTTTTCTTCGCATATGGCACTGTGCTGTGCTTTCAGGCCTAATCTGGCTGTTGCATCTACACTTTCCCTTTTCGCGCTTTCTTTCTTTCTTTCTTTCTTTTTTTTTTTTTTCTTTTTTTATATTTTCTTCGTTAGTTTTTTTTCAGGAGGCGTGTTTTGTTTTATTTACTTTTTGCTGATTTTTCTTCGCATGTGGCACTGTGCTGTGCTTTCAGGCCTTTTGTCTGGCTGTTGCTTTTAGAATTTCCCTTTTCTTTTTGGAATGGCATCCATATCTTGCTGGTGTCTTGATTTTTGTTAGTTGTTGTCACTTTTCACTTGTAGATGTTTCACGCCGTAGGTGTTCCTATCAGTTCTGTAAACTATACTGCAAGTTTGAGTGGCGACATAGGGGCCTAGTCTGAAAAGGCCACACGTTTGGTCTTCCCCAGTGTCATTCGTTTCATTTCGGATATTCTTCGAACATTCCTGGAAGTCAACAGTCTGGTCATGTGTCAGTGGGATGAAACTCCAGAGAAAGCTTGAAAGCAGTAGGTCTTTAGAGATCAACCCTTCCCTCCTCCTCTCTTTGTTTTAGGCAAATGTGTCGGCCCTGAATTTTTACAGTTTACAGAAGGCCAGACCGCATCCAGATCATGAGTCACAGATGCCCTTCTGCCACCAGAGTTTGTTTTTCCTGGCGCTAGCGGGATTCGATCCGTTTGGATGGGTGGGCTACTGAAAGCGTGCTCTTTTTAAACAGATGTCTTAATCACTCCGAAACACCTATACCTATAACAGAAATTTTAGACTTATTAAGTTGCATTTTAATCCTCCTCAACCAGATCCGACATTTTTCAGCTACCGCCGGGTTTCTGGACTTCTTTCGACCATAAATTCTGAACTGTTTCATGAGGTCAAAATCTGAGAGCCCACAAATGCCCCTACTCCACATCTGTAAGGCACTGACTTTGGCTTGGAAGTCATATTCCCTCAAGCTGCTTGCTAGACGCGCACACATCCAGTCTTGTAGACGTGAGCTTGCTCATTTTTGTTTTTGTATCATGAGCTTAAGGAAAGAAGAAGACGAAAAAGCAGAAGAGGAAGCTCAACAACAGCATCAGCGACGACAAAAACAACAACAAAAAACAAAAAGACAACAGCAATTACAACGAGGACAACAAAAGCAACGACAACAACAGCAATAGATCATAGCCTGTAACAATAATGAAAAACTACTTTTAAAAGCCCCAGACTCAGAGACAAAGAAAGTCACCTGGAATATTGTAAAAAGCAGATGGCAAGCATTCGCTGGGTCGTATGAACTGCTTTTCGTGTCTAAGTTGTGTTGCTTAGTAGTCAGACTGCCCTCTCTGACAATCAGTGTCCGACTCTCTAGATATCCATTCTGAGAATCAGCAATTAATCGGTGACCTGAAAGACCTGATGCCTCCATTTTCACTTTCCTTTTGTCGCCACCAGTGACAAAATACAGGAAGGTGAGCACCATTACAAAACCGTGAGGAATGGTGATGGTAGTTTCCAAAGCAAGCTGATTGTCCCGTAGAGTTTGGAAGCCAAAGTTTGGTGTCCATGTTAAATAAGCCAGCACACCTTGCACACATGTACTTGTGTGAAATGAGCATTATTAGAAAGATGAGATTAAACACACATGCAAATGCATTGTTAGAACAGAAGATCTACAAATCTACAAAATCTCAATGCTATATCTACATACAGTTTGATTTTACTAACAGAACCGTTTATGTCTGCATTGTGGCGCAAATGAAAATGCTGTGCAAATTACAATTCCCTCGGGAAAATCGGTACTGTCGGTGGTTCTGAGGCCAATAAGAATTGCTGAACGCACTATTGCCATTCTCAACTCAAACAGTGCTAACGATGATTGTTATTTGTAATCGCATTTCAATCGTCTAGCTGTAGGTGGCTTCTCAGTGAGTAATGGGAGTAATCGTCAGTTTTGTCTGAAGAATGACCAGATTCTGAGTGCTGTTTGTGCGGAGGAACTTGAAAGGTAACAAAACTGTTACCGCGGAAAATCTGATCCACCGAACGTACGATCCTATGAGAACAGTGAGAGACGGTAGTGTGTCAGTGTGTAAAAAAAGACTTGTTCAAAGCATGACAAAGCAGGCGTGAAGACACCTAGGCCTACTTGCAGCACATTTCCACATAGTTCCTGTCATGTGTAGCATACTGCAGGAAACACGTTATAAAATGCATGAATCTGCTTTGTCTGCTGCAGGAAGGAAGACATGAAATGATAAGGGATAATGCAGTAGTGTGTAAAATGCGTGCCTGGTAAGGTTTTTTTTTTTTTTTTAATCGGATTTTCTCATGTTTATCTAGTGTGTATGCTTTATTTGTAGCATTCCCCAGCCCATTCGATTTAAAACGAGACACTTTCTCAAATCTGCAGACCCTGGCAGTAGATGAAATAAATTAAGAAAAAGGCGAATCTCAAGAAACAAATGAAGGATTGCCCCTGTACTTTAGAAGTAAGGGGCGGGGAAACTCTAGAAGGACTTTAAGACATAACATGACCATAGCACTAAAAAAGTATATAAAGAACCCAAATAAAATCAAACTGGGTTAAATTCAAGACAGATAATAATAATGACAATAATAAAAATAATAATAATAATAATGATAATAATGTAAAAGATAATAATAGTAATGATAATAAAAATTATAATAATAATAGTATCAGTAGTAGTAGTAATGATGATAATAATAATAAGGTAAGGAGCAAAACAGAAGTAAAACAAAAACAACTTTTCTGCGATACCTATAAATTCGCCAGGAAAGTATTCCAGCAGACAAAATCACTGAGTAAAACCGCCTTCTTGAACACCGTTTCAAGAAATAAATATTTCAAATCTTAGAAAGAAGCACCATTTGAAATCAACGATAAGCCGCTAACACTGGATGATGTAAGAAAAATAGTAACAAACCGGACAGAAATCTTTGTCTGGACCTAATGAAATCACTGTCATTGTACGATGTATAACATTTACGCCAGTGTTTTTGATTAACTTCACAAGCTGCGTTGATTAGCCTAGAGGAATTTTAATAACAGAAACTAATGGACGATAGCCGTTTGACTGTACGTTCTTAAAGACCAGCCGTCATGTGACATTAACCAGTTCAGGGCAAGATAACTTTTAAACATTGGAGAATTTTTAGGTCTCCGCCATGACCGCGATACTAACTGAATACGTCACACACAACGAGTCCTTGGCTTTGTGAGTCAAGAAGGGACGCATGCCATGGAGTGTCCGGTACTGCAGAACGTGCCACTATGACCTGGAAAGCAATTCAAAGAGCAAATACAGAGAAAAAAAGGCTTCGACTTGGTATGGCTCGACCAGACAATTGCCTTTAAATCTATTCGACAGGTGACGATTCCAATGAGCCTCGAAATTAATGATTTCCAAAAGAACAAACGAGAACTGTGGAAGAAGTATTTTAATGGCTTCTCATGGAGGTTCTTCGCAAACAAATGCACAACATACAGAGTATCAGAGTACCATTTTTCCTGTACATTTCTTTTTTTTTCTTCCAAAATTGACGTCAGCTTGAAAGTAACCAGGCTCGGCAGAGCTCGGGAAGGAATACTAAATGGCCTTTTAAAAGACTTCATAGAGATTCAATCATACTAAATGGCCCTTTAAAAGCCTTCATAGATGACTCAGTCATACTAAATGACCCTTTAAAACCCTTCATAGATGACTCAATCATGCTAAACGGCCGTTTAAAAGCCTTCATAGATGACTCAATCATACTAAATGGCCGTTTAAAACCTTCACATATGACTCCATCGTTCTTTTCACCAAGAACGAGAAACTTACAAAATGCAGAAGCAGAGAAATGAGTTAGTTTTCGTCCAGGTTCTCTTTCAAACCAAAGAAATCTAAGCCCACCCCCCACCCCCCTCCCTCTCTCCCTGTGGAATGGAAAAGAAGATGACAAAAATGATGCAGGAAAGCCAGACATTGCAGTTACTTCCGATGTCGGTCTGATACTCTGGGGACTGCGACTAAAATAGAATCTGAAATGGTGATGCTTATGACATGTGTCGGAAGGTCAGATATTGCAATTACTACAGATGACAGCCTGATGCTTCGGGGTTGTGACTAACAACACGAAGGTGCTGGAGGACAGTGCCTGGACCAGAGGGATTGGGGGGTCGGGGTGGGTTGTCACAAGTATTGCTTGGAAATAAAGACTCCTTAATTTGAGCGCTTTTTATGTTTTATTTTCTGGGTTCAGGCCAACCCTATGCAACTGCTGATGTAGACGCAGCAGCTGATATCCATTTCAGTTAAACGAGGAGCGGTCACTCACAAGCCTGTCATGGAACTGGAAAACATATAATGGGAACAGTGTGTTGCTGTGAGTGCTTGGCTGAATGCAGCTTATCAACGTGGAAGGGAAATACCGTGGCCGATTTGGAATCCAGGTTCATTAATCTTAATGTGGAATGTAAACTGAATAGAGTCTGACTATAGGCTGACCTGGTTGGGCTGAATTTTGTATTAGATGTTCATTAGTTCTCATCCAGGCTAATCCTGATGTGGAATGTAAACTAAATAGACTTTTACTCTAGGCTGACCCGGGTAGGAAGAACTCTACATCGGATGTTAATTAGTTTTCTTCCAGGCTAATCCTGATGTGGAATGTAAACTGAATATCCTCTTACTCTAGGCTGACCTGCGTGAGAAGAACTTTACATCAGTTGTTAATTACTTCTCAAAGATGCCAAATACGCAGTTTCTTCTTTCTCTTTCATACAGATTAGACCTTGAATCCAACGCCTATCTTGCGCCAAGTTGGTTGAGATAAGTGATTGCTCGTTCATTTTCGTTGTCCTCAGTGTTGTGCATCTTGCCTGAAGTTCTAAGAGGTCGAAACTCGTCGTGTTTCGTCCTGTTACTCGTTTGTCTCCGTTTCGTGGCGGTGCGTTATCGAAAAAAAAAATTAATGTTTAGACCCTAAATCGTTTTCTGTTGAAGTACTCATCTAACTGTTTTGAATGATTATGAAGTGTATGTCCTACCACGCCCCATCCCACCCCAACCGTCCTCCTTTAGCCCGATCACTCTAGTACTGCAGAAGAAAGTTTGTTTTTTTTAAGCAGTAATTATTACTCTTGGTTCCTGAATGGCGTGGGAGGGTCTGTTACTCACTCTCCAGAAACTTCTTGTAAGCCTTTGAATCAGCCAAGCTTTCGGAAAGAATCGCCGTGGCTCCCCATTCAAAGTGAGGCAGAACATCCAATGCTCCCAGGGGGAAAAAATCCTTTTCTGCAGGATAACAGGAAGACTGAAGAAAGATGGCTGAATGCTGATTCCTAGACTTATTCACGAACTTAGAGACTATCAAGGGAACAAAATCTCTTATATAAAGTAATATAAACAGTTTGTGAACAAACACCAGGATCAAAGAATCAGCGGATATTCATGTTCACACATTTTGAGACTTTCTCCCCCCAAGTCAGGTGCTTATCATAACATTGCGTATATTTGCTAAAAGTGCACCTTCAGCTAATTCAAGCTGTTCACAGACAAGGGTACTGGTAATAATACGTTGGTGTGTAAGCTACTTAAAGGTGTGTTCCAAAATAACGAAATATGTGAGCTCATGAGGAAACCTATTGCTTTCTCTCTCTCTCTCTCTCTCTCTCTCTCTCTCTCTCTCTCTCTCTCTCTCGGTGGTGGTGGTGGTGGTGGTGGTGAGATGAATACATTTTAGATGTTAAATACTTATGTAAAGATAGCAATACTTTCGTCGTGGTTAGAATTATTGCTCGAATACCTGTTGTTCGGATATTTAATCTTTTGCTTGCTTGAATAAAGAACAAGAATTCTATCGGATGCTGACATATCAGGGAACACCAATGATAGAAAGACAACCATTAAAAAGGAATTTGAACAATGCTTGCCTGGAAGTAGACGTTTAAAATAAGACAGTTTTCGATTGAGTGTACTATAAAGGTGCTCACTTACTCATCCATCAGCAGTCTGAGATTAAACATCTCGCCATTTACGGTAATATTTTAGTGTTGATGCATACATCGGGCACTTTGTACACATAGTGCATCTTGACAGTTTTTCATTGAAATTGATTTTCCACGTAGGTATCGCTTTAGTTATTCTGCTAAAGAGGTTATGTTTTCATCCATACTTGATGGTGTGTGTGTGTGTGTGTGTGTGTGTGTGTGTGTGTGTGTGTGTGTGTGTGTGTGTGTGTGTCCTTTTCAGAACGATGGGAAACTGTTGAACTATCTTAACAATAGTATCTAAATAAAGATAAAGCAGTATCTAAGTAAGAAACTTAATACATGAACAACTACATAAACATACTAGATAAATGAATGAATATGTAGATGAATAACAAAATGTTAAATAAGTACATAACAAAATGATTATTTAAATGAATAAATATATAAATAGATAAAAATATGAATACATAAATGAATATAAAAATAAATCGATAAACAAATAGATAAACATATAAAATGAAAAGATAAATTGCAGAGCAGATCAGTAGTGCCCATCCAGCTTATGGTGGATTCCGATTCCCTGTGGATCAGTATAAATTATAACCCACTTCAACCCTTCCGGAGTTTTTTACAGATGAAACGTTACCAGCCATTTACGTTATATTGTTTACGCAATCTGGAAATAGTGTCATTGATCGTTTCACATTGTTGAAGATCTTCGTCCTCCTGGTTGCCCGTCAGCTCCCTCCTCCTCCTCCTCCTCCTCCTCCTCCTCCTTCTCCTCCTCCTCCTCTTCATCATCTTCTTCTTCTTCTCCTTCTTCTTCTTCTCCTCCTCCTCCTCCTCTTCCTCTTCTTCTTCTTCTTTAGTTCGTTTGCTTCGCTCTCAGTCTGTTTTGCATTTTTTTAATCCCCGCGGTAAGAACACACCCATTCCAACATATCATTTACCTATATGAAACAGTCCCTGTTTCACTTCAAACCATTCAATAACTACGCTATAATCCATGACGTCCAAGTGAATGACATAAGGGATCGTGACGTCTCCAATCACCATCCTGAAATCAAGACGAGACCATCCATTATAATGAAGAAAAATGGGGGATACCCAATGTTCGCAACCATCTCGTTTGAAAAACTGCTTTGAACCAAAACCATCCAAAATTTCAATGTAATTTTGTTGCGAACAGGTTTGGTTGACAAAATGTACTTTCTTGAGGTGGTAGCGATATGGTGATGTCAAAGAGAAGTGGCAGCTGACATCAGTTTTATGGGGGAAATTGTCTTGACTCAAGTTTTGTCCGGGCCCCTGACGATATGAAAGATGAAAACGCCAAACCTTTAAGCTGACACTTTCATTTTTCCTGAAACAAGACATCACATCATCAGTTGAAAATCTCACTGGTTTTAACGATGAACGAAGAGCTAACCCAGTGAATGGGGAAATGCAGAAAATCAACAGTATGAAAATATAATATGTGGATTCTGCGGATCGGCGAACAATCCACATTTTGTTCACCACACTCTGCGTGCGTGTCGGTATCTAAGGATATCTATAGCTCGATTGATCGCATTTTATAGTAATACTAGCACAGGAACAGCAAGCAATCCCCAGGGTCGTTACGGGAAAGGGAACACACACACGAACGTGCACTAAACACACACACACACACACACACACACACACACACACACACACACACACACACACACACACACGCACACACACACACACTCTCTCTCTCTTCTCTCTCTCTCTCTCTCTCTCTCTCTCTCTCTCTCTCTCTCTCTCTCTCTCTCTCTCTGTGATATCTTCATATTGTGATAAATCAACTTCTTGACTATTGACGATTGAATGACTGTGTGCGGGACTGGTTGAAGGCACATAAATAATTGTGAAGTCAGAGCGTCATAATAGCTTATGTCTGACAAACTGGTTGTTGTACGTATTTTATCTGTCTGTCTGTCTGTCTATGTCTATCTCGGTCTGTGTGTGTGTGTGTGTGTGTGTGTGTGTGTGTGTGTGTGTGTGTTGTGTGTGTGTGTGTGTGTGTGTGTGCGTGCGCGTGCGTGCGTGCGTGCGTATGTATGTGTGTGTGTGTGTATGTATGTGCGTGTGTGTGCGTGTGCGTGTGCGTGTGCGTGTGTGTGTGTGCGCGCGCGCGCGCGCGTGTATGTGTGTGTGTGTGTGTGTGTGTGCGTGTGTGTGTGTGTGTGTGTGTGTGTGTGTGTGTGTGTGTGTGTGTGAACCATTTCACCTGAAACATCATAGTGATACCTAGCTATATCATTTGTACTTGAAATTATGGTCACGTCCTGTGCTTTTTCTGCAGTAGTACAGTAATGAGCATCGTAGCAATACTCTGTTCTACACACAATGAAGCATTCTTACGTTTAAAAATGCGTGCTTATTAAATGAACAAATAACTACATTGATGAGGGCAGAGGGGAGGGGTTTTCCCCCCGTTTTAAAACTGTATTTGACTGTGTGTGTAGAATCTGATGGTCGACACTACAGCCAGAGGAAGATGTGCAATAATTATACCGAATTTCTTGCTGTGCATAGATTATCGCGTTCTGTTTCCACCTTCATTCCCCTTCCTTCCTTAGCATATGTGAACATATTTGGGACACTTTCAATCAGAGATGATCTACAGCTCTAGAATATGTCCAACTAGCATGGCCTGTATACGGCTGGACATCGTGGTCAGTCTTGTGTGTGTTTGTTTTTTCGTTGAACTCCTTCTTCTCTTCCCACTCCCCTCACCCACCCTTCCACAGCCAATCTTTCATTTCTCATTCAATAATGAATTTTGAAAGGCGTTTTCCTTCAAGGAAACCTTGTTCAGAGATGTCTCTTTGTTTCAGTATGAGAAGCTTTCATTATTTCTTCTTGGTTTTGGAATTCCTGTCTGATGAAAGCATCCGTCGATGCAAACACTCAAACACTCTAACTGCAACATTAGCATTGCGGACATGGTGGTGTGGGTGAAATGGTCTAATGCTTGGTTTCCAGGATGCATGTAAGGTGGTAGTATCACCATCTGTGACATTCATATTACGGACGAGATGGTCTGGGGGAAATACTTCAGTATTTGGTTCATAGACCGTTTGCTAGATAGAAATTACAAATTTACAGGCACCAAACAACGAACATTGTGATGACAAATGCTGATTCTATCAAACATATATACAAGGTCGTAAAGTTCTAATGCTGAGGCAGAGTTATCGTATATGTACATTATAAACAGGTAAAGGAGGTGACAAAGGATACTTCATCTCTGTCCGGATGGATTCTAAATCAGTCAGTTTATTCTGATCAAGTTGATTCATGCTGATATGTAGAAATACCGCATGTCTAGTTTGGCTGTACTAGGGGCATTAAGACGAAGTGCACGGGGGTGAGCACTGTTCGCCAGCAAGGTCAAACACGTTCTGAAAACGGTGGTGTTAATCAACAGTTTTTTCTGTTAATTAATCAATGATTTCATTGAAAGTGTGATGATGCCGCTGGATTAATAGTGCGACCACTGCCAATCTCCACCAAAGATGTCAGGTAATTTTTGAGCGCAGCAATCACGATTTCAAGCTAAAATGAAAGACTCGAGTCGAACCGTTACAAGTCAGTATGGCCGGCGGCGGACAACGAAAACGTAAACACAGAAAAACAAACTCCAACTCGGGATCAAACTCTTCTGGTGCATCGGTGGGAAAGTCAAGTGACTTAAATAATTCAAATAATACGCCAAAGAAACGCCAAAGAAAGTTGTGACAAGCACGCCAGCATCGGTGAAAGAGAAGCTATCAAAGTTTGTTTACGTTTCCGAATCGGTAAACCAAGACATGACTGACAAGGGAGACAACTTACCTCTGTCAACATCCGAGGAGCTCAACGCGGTCTTCTCCCCTGAACACAGTTCGAATCTTCATCAGGGTGCCATTACTAATGAAGACCTTATGAAGAAATTGTGCGCAAACGGCTCTGCTCTCGCGAAACTGTCCACAGTGGTAGAAGAACTGAGGGCCTCCATTCTGCTGCTGCAGAACGAGAACGACAGGCTGAAGAAGGAGGTGGGGGACGCCAAACAGAGGGAAGACTCCTTGAGGGACCAGCTGAGGGAAGCCCGTCAGCTTGCCGAGACCGCCGACCGTACAACGGAGGACTTATCGGCGTATGTCCGTAGGAACAACCTACGTATCTACGGAATGAAGGAAGACCAAAGTGAGACGGCGCAACAGTGCGAGGAGAAGGTCCTTTTGTTGATCTCCAGTCAACTCAAGGTAAAAGTGAAACCTGAGGACCTGGAGGTTGTACATCGTGTGGGTGTCCGTGCCCAACGTTCTGGGGACGCCACTGGCGGTTCTGGGAACTCGGGTAGGGGTATAATAATACGTTTTGTGTCCCGACGCGTTCGCGATGCTGTCCTGTATGCCAGGAAGAATATGAAGGGGAGTGGAACTGTCATTGTTGAGGATCTGACCCCTCGTACGTATTCACTGTTGTGTAGCGTGAAAAGTGACACTGCCTGTCAGCAGGCGTGGACCAAGAATGGGACTGTTTGGGTAAAGACGACAAACGGGAGAGTGGTGCCTGTGAGATCACTCGCTGATTTCAGGCAGCATTCCAGAGAAACACAGCCCCGTTAGAACCGCCAGTCCAGTGTGTCGTCTGCTTCGACATCCCTCGTCTGCTTCAGGTAGCTAGCTATTCTTAGTTTTTTTGTTTTTTGTTTTTGGTTTGCCTTACTGTTGTTTTATTTCATTTTTCACTTTATTTCTTCCACTCGTAAACTTGTTGACGGATTGTTAATATTGTTAGTTTCCATCGGTTAACTCTTACGGAAATTCTTGAAGTTCCACCATTCCTTGTCTGTACGTCAGTGCATAATGTTTTGTAAATTTCACATTTTTCTTCCGCGCATGTCTTGACTCAAAGTCAAGGGTTAGTGTGTTCGAGCGTCCACGTGTGTGTGTGTGTGTGTGTGTGTGTGTGTGTGTGTGTGTGTGTGTGTGTGTGTGTGTGTGTGTGTGTCTCTTTTTTTTGTTTTCGTTTTTTTTCCGATTGTTCTGTTAATTTTTACATAAGATTGCATGTTCCAGCTCAATAGCTGGCAGTATGTATTTCACTTTGCATTGTATTCTACTTGGGCCTCAAAATATTGGGAGGACTCTTAGTTTTGTTTGATCACGTGACGTTCAGTGTTTACATCACGTGTGTTGCTGCAAATGTCGGCATGCAGAGAACTCATGCTGGAACTTGTAAAAAGGTGTTGCCATTTCTCTAAACCGATTTTTTATAATAATGTTGGTTGGAGTATTGCGGTACACCCATGAATGAATCAAACGAGTAAGTGTTGTTTGTCTTTTTGTTGTATTCTTGTTTTTGTATTATTTGAATGTGTGTGTGAGAGAGAAAGGTTACGGGGTTGGGAGAAAGGGAGCGGAGGTAAGGTAGAAATTGGGTCATCGCAATGTGTGTTTCACGTGGGTCATAAAAAGAAGCTACTCCATATTTTTTATGCTTCGTACTTCAACGTTGAGCAACATACTTGGATGGTCCGTCAGTGTCTGCAAAGTTTGTACATGTGTTACTTTTGCCTGGCTTTGATTTTGAATTTGAGCAATGCGCTGACACTCATTCTACGATTTCACATGATTTCATTTTTTTCGACCTATTATCATGTTTTCTTACACTCTATTTGCCTCCTTATTCAGCACAATGGCATCGAATAAAGCATTTAGAATTTGCTCATTCAATTGCAATGGGCTTAACGATTCTACTAAAAGAAGAGATGTATTCGGCTTCCTAAGAAAGACAGAGGCTAACATTTTTTTGTCTTCAAGAAAATCACTTGAAGGCAGACATTGAGAGCTATATACAGGCAAGCTGGGGTTATAGGGCTTGGCTCAGTGGTTGTGAAACTAACACAAATGGTGTGGCTATATTATTTAATAACAACTTTGAGTACAAACTGCACGATGTAATCAAAGACCAGCATGGTTGTTATATTGTGATGAATATCGAAGCTCTTAAAAAGAAACTTACTTTAGTCAATTTGTATGGCCCTAGCAGTGGTGACAGGCCAGATTTTTTTGGTAGTGTTTTTGACCACATTGAAAATATTGGGAATGAGCATGTAATTGTTACAGGGATTGGAACTGCCCTCCAAATACTGATTAATATTTAGATATTCGTAATTATTCTAGTACTATGAATCGTCCCAGGACACGGAAAAAGATTTACAGTATTATGACAGAATATAACCTTTTTGATGTGTTTAGGGAAATGTATCCCGACAAAAGAAAATACACATGGAGAAAATTTAACTCAATAAAACAGGCACGATTAGATTATTTTTTAATTAGAGAAGAATTTTTAACTATGGTTAATGATGTATATATTGCCCCTGGCTACAGATCAGATCATTCTCTTGTCACCTTAGCTTTGAAAAAAGATGAATTCAAAAGAGATAGGCCCTTTTGGAAATTTAATAATAGCCTTCTAAAAGGCAAACAGTATATTTTGGGAATAAAAAATCTTATTTCGGAGATTAAGAAACAATATGCAGTGCTTGCTTATAACATTGGACAATGTAAATAGTATACCAAATGAAAACTTATTTTTTTCAAATAGATGATCAGTTATTCTTTGAAACATTATTGCTTGAAATTAGAGGTGAAACAATTTCTTACTCCTTTACTGGGTGAACAAGAGTCTGATCTGGAAAAAAAAAATCTTGAAAATAATTTACAACAAGAGGACGTTCCATATTTAGAAAGTTTAAAACTACAGATACAAGAAACTACAGAAATAAAAATTCAAGGAATATCTGTGCGCTCGCGGATGCGTTGGATTGATCAAGGATATTGTCCAACAGGAGACAATTTCTAAGGAGACAAATAGGAAGATGACTTGAGCAGCATCCAGACTTCAACAAGAGGGGTGCATACTACCGGCTGCCCAGATCAGACCAAGTGAACATTGTTGGACTGAGGATAAGGCTCACCTGACCTCAACATCACAGGCCCACTATACTCCACACCTGTGAGTCTTTCAAACTATCAATGCAGTGCAGCCCCAGAGACAACGGAGCATTCCCAGCTAGGCCCAAAGTAGAAACCTGGCCTGCCAACTCACCAATGAGTGCAAAACCATACTGACCACTGGAGGGTCTTCACCATACAGCAGCCTCCGTCAGTACCTCCAGGATTCCGACCTAAGTAAACGAAGAAGAAGACCATCATTGTGATACTGAGAACCGGGCACTCCAGACTGTGACATCACATCTCTGCAATACTCCACCCTGGCGGGTCTTCAATCTATCCATGCAGCCCCAATGACGGTGGAACAGTCCCAACAACACCAAAAGAACAATCCTGGCCTGCCAACACACTGATGAATGCAAAACTTTATTGACCACTGGAGGGCCTTCACCATACAGAAGCCCTTGCCAGTACCTCCACCTTTCCTGCCTAAGGGAACGGAGAAGAATCTCTTCCTACACTACCGTTGATCTCATATGATCATCACCCATCAGTGACTGATTGATTATAATAATTTTTACCCCCTTTTTTGTGAATGACTGTATGTGTGTGTGAATATGTGTGTGAAAACTTTCCACAGTTAGTCTCATTATGATCACATGATCTTAATTCACCCAGAACATTGTTTACATGTGGTCCCCCCACCCCCACCCCCCCCGTGTGTGTGTGTGTGTGTGTGTGTGTGTGTGTGTGTGTGTGTGTGTGTGTGTGTGTGTGCAACACATGATACCCTGTTTTTCATTGATCACTGCTATCTTCTCTCAACAAACATCAGCATATTGATGCCAACACATTATTTCACCTGTTACAATGAACATCATCCCACAGCATTGTTTACTTTTTTAAACAACACTATTTATATGAACCTCCCAACCTCCCACCCCCACCCCCACCCCATAGTGGATGAAGAGATATGAGCTCTCCTTCTCTTGCCCCCCTCCCCCCCCCCCCCCCCCCCCCCCCCCCCCCCGCACACACACAAACACATTACCCTCCTCCTTTCTTTTTTTTTCTCACCCCCCCCCCCCCCAATCATACCTTATCAACCATTTATCTTCCATCCCCTTCCCTCCCTTATTAACATTACCCACACACCTTTCACAACTACCCACGCATAACTGCCACCACCTCTTTCATCACCCAGCGAAATCATTTATTTTATTCACCTAAACTTTCTTCTTTTTTTTTTTTTTTTTTTTTTTAAACAGTTTCTTCTGTTCATGTACTTATTTACCCCTTCTATATATATATATATATATATATATATATATATGTATGTATTTTTTTCCAGTTTCCCTCCCCCCCCCCTCCCTTACCATTATTATCAATCCACCATTTCCACAACCGTCACAAAGATATCACACCACCCCACTAAACTAGACACACAACCCTATCGTATCACACAACCCCCCTCCCCTTCCCCCACGCAACCCCCCCCCCCCTCCTTTTCCTCTCCCATAATCCGCCTTGTCATTTCCGCCTAGCGGCTATTCTACCCACCACATGGACAACAGATGAGTCATTTTTCGTTCTTTGTTTGTACTGTCTTAAATGTTAAATGTGATTTATTTTTTCGCCTGAAGAAGACCCAAGAGGTTGAAATGCATCGTGTCTTCATGTGTTTTGTTTGTCAATGTCATTGGCGGTAACTAACACCCTCTCTTTCTAAATTTTGCTTCGTTCGCCGCCGTCAGTCACTCCATTTTGAAATTTTTCCAGACGTGGTATGTGAGCTTAGCTAGCTGTGCCTGGTGATTTGTCTAGGACAAAAGAAGAAAAAAAGGAGTGTTGTTTGCTCGAAATTTTCGCTGTAGCTACAGGACCATGACTACTAGGGGTGAAAGCAAACCCAGGTGTTAAACGGAACTTTTTCATGGTACAGGCCTGGGAAAAAAGGACGCCATATAGTTAACACAGACAACACCCTCCACAGTACAGACTTGAAAGCTGCGTTTGAAGTGAGAACCGTTCTTCAGGTGTGGTATTTCCGCCCAGTTGAGGGCAGGTGGATGGAGAACACGTCTGAGTTTGACCATCGGAAATACACAAAGGACATCCTTAATGCGTCCCTGCCATGCTTTGCCCTCAGCTGAGGCAGATCCCAGACAGATGTTAACACCTATATGGACTGTCTTCATTAGTTGGTTAGATCATGGATGGTCGATTTCAACCTTTGTTGTGTGACTTTCTTATTGTCTACGGCCTTCGTTGTGTTGCCACCAGTGTTACTGACATATGTTATACTGTTCAAAAACAGTTCAGGACCAACATTTCACTGACTTATAAAAAAGAAAATTGGGAAGTGATCAATCTCCAAGTGTAACATGAATTTATTGAATATGTGAAAAGTGTGTAAAGACAATGACAAGTCCGAGGAATCAACAAACTGGAATCGAGCGCAGTACAAACACCCCCACCCCCAAATTTGAAAGTCACAGGAGAAGTTTTGTTCAATGTCATGGTCAATAACGTGTGTGTCCCCCGTTATTGGCAAGGCATTCAAGGCAGCGTTGTCACATGGAGTTCACCAGTGTGCGCAGAAGGCCTGGGGAACAGCAGCCCACTCCTGTTGGAGTGACTCAAACAGCTGACCCAGGTTAGCAGGAGGAGGACGACGCTGCTGCAGTCTCCGGCCCAGCTCATCCCAAAGATGTTCGATGGGGTTCAGGTCTGGGCTGTTTGCGGGCCACTGCATTCTGTTGACACCAGCAGCTTGGAGAAACGTGTTTACTGCTCTGGTGCGATGGGGCCGTGCATTGTCGTCTTGAAAGACTGCCTGAGGTCCAAGCTTTGAAGGGCTGGCAGCACCAGGGGTTGCAAAATCTCTGTTTGGTAGCGAACACCATTCAAGTTCCCTGCCACATTGTAGAGAACCGTTCTGTAGCGTGTGCTTATGCCGCCCCAAATCATAACGGATCCCCCACCATAGCAGTTCCTTTCCAGGACAGCTTCTTCTGCAAAACGCTCCCCACGGCGTCTCCAGACCCTGTTCCGTCTATTGGTGGGATCCAGGCAGAACCGCGACTCGTCTGTAAACACCACGTTAGCCCACTGTTCATGTGTCCATCTCATGTGCTGCATGCACCATACTCGGCGTGCTGCTCTGTGGGCATCAGTCAAACGAGGTCTTATGGCTGGTCGTCGAGCACGGAGGTTTGCGGCGTGTAGGCGGTTTCGTATGGTCTGTTCACAGACAACAGTGTTGGTGGCATCTCTAAGGCGACGTCTGATGTTTGCACTTGCTGTTCTTTCTTGTGTGGCCTGCCTTTCAATGTATCGGTCCTCTCGTGGTGTTGTTATTCTGGGTCGACCAGAGCGTGGTCGTTCTTGCACTCTTCCTGTGTCTTGAAAGCGTTGTATGAGTCTGATAACAACAGAGTGTGATACCCCAAGTCTCCGTGCCACTTCCCGGACTACAACTCCTTCTTGGAGCCATCCTATTGCTCTTTCCTCGATCCAGCTCGTTCAGTCTTCGACGTGGAGGCATGCTGTTGCATTGCATTTTTCGCCAGTACAGTGGCTTTTAAAGACATTTGGTTGAGCATACTTTATGACCTACAGCCTGATTTAGCTCGTGCTTCACATGATTTTGATTCAGCACATGCTCCTCGGATCCCAAACACATCAGAAATTCACCCCAATTTGTTCCAAAAATGACAAGTCGCGACACGTGTTTTTCAAGGCGCGTGAGAAATGTGTGCCACAAAATTGCAGTTGCCGCATTCACTATCAATTTGTGCGTGTGGTTCAATTTGTGTTTGGACCACAAAGGCGGTACAATTGAATTTTTGTGAATTTTTAAAAGTTTTTGTGCATTCTCAATGTTGGTCTTTAACTTTTTTTAACAGTATATATGTTTTTGGCTCCTTTTATAGACAATGTTCATGCATCCGCATTTCGTTTTCAGCGGTCTTGGAAGGAAAGATTGGGTGAGTGAAAAACTCGTCTATCAGGGGTGTGGCTGTTTGATGTGCTGGAGACTTGCCAAGTGATTTGGGCGGCCTCAGATTTCAAGCTGTTCACAGATCTGGAGTGTAGAGTTGCTTCCTCATATCTGTTGGCTGGTGCGGTCAGCTATGAGCTTAATATACTGACTTTACACGGTAAACATTGTATTTGCAAGTGATTGAGAGCTTGGAGAAGAAAATGGTGGAAGAGTGCACTCACCATGGTTTGAGTATGGTGATCGGGGGAACAAGAAGGAAAGCAAGCAAACTTTCTGCTCATAGAACTGTCATCAGGCTTAGAGTTAGTGGGTGACAGAGACAGATCTTATATGGGGACTGACAATAAAAAGAAGAAGGAATGAACAGAGCTCAGAGACAAAAGGAAGTTAACTGGGGTTAAGCAGTGAGTAGGAATCATGAGCAAATTAAAGTAGAAAGCAAGAAGGCCTGTTCAAAAAAAAAAAAAAAAGGGGGGGGGGGAGGAGGATTAGTACAGAAGGGGAAGGGGGTGCCTGAAGCTCAGCTGCTGTCACTCTCTGGTTTTCAGGCCGGCAGGGGCGAGGGTCCCCAGTCGTGCAATGATGGATGACTCCATAAAGAGGCGATAGAGTCCACTGGACCGGTTCTGCCAGACAGCAGCCACTCTTGCATGGGTGAAGTTGTGGTAGGGGCTGTTGAAGTGAGAGCCTACGGGATCTTCATACCCCAACCGCATTGAGCGAAGGTGCTCAGAGAAACGCTCATTCAGGCTGCGGTACGTCTCCCCAGTGTATTTCTTTGAACACAATGTGCAAGTAATGACGTACACCAGGTCTGCAGATTGACAGTTGAAGCTTGCTAGGACCCTGAACTGTCCAGAAGGACCAGCAACTGTGGTGCAGCTGTCAATGAAGGGACATGTCTTGCACTCTTTGCGAGTGCATGGGTGTGTGCCAAGGGGTTGTGCTGTCGCCTTGCAGACAGAGGCACGCACTAGATGGTCCCTCAAATTTGTGTCTCTCTTGAAGGCTATCAAGGGTGGTTTTGGGAAGGTTTCTTTCAGTTTGGGGTCAAGTTGGAGGAGGTGGAAGTTGTTGAGGAGGATGTTGCGGACAGGGAGGTTGTGAGGGTGAAAGGTGAGCACAGCCACTGTACGGTCTGCTTGATCATCTGGACGATTAGCAGAAGTCAACGTCTGACTGCGAGGAATGGCAATGGCACGCTCCAAGGCAGTCTGGACCAATTGCTGAGGGTACTGGCGTGTCAGGAAGAATGACTTCATTCGTTCAGCCTGGTGCTGGAAGTCAGCGTCACTGCTGCACAGCCTGCGGAGTCGAAGAAACTGGGAGAAGGGAATGCTATCCTTGCATTTCTGAGGGTGGCTGGAGGTATACAAAAGGTATGAGTGAGAGTCGGTGTCCTTGTAGTAAATACTGGCAGAAAGGCTGTTGGAGTCAGAAAGGATAGTGATCTGATTGAGAGCTTCGTTTGGCACTCACGTACTTCGCCGTTCTGTGGCATAGTGCCAGTGGCATGATAGATGATCAAAGACAAATATCGAATAAGATGCATGTATTTCACTAACAAAAGTATTACAAGTAACAAAAAGACTTGTACTGTTTCACCAGACTTGATGATGATGTTAAAATAGCCGCTCACCGAAGCCTTTTCAAGTTGGAGGTGGTTAGCGGAGTTTGGGATAGCGGGTCAAAGGTGACTTCGCGCAAGACACTTCAACAATACCATGTGCATGCATTCCACTTGGTGTTTAATGCACCATTTGTCAATACCAAGCAATAGACTCTGGAATATATCTGAACAGTTGATATAAAGTACTGCATATGCCAGCATCATGCAATACACTCCAGGCAATGGCAAATTACGAGGAATGAAACGTACCATTGTCCAGTTTATGATTCATATTCTAGAATTTGGCATAATGGTTGGTATGTAAAACCTCTCTTCAGAATTCTGGGATTTTTATTGTTCTCCGTAACTCGGGCTTAAATGGGAAAAAAAATGTGTGTGTGTGTGTGTGTGTGTGTGTGTGTGTGTGTGTGTGTGTGTGTGTGTGTGTGTGTGTGTGTACGTGAGAGAGAGATAGTTTTTTTTATATATTTCAGAGAGAGACAGAGTCTGGAGGGGGGAGGGAAGGAGAGATTTCTTCTTTTCAAAATGAGGAGAGAGAGAGAGAGAGAGAGAGAGAGAGAGAGAGAGAGAGAGAGAGAGAGAGCTCGGGGAGGGTGAGGGGTGAGGAAGGGGGAGAGTGGGAAAAGCGAGGGGAGATGGGGGGAGGTGGGTCCAGTGCGGAATCCATTTGTTTATTTAGATGCCTTGGACATTGTATTTGCTTCATGTATCACGCACCCACATTCATCAAGTTAACACTAATGGCACTTTACAGGTTGAGCCAGGAGTCGAGGAATTGTGGGACAGGGGAAGGAGGGGGGGGGGGGGGGAGAGAGACAGGTGATCTGGCAAGCCAAGGCTTGTTCTGTGGGCGCGGCACGCTGCCAGTTAGTGCTTGTTTGGGCATGGGGCTCCCAGTCCATCATCAATGCACCTTTTGTACAGCTCTGGTATGGGGCGTGTGTATGTGGTGAGTAGGCGGTGTTCTAATTGTCCCATGAAGAGGCAGGCATAGGATGGTCCCATGTCGGTGCCCATAGCAACACCACTAATTTGTGAGAATGTGTGATCGTTGAATTTGAAGGTGTTGAGGGTGAGAACTAATTCTGCTAATCTGACCAGTGTAGTGGTGGGAGGGTGTTGTTGGTTGGGGGACCGTTTGTTGAGGAAGAATGTGAGGGCCTTAAGTCCATTGGCGTGGGGGTAGAAGTGTAGAGTGAGACCACGTCGAGTGTGCAAAGGAGGCTGGGTTGAAAAGTGGGGCCTGTGTTGTATGAATTGGTCATGTTAAGTATGTGGGTTGTCTTTGAGGTATGTGGGGAGGCTCTGTGCTATACATTGAAGGAAAACGTCTCAGTACTGTGAAATGTGTTCTGTGGGTTAGCTGCAAGCAGAAACAATGGATCTGCCGGGTGTATTGGTTTTGTGTATTTTGGGAAGCACGTAGAAGGTGGGCTGTTTAATGTCTGTCATGATCAGGATTTGACTGTGGTCGGTACGCTGTCATGATCAGGAGTTTGACTGTGGTCGGTACGTTGTTGAGTTTGATCTCTTCTTTGATTAAGTTTGCGATGAGTTTCGGGTGTTGTGGGAGGGGTGATGTTGTGAGTGGGGTTTAGAAATTTGTGTTTGACTGTTGTTTTTGTGCTTCTGCTATGTACAGTTGTTTGTCCCAGACCACAGCTGCACCACCCTTGTCTGCTGGCTTAATAACTATGTCCTGTCGTTCTCTTAATGATTTCAGGGCTTTCTGTTGATCTTGTGAAAGGTTACAATGTTGGACAGGTTTGGATTTGATTTGGCTGATGTCTTTTCTGCATTTGTTATGCAGAATTCAACTTCACTGGATTTTTTCGGGGGTTGTTGGCGGAACACTGGGATCTGAAACAGTTTAGTGAAAATGTCAGAGTTCTGTGGTGGTGGGGGCATGGGTATGCTTTCAAGTGTCGCCATCCAACGAAGTCTCCTAAACAATCTTTCCACATCAAGATGGTTCTAATATTCATTTGTGGTAGCTGAATGAGGATAAATTTCAAAACTTTCGCCAAGACTGATTTTTCATCGTCGGAGATGCAGTAGAAAAGGTGGTGGTGGTGTTCAGATGTGGTAGCGGGATCAGAATTGTGGGCTGGGGAGTCTGAACGATCAGGACGATTTGTTGTGTGTTTGTTTTGCAAATGTGATAGTTTGTCTTGTTTGATCTGGTTGCAGTGGGTGTAAATGAGTTGGTTGTATGTGTGTATGATCTGTCAGAGTCTGGAGGCAGTGGCTTTGGGCATGATAATTGTGATTTATTGTTTGAAATGTTGGAGAAGGTTGAAGAGAGATTTCAGGGTTGAACTGAGTGTTTTAATATATGTCAACATGAGTTTACGGCTGGCCTGGGAAAGAATCTTTGTGGTGGTAGTGATGAGAGTGGTGTTATGGAGGTTGGATGGGGTGTGGGAAAGTAATAAGCCACGAGGAGTGATGCATAGTCTAAGGCATTGTTTACGGAATTTGAGATGGGATGCTGATCTGGCATAACCTAGTGCAAACAGATGGATGATGGGTGGTAGAATATGAATGGACTTGCAAAAGCTGGCATGAGTGTGGGAGAAAATTTGGGCGGTTGGCATTGTGTTGTGGTGTTAGGTGTTGTTGAGAGGGTTTTGGGACAAAACAAAAGTTGGGGAATCAAGAATGCCAAATGAAGATTGCGAGCACGCAACTAGAATTGGATGTGAAGCAAAGTCAAATGAGGAACAATGAATATGAGAAGTGGCTTACAGCATTCCCAAGCACATAGAAAATCAAAGACATGGCGCGAAATACAACACAACAAAGAGTAGCAGTCTGACTAAGTCAAAGTTAGTTTCAATAAGTCAAAGTTAGTTTCAAAACGAAGTGACTGATGGTGGAAAATGAAGCACAATTTAGAAAGGAAAGGCGTTTAGTTACCGCCGAGGACACAGACAACACGATTGCAGGACAAAACACAATTCATTTCGACCTCTTGGGTCTTCTTCATGGAAAGACAAACAACATTTAGAACAGTGAAAATAAAGAACGAGAAACCACCTATCTTCTCATATTCGGCGCAAAATGGCTGTTGGATGAAAGCGAGGCCATTAACGAGGGGATCATGGCAGTTGAAGTAGTAATGATGACCGTGATAATAATGGTATCAATGGCAGTAATAGTAATGATGACCGTGATAATAATGGTATCAATGGCAGTAATAGTAATGATAGAGGCGATGATGAGAACGTGTGTAAGAAGAGTGATACTGGTAAAATGGGTTTGTTTAAAAAATATTTTAAAAGTTCAGGGGGTGGGGGTGAAATAGTGGGTTTTGTTTGTTTTGCAATTATTCTGATATTCTATTATTCTTTTATACTGGCACACACACACACACACACACACACACACACACACACACACACACACACACCACACACACACACACGTACACACACAAAAGGGGGCGGGGGGTTAACCATCAAGCAGAACTAATGGGCGGTGGTCATCATGTTAACAGTTATATGTGGAGATGTTTTTGTGTTGGTAAGGATGGTTGGAAAGGAGGATTGGGGTTGAGGGTGTGAAGAACGAAGTAAAGAGGAAAGGGGGCACGGGGTTGGGGGTGGGTGGAGAGAGATCAGAGGGGGAGGG
>CM065738.1:20602337-20617560 GCA_033310375.1 Conus canariensis
AAATGAGTGCCAGGACTCTCGCTTTCCGGGGTCAAATGCTGGTAAGATTCTGCTACTTTTCCGCTTTCAGTATTGAAGTTTACCACGGCAGGAGTTCTGTACTTGTCGTGCCACATTTCATAGCAATCGAACGTTGGATCAATTTGTACAAAGTATTCACACAATTTGGTGTCCACAGAGTTTTTGCAGTGAACATCGAACATACTGCACCAGTGTGACTCGTGAATACACTGCGGCATAGGACAAAAATACATTGTTACTTTCTGTGTGTGTGGCGGTTTTTGTTTGTTTGTTTATTTGTTGTTGCTTTTTTTTTTCTTCTAAGGTTTGGCGGCCAGATCCTGATGATGAACTTATAGTGGGATCTTTTCAAAGAGAAGATATGTTGACAGAGATAAAATGGAGTTGAAGGATAAAGTGCTGTACCATTAATTTGCCATTATTTTATCTTCACAAAAAAGGAATTTGCTTCTATACCTTTCATTTCATTTCTACAACAACAAAAAGAAACCATCTTGACAGCCCTATGTCTTTGTGCGGCGTGCCCTTGATCTCCATGTCTCGCTTAGCATTGTAATTTGGTTTTAAAGTGAGGTGACTGAAGGCGAAAAATGAAAAAAAAGAAGACAAAATACTTAGTAAGACCGCTGAACAACAGGGACAAACACATCACAAGACAACACACGACGTGTTTTGACCTCTTAGGTCTTCATCAGGCAAGATAAACGACATCAGGACAATGAAAACGAACGAATTCGGCGCAAGATGGGCGTTGAATTGTAAAATAGGACACAAAGGGGGAGGGGGGGGGGGGGGGGAACAATGACGAACAGACATTCTACGTCCATTCTGCGCCGAATTTGAGAAGATAAGTGTTTGGCGTCATATACTTTACCATGTCAGACCATAGCATTCAACGGCAGTTAGCCAGCTCTGTCAGGCCGAATTTTTTCCGTGGCCAATGCAGTCATAAGACAGTCACGTGATGTCACCCCACTTCCGGCCCCGGAAGAAGCCAGTGTCAACTTCCTATAAGCCATTTCATCTTCGGCCTGCCGTCAAAGCAAGATAAGTCTTGTGCTCTGTCTCGCCTATACTTGCCTTTGTGTTAACTTTGCTGTGTTTTGTTCTATACTTGATTCAGTTGTGGCTTGCAAATGTGAGGCTCTTGGTGGGAGCGTATTTATCAAAAGATTTGTCTCTTTTACCGGCACTCTCGGGAGCGTATTTATTAAAAGATTTGTCTCTTTTACCGGCACTCCCGCGACTTTGTTACTCGCGATCGTCGGCACCGCTCGCCGGTCGTGTTCCCCCACCATATTGCCGAGCCTCGGGTTCAGCACGCATTTTGTGCTGGTTCCGGCTTGCACTAGACCCTGAGTATTTTTGCCGTGTGAGGCTCTTGGTGGGAGCGTATTTATTAAAAGATTTGTCTCTTTTACCGGCACTCTCGGGAGCGTATTTATTAAAGATTTGTCTCTTTTACCGGCACTCTCGCGACTTTGTTACTCGCGATCGTCGGCACCGCTCGCCGGTCGTGTTCCCCCACCATATTGCCGAGCCTCGGGTTCAGCACGCATTTTGTGCTGGTTCCGCATATTAAGGTTTAGGGCTCAATAACTATCACACCTGTACTCTTTACCCTTCACAGGTAGAACGTGTTCGAGTAAGGGTGTGTGACACTGATCTGCTTATTAAGATTTAGTGCCCAAGAACTATCACACCTATACACAGTGATACTCCACGTGTAGAGATTGCTATTAATAGCCATACCAGTCACACGACCGGTGGCGTGTACGGGTAGTTCGAGTTTTCAGTCGATCTCTCGAGCACTTTGCACGACACCACACGGACGATCGAGATTAATTGATTTTCTCGATCGGCCACCTTGTCTCCTCTTTGCGGTCGTGTGTTCCGGGTTTGCTCTATCCACCTGTGCCCAACATGGTGAAGGACACCGCCGGGTCGAGCCACTCCACTGCTCGGAGTTCGCTCAATTTCCCGGAGAACCCGCGGGTCGATTCCATCTCGGAGCAATCCGTTCGCACTGATGAACGTACGGTTCGGGTAGACAGAGACGACTTCTCCGCGGAAGGGACGCGTGATCTTCCTCGTCTACCAAACCGACGGACGCACGACCGCGGCGTCCCAAGGCTGATAGGCAAGCGGCCACCATTTCAAAATGCCTTTCATTTGATCTGCCTGCTAGTCTAAGGGCAAAGCTCCCCTCAAGGTGCTGCCCAGAAAGTCTAATGGCAAGGCTCCCCTCAAGGGGCCCGGCCGAGCAAAGACTAGCCAACGGAATTCGCCCTCCCCCACCCCTTCTCCATCGGCCAGCTTGCCCTCTAGCCTACGGACTCGCTCGGAGACTTCTAACTATCATGCTGAGTCACGCGAATCTCGGCCCCCGGGGCACCTTGCCGAGCCGCGGACCAGCACGGGTGACGGATCTGGGATGGAATCACCATCCGTCACTCGCCTTGATGAGTCACGTATCTCTTTTTCCCCCCAAATTGATACGTGCACTCATAGCGCTCGGCCCCACCGGGCACAGGTGCAGCCAACACCTGAGCTCGAGGAGCGCTTCGACTCCGGAAGCAGCCTTATGGTCACCCCGACGCACGACCTCGGTGGTGTCCATAATCCTGGGCGTGCGGGCACGCCGCGCCATGGGCCCGGCCGTGCCCATGCACAAGGACGGTCGACCTACCCCGATCGAACGTCACCTTCTTCCCTAGGGGTATTGGACGTTGGGGAACCGACCTTTCGGATCCCCATTTGGGCAACGTCCGCGGTCCCGCTCCTCCGGGGGGAGGATCTACCAGCGGGACCAAGGGTAACCTGACATATTCCTCCAGGGGGAGGAACACGGGACCGCATCCTGACCAATCCGCACTTTCGCGGGTTGGGGGCTCGACTTCCGCATCCTCCTCCATACCATTATGGCCCTCCCAGGCCCATTCCAAGGACGTGTATGGTGCAGTGCACAGACCTGGACGGGGACGACAGGCCACGGCCTCTCAAGCCCCCCCCCAACAGTGATTCAGGTTACCCGGGTCCCCGGGGACTTTCTGCCTACAAGAAGAAGAGGGTCTCGTGGCTACGACTCGGCGGATGTCTGACCTACGCATTCGCCCAACGCGCTGGTCAGACCTTGAGTGCGGCCTACCTACCATGGTTTTTCCCCAGGGCCGCCACAGCCCGTTTACCTCCCCGGGGACCGGTGGCTCTATGCCCCCGAGAGAGACCAGTGGCTTAACGCCAACACCCAGCACGACCAGCTACATGGTCGAATGTGGCACCCGGCCTCACTTACCTGGGTCGACCTTGGTCTCCCTCCTCGGGCGCTGTCCTATCGGCAGGACGATGTCCCGGCCGCCGATTATAGGGCCACCGGGGACACACTACAGGCACCCCTCGACTTACCTCCTGAAGACGGGTGCTATGAACCCTCTCAGGACCAGTACCTCCCTGAGGCGGACGATGACGAGGAGCTAGCCCCCACCTCATTGTACGATGTCCGCACGATAGAACGGTGGCGACCAGACCTCGTTAGGAGGAGGCCGCACCCGCTGACGAATTTCTCTCCCTCTCCCCCGGCCCAGAGATCTAGACCAATCTACCCAAGAACCCCTCAGTCGCCTCCTTGTTTACGGACAATCCCGTGACCAGGGAGATGGGCATTTCCCAGTCGGACCGTCGGTTGATCCCCCACCTGCCCCCCCCTACTTCCGGCGCCATCTCCTTTAAGAACCTAAAGGAATGGGTCCGAGTAGCCAGGATGGGCATCCTCCACACCACGGCGGGACACACCTACTTGGACATGCCCCTTCAGCGAGCGGAGGCTCTATGGCCGGAGGACGATGGTGCCATCCCAGTACCGGGGGACCCGGGCTCTGAGGCGCACCAAGAGCCTGACCCTCGCTTGTTCAGCGATCCTTTCATGCGACACCTAGTTAACAGGATTTCGCATCACCTTTCGGCTGCGGCGGACAGCGCAGCCAGAAGCCACTTCAACTGCTTGTTGGTCGCGAGAGAGGCCGTGCTGGCGCGGACCTCTCTCTCCCCGACGCTTAAGGCAGCCCTGCGATGCATCCCGGGCCAGGTCCAGTCGCTCTTTGGCGACTACTCGGCTGACGTCATAGCACAAGCAGTTGAGGAACGCAAGCAGGCTGTGTCCTTTGCGCCCAGGCCACCGCCACGCCCTGCTAGACCCCCACTTCGTTCCTTCCCCAGGCACAGACCCTATCCCAGACAATCGCCTTCCCGCACCGCACGGCCCGCCAAGCGACCTAATCTTCTCCCAAGGCCTAAGCCAAAACCCCATCAGCAAAATTTTCGGTTAGGCCAACAGTCACGCTCCCGGAGCTGACTAGGGAGACAGCCCGAGGGGGACTTAGATCAGGTAGCACCCCCCCTCGCCCTATCCCCCACCCACCAGCCCAGACCCTCGCCCCCCTGGCGGGCAGCCTCTCCCGGCATGCCCACCAGTGGAGACGCATACGCCTCACCCCTGGATAGTGGCGGTGCTACAGGAAGGGTTTCGCCTTCCTTGGGCCCACGAGCGTCCCCCCCTCATGCTATCTCCCCCTCCCTCCCCCAACGAACCCTCCCCCGCCAAAGCAGAAGCTCTTCGCACGGAAGTCCAAGACCTCCTCAAAAGAGGGGCCATCTCGGAGATTTCCCACCCAAACCCCGGCTTCTACTCTTTGTGATCCCAAAAGCCTCGGGAGGATGGAGGCCCATTCTAGATTTTTCGCCCTCAACAAGTTCCTCAGGCCCACCAAGTTCAAGATGGAGACCCCCACCCAGATCCGAGACTCCATCCATCATCGCGACTGGGCCACATCCGTAGACCTGAAGGACGCCTATTTTTCAGATCCTGATTCACCCGGCCCACAGACGATTCCTACGGTTCGTCTGGCAGACCCCGGAGAGGCCTGCACGCATAGTGGACCTCATCTCCTGCCTGTCACAGGCACCCCACACCTCGGCCAGAACCCTGTCCTCCCTCCTAGGAATGATGGAGTCCCTGTCTCCCCTCATTCCCCTGCGGCGGGTCCCCAAACGCCAACTTCAGAGGGAGTTCCGCCGACGTTTGTCACAGACCTCCGACCGCTGGGACCAGGTCATTCCCCTCGGACACTGGTTCATTTCGGCGACGGAGGAGCGGCTCACTCCAGCCACTCTCTCCACCGGGGTCCCCATCTCCCTCCCAACCCAACCCAACCACTGGAACTTTATACAGACGCCTCCAACTTGGGCTGGGGGGCCCACGTGGAGGACAGTCACGCCTCGGGGAGTGGGAGCTGGAAGCGGTCAGGCTAGCCCTTCTCCAACTCCAGCACAAGGTCGCGCACCGACTTGTTCTCCTCCTCACGGACAATACGTCGGTAGCTTGCTATGTCAACAAAGGGGGAGAGGCCCGCTCCATAGGCCTCTCCCTCAGAACAGAGGCCCTCCTTCGCTGGTGTCGCGCAACCATTGGTTTGTGCCCATGATCGACCTGTTTGCCACCAGCTTCAACCATCACCTGCCCCTGTACGTCTCTCCCGTTCCAGATCCCCAGGCGGATGCAGTCGACGCACTATCCCTCCCCGGGACGGGCCTACTGGCGTATGCCTTTCCCCCCTTCCCCATCCTACACAAGGTGATCAGGAAGGCAAGGCTGGAAAGACCCAGGCTGATCCTCGTAACGCCATGGTGGCCGACCCAGTCTTGGTTCCCGGACCCCAAGTCCCTCACCCACGTTCCCCCCCTCCGGCTCAGCCCTCGCTGGGACATGCTGAGACAACCCCGGTCAGGTCTTCCTCACTCCAATCCCAAGATGCTTCGCCTACACGCGTGGCTTCTATGCCAGCCCAACTGCGAACATCTGCATCTACCCCCCACTCGGAGAGACCCCAGTCCGTCCTAGACACACTAGCCGGGGCAGGGGCCTCTCAGGGATTACGGGACTTCGCCTCGGCATCTCGCAGAGCCAGCACCGAATCCCTCTACAACTACCGTTGGGAGAGATGGATAACCTGGTGCTCAGATAACTCTGTTCCCCATTACTGCCCCTCCAACATCCAAATAGGAAATTTCCTCTCCCACCTATCCTCTTCCCTTAAGCTGTCGGCTGGCTCCATTCGGGGCTACAGATCAGCTATCTGCACTACCATTCGTCAACTGGGGGGCCCTTCTTTTGACAATGACTTTCTCCTCAGAGAGGTGTCTAGAGGAGTTGCTCTACGGGAAGCTCAGTCCCCTAGGCGCATTCCCCTCTGGGACCTTTTTACGGTCCTCGATGCCCTCAGAAAAACCCCTTTTGAACCCATTGCTTCTATTCCTTTTGACCTCCTCTCCTTTAAGACCACCTTTCTCCTCGCCCTGGCCTCGGCCAGAAGACGAAGTGAGATTCACGCCCTCAGCGGTGACCCCACAGATATCGCCTTCCACAGGGACGGCTCAGTCTCTCTCAAGTTCCTTCCGGAGTTCTGACATCTTGGGAAAGGGAGAAAAAGATGGAGACATGGACCTTTGCCCCTCCAGGTGTCTCAGGTACTACTGGGAACGCACACGCCCAGGCGCTCCTCCCAGAGACGACTCCTTATCTCCCTCAACCCCAACAATACTAGAGATATCTCGGCGGGAACTATCTCCAGGTGGCTCTCCAAGACTGTGAGATCTACCTACGCTCAGGCGTACAAGGATCTCCCTGTCCTATCACCCAGGGCCCACGAGGTCAGAGCACTGGCCACTTCCACAGCGTTCAGTACTCTGTCCCCGTGCGCCACCTGCTGGAGGCAGCCTACTGGCGTTCGGAAAATCCCTTCATTAATTTTTACCTGAGGGATATCCGCATGACCAGAGCTGATGGGTCTAAGGGGATTTCCTTTGTGGCGGCCAATGCAGCCATATCGGTCAACCCAAGAACCACTAGGGCGCTCGCCCTCCTCCGATTCCTTTAAATTCTGCTATGGTCTGACATGGTAAAGTATATGACGCCAAAATGGGGAGTTTGTGTTATACTCCCTGTTTGGCTAGTATACTTACCATGTCAGACTCTAATTCCCTCCCTACCTTCCCCTCTGGCGCCAAGGTTCTCGGGGTCACCATACACCAGGCCTCGCTGAATGACTTATAGGAAGTTGACACTGGCTTCTTCCGGGGCCGGAAGTGGGGGTGACATCACGTGACTGTCTTATGACTGCATTGGCCACGGAAAAAATTCGGCCTGACAGAGCTGGCTAACTGCCGTTGAATGCTATGGTCTGACATGGTAAGTATACTAGCCAAACAGGGAGTATAACACAAACTCCCCATATTGCTCGTTCTTCGTGTTCATTGTCCTGAATGTTCTTTATCTTGCCTGAAGACCTCAGAAGTCGAAACATCTTGTTATTTGTTTGTCCCTGCTGTTCGCCGGACTTACTAATCATTTTTTTTAATCGTTTCAGTTTACGCCTGCGCTCACCTCACTTTGAAACCAAATTACAATGCTAAGCCTGACATGAAGGTCAAGGACACGCCATAAAAAGTTGTGTGCCTTAGAGCTTAGGATTGACGTTTAGGTGATTCGTAGTTCTGTGGCCTTGCATTCTAGGCTGGGATAGAGTTTCCTGAATTCAGTTGTGAGAAAGCCAAATAAAAATGTTTGAGGCAGAATCGACCATCAGAGAAACTAACGTAAGGACCCTTTTGGATACCTGGGAATCTTCTCAGATAAGAACGTTCATTATAACAGCCATGAGCAGACTGAAAACGTGAACCAAGTATCGTAGCCTTGACGCAGTTAAAACGTTTAATCTGGGTTGTCCCACATATCAGCATCGATGTATGGGTTTCCATTCAATTAAAAGGCCTAAAAGAGGACGGAAAAGGGGGGGGGGGGGGGGGGGGGGCGAAGCAAAGAAATGAAAAACAAAAACAAAACAAAACAAAACGCAAAGTTAGGCTATGGCTGTTTTCCAAACAACCAAAACAGTTCCGATTGTTGGTTTAATGCCTTTTGCTTCTGAGAAACGCACTGTCCTGATTCAAAAGTTATCTGTTTGTTACCAGTGAATTTGATTGTTAATAACAGAAGACAAAGCAAGCAACTTGTGAAAGCTTATCATTTACTTCATGGCAAAGATCTTTCTTATTGTTCCAGAACTTATACAGCAAACGTCAGAGAGAAAATGATCTCAGATACAATAGCTGCGAATAGCGCGAAAGTTGGTGGTACTCGTGTATCAGAACATTTCCATTAATCCACGTGCAAGCTTAATACAGAAAAGGGAAATCATCGAGCGCGGTTATAAACATGGAAAAGGGGAAAAAAGTATGTGGGATGAATAACAGCGAACGACAGACACAAAGAGATATACTTTCCAAAGAGACTGAGAGGACACATCAATGTCTGAGCATGTCAGGTGTTGCCATTACTAGCCTATCCTGCTTTTTTTTTTTCTTCGTGTAGATTCATGTACCTGAAAAAGTTTTGTGTCTATCTAGTGAAAACAATTGTGTAGCTTTAAGTCTAGTTTCTTTGATGGCTACCTGACCACTGTCACCGCAGGGCATTGACGTCTCGCCAACACATGGCGGATGAACGCAGAACTCCTCATCGCTCCATCAAAACAGTCCACATGATAATCACAAACCAGAGTAAAGGGCAGGCGCTCTCCCTCACTGGAACACAGAAAATAGAGAGAGTTGATGTGTTGGGGGCTGAACACCAAGATGACGTCCGTGTTTGTCAGTGCGTTCTCAGACGGCCGAAAATTGACGTCATCGTCGGCCCAGCATGTACTGAAGGTGTCACAAGCCAGGAACTCTGGAATTGGTGGTTGTCGGGGCAGCGAGTAAGTGATTGTGTGTATAATTGGAGGCAGAAAAAACGACTGCCAGAACAATTTGCTCTCGCTCTTTTTTTGTTGCTGATTTTGTTAAAGCTTTGTGATGCAGGCTGGGACTAGACTTGGAAGACAACTCGCACAAATAATGATAAAACTTCTGGGTACAAGAGTTGTCCGCCACATGCACACTGCGTTTATCTGTGTCTGTCATCGCTCCACAGTATGGCGGGAGAAACTGTTTGAATACTTGTTTCTTTTCATGAGAGAGAGAGAGAGAGAGAGAGAGAGAGAGAGAGAGAGAGAGAGGGGAGACCTCTGTAATAATAGCTGGTGACATCCTTAAAGCAGACAAACACCCATTACTGAAGTTGAACTTGACTGTAAATTGGAAAACCAGAATTTGGTGCAATTGCTTGCACATTTATCATTTAAACAGACATGGGTAGATCAAATCAAAAGACAAGAAGACGATGATTTCAGACCATTCTTGCCAGTAGGTTGTTGACATTATGTCGTGAAATCGGCTTACTCTACTACGTATTAGTTTAAATTTAAAGATAGAATAAAATCAAATGTGTAGACAAAAGATCAGAGAGGTGTATTCCAATTCAGCTATCAATTAAGAGACTTACAAACCCAGTTAATTATGATTATGCCTATCCACATTTTTCTGTTATTTCCAAAAACAAATGCACAAACGTGATTAAACGCGGGGGAAACAATGTCAATTACTTTCAGAGAGAGAGAGAGAGAGAGAGAGAGTGGTGTGTGTGTGTGTGTGTGTGTGTGTGTGTGTGTGTGTGTACGCGCGCGCGTGCGCGCGTGCTGGCGCGGGCGCGTGTTTATTATTATCATTATTATTGCTATTATTATTATTATTATTATTATTATTATTATTTTATTATCACCATAATCATCATTATAAATTATTATTTTTGTTTTGTCGTTACTCTTGTTCTTCTTGTTGTTATTGTTCTCTTTGTTATTGCTTTGTTGTTGTTTTGCTTATTTGTAATAGTATCATATTATTAGTAGGAGTATTAGTGTTTTTTATTATTATTTTACATTATAGTTATTATTATTATTATTATTATTATTATTGTTATTATGATTATTATTGTTGTTGTTGTTAATATCATAATTGTCATTTATAACTTTTCTTAACAACGACCACAGTTCATCTGCTATTTGAGTTATGGCCTACGGGTCTTGACATCTATCTGTTTCTTGCAATTGACACTTTAACAGTGTCATCGTCAAGGATACGCATGACACATACGGCCATCAGACTTTATATATACACAAACTGTGCCATAAAGTTCTTTAGCATATATGAAATATTACTCGTTCTTTGCAGTAGCAAAGGAGTAATGCAGAATAGAGTTGAGACATCGCTCAAATCCGTTTTATAAAGAAACTGCATCAAATTCTGAACATTTTTTTTATATTGTAAAGACGATTGCCGCAAACCAAATGCAAACACCAACACACACGCACGCGCGCGCGCACACACACACACACACACACACACACACACACACACACACACACACACATACACACGCGCCGCGCGCGCGCGCCACGAACACACGCGTGCACGCACGCACGCGTATTCTCAATAGGTAATCATAGCGCTCGTTTTTCATCGTCATCGTAATTTTCACTGTTGTCACAATTGCCTTACCCCCCCACCTGTTACGGTGATTGGAATAAGTCACTCGTTGAGGTAAGCGATTGTTTGGTCTTCCCACTGTAACATTGGTTCGTATCTGCAAAAGTATCATCAGAGAAATAAATGTCGCCTCCCTCTCTCTCTCTTTTCTCTCTCTCTCTCTCTCTCTCTCTCTCTCTCTCTTCTCTCTCTCTCTTCGGATTAAAACGAAAACAAAATAAAGCGAAATAAGGCTAATTCACCAAAACGTGTGGCAGATAAGAAATTTGTCGAGGCCTTATTTTCTGCAACTAAAACTCATGATCAATATGGAAAGTTTCACATGAACCGACAAGTAAAAACATCCCCTCAAACCAAATCCTAGCTTCATGCCAAACAAATTTCATAAACATTTCACAAGTATACCAGAAACGTTCTATACAACAAAACCATACTCCAGTAGATTACTTTGAAATATATGTATTGAGAATGTTCTGTGAATGCAAAATACATTGATTCCCGTCGTAAGTGCCCTTAACTTAATTTCTGTAAATGATGTTTTTTTTCAAAATTCTTTATACCCTTTGAAGGATACTGGAAGTCGTGGTTTTGACGTTACTGATAGTAAAATTTTTAAAACTTTCAGCTTCCGTTATATCTGTAACATTTACTTACATCTGCAACTTGTTTCACTGAAAAATGTTACTTCCAACGCAGTTCAAAGCGGCAAAAAGTCTTCCCGTCTTGGTGACATCCGAAAAATCAAATCACAGACCCATATTTATGTTGCTAGTGCTATCCAAACTCTTAAAAACAGAAGACAAACGGTTCATAAAAACTGGAAATCATCCCCTTTCATGCCAGTAGTTTTGGTGTGCCTAAAGTTCAGTGTTAGGAACAATATTTTATCGAATTCACATTAACGATTTTCCCTCTTCACGTTTAGTAATCTTTTGAACTCGTTGCTAATGACACTATTCTGCATAATAAAGGTACAACTGCAGATTACGTGTACACGGACTTCTACAATGACATGAGAAAGTTGCAAAATAAATATTACTTACTGATAATTTGCTTCTCTCTAGAATTTTAAATTCATGTAGCTAAAGATAGGTTTAAACTACAAAACATTGAAAACGGTTTGAAGGAACGAACGTGTACGATAAAGTCCAGGATGTAATGGTTCTCAAACATTACCCGATTTCAGAATCAACAAATGCTTATCTTAGAAAATCATTTTCGAGTTTATTTAAAAATTACTGCTCAAAAACAATTTAAGAGCCACCTGCATTTTTATATGGTTTAGATAACGCATCGTAGTGTATAGAATTCAAAACTTTTGTGCAATTTTTGCCACTGAAAGTGTGATAACTGCCTCAATGCAAAACTGGTTTTGGCATGTGATCAGTTTAATCTGAGTCCAGTGGGTTGAACGAGTTCACAAAAGAAACACCGAAATCACGAAAACATGGTCGCGGTTTGCGAGCGCTAGCTGAGGCAGCAGAGTTAGGCTGACTGCAAAACCGCATTGCACGTGCACGTCGTGCCTTTACTAAACACATGGCAACCAGTTTTGCTGACCAGTGGGTATAAAAAAAAGTCGGTTTTGCGGGTGCTTTTAACCATGCCCCAAGACGGAGATTAAATGACATTGACCGGGGAAGGGCTGTTGCTTGGCTTCAAGAAGGTGTAGGGGCCGTCAGAGAAGTTGGTCGTCGGCTTCAAGGGCATCATGCTGTCATCCAAAGATTTCGTGACCGCTTCAACGCCACCGGTGTACTGCTGAACGAAGATGGTTGGCCGGCGTAGGTCCACCACCAGACAGCAGGGACAGATGCTGGGTCTGACGGCGCTGAGAGAAAGAACTGCCACTGCAAACAACCTCAGGCGACAACTGTGTGTGCAGCGAATGTCAACATTTCCGACCAAACTGTTCGGAAACCACCTGAGAGAAGTTAACCTCCGAGCAAGATGGCCAGCTGTTCGACCTGTGCTGCGGCGGCTCACCATAGGGGTGCGACTGACCTGGCGCCGAGCTCATGTGGCCTGGACGAGGCAGCGTTGGGCCGGGTGATGTTTTCCGATGAGTCGCGTTTTGCTCGGTCTTCCATGTTTGTCGCATACGTGTCTGGAGGCGGATGGGGAAACGCTACCAAGAAGCCAACGTAATCGAACAGGACCGGTATGATTGGGGGGTATATTCTAGTGTAGGGTGGATAGGAAGGAACTTCAGAACCCCCCTGTACCGAGTTGAAGGCAACCTAACTGGTGTGGGGTACAGGAACAACATTCTTTAGCCTCTGGTCCTGCCTGCCCTGCAAGCCCTGGGCCCTGACGCCATCTTCCAGGACAAACAACGCCCGTCCCCACCTTGCCAGGGTGGTAAGCGTCTTCTTGGAGGAGCAGCAGGCCAACTGCCTCGATGGCCTGCGTCCTCGCCCGACCTAAACCCGATCGAGCACGCCTGGGACGTCCTGGGGCGCCTGCTTCACGAGAACCACCTCCAGCAGTGAAACCTGGGGCCAGTCTTCGACTTCTTGCAGCAAGAGTGGAACAGCATCCCCAGCTGACTCTCAGGGGCTTGTGGACTCTATGAGGACAGAGATGTCTAGCTTGTATCCACGCTAATGGCGGCCATACTGAGTATTGACATTGTCATTTGATTTGACTGTTCTGATTTCTGAAATGTCTGTTTTGAGCAGCTGCTATTCGTTTATTTCTGATGTCATTGTATCGTTCCATAGATGAATTTTCAATTAAATTGTTTGAAGAAGTTACTTTGTTTTTCGGTTGAATCGTGCATGAATGTTTTCAACTGGCACTAAAATTGTTTTGAGCAGTATATATATATATTATATATTATATATTATATATATATATATATTATATATATGTCACCGATCGGCGGTACTAAATCAGTATGTCCATGTGTTTAAGAGTGGTGTGGATTCAAGATATTAGAGCGTGCATGTATGCGTGCATGTATGTGTGCTTGTGTGTGTGTGTGTGTGTGTGTGTGTGTGTGTGTGTGTGTGTGTGTGTGTTGTGTGGGTTTTTGTGTGCGTGCGCGCGCGCGGGGTAAGGTTGGGGTTTTAGTTAGCTACAGTTAGGTTAAGTTCCTCAGGGGTTAGGTAGAAAGATTAGGCTAGGTAGGAGCCTGGGGAAATAGGACATACAATATTCTTTCATTCCAGTCTTCACTTATTGAAGGAATGGAATGGAAGCGGGAGGTTGGTTTCGTTCCCGATTGTTACCCTTTTTGTTACTTTGGTTCTACACCAGAGAGGGCGGGGGCAGGATTATCGGCTGTTGTTGTGTTGTCAAGTCTGTGAGTAGTATGTGGTAAATTGTCGTGTTGTTGCACGAGCAATAATAGTCCGTTGGTTCAGGCGTGTCAGCTCTGCGGAGGGTACACTGCTCTGACCAATCGTTGTTTTGTGTGGTGAGTAGAGTTCGCTTGATTCCGACCAGGGCGGAATGCGTTGGGGTAGCTTCACTTCGGTCCCTGGTGTTCGTCGGAGTGGACCGTACTCCTTGTAGGTGCGGCGGCAGCGCCGTTAGTTTTTGAAGAGTGACTTCGAGTCATAGTTAGTGCCAGGTCCTCGTCGGGGTTGGGTGCCCTTGGCCTGTGCTGAGTCGGTGTCGTCCTTGTCGCAGCCACTGTCAGCCAGTTGCAGAACTGGTGTGGTTGATCGTCTGTATGTCCAGGTTGGTGATCTGTTAGGTTCGTTGTGTTGTAGTTCGTCGTGTTGTCTTGTATTATGGCGAGTTGTACTGTAGTTGTTCTCATTGTTGGGATTAGTTGTATGGTGTTCGTTGCGTATACTGGTTGTCTGGTATGATGTCGTCTTGGTTCCGTGATTGAAATTTGTCAGCCGGTTTGAGTTGTCACCTTTTTCCATATATTTTTGTAAGTAATGTACATAGTGGTTCCTGAGTTCGATTTTCTCAGGACAGTTTGGCTAGATAATGTGGGTTCAATATAATGACCGTTGATGGACAGTGATGTAGATATTGTTTGTGGTTAGTTCGTGTTAATGTCAGTGGGTTCAATAAGAAGGTAGTACGAGGTTGCGTTTGGTTGAGGATCATAATATGAGTCAGGTGCAGATGTGTCTGCGTGAAATCATAGAGGGGTTTGATGATTGTGTCAATCTTCGTATAACATAAAATTTGCACAAAATACTAACTATTTCAAGAATTTTTTGGATGAAATACCCAAATTAAAGAATTATTTGTTTTGGGTTATGACGACTGAGGCCCATTGAAGCTAAATATGAGATAAAAATGCGCACAACACATTATGATGTCAAAGAGGGGATGTATTAGGCCGTGAGGCCTAGGCAAATAAGGGCCCGTCCCCATTACTACTACTACTACTACTACTCAATTGTAAATAGTAGGAGTTTGTTGAAAATTTATTAACGATTTCGGGTTGACCTGCACAGCATTCGAATCGGTTTAAATGGGGGAGTTGGGTAAGGCCAATTTGTGGGCGAGTGGTTTATTTTGGAGTTTCGGTCGTGACTATTTTAACTTATATTGGTTGGGCTTTCAAATTTCGTTCGAGTCATGGTTCTCGGAAAGCGGGTGTTTGTGGCCCCGGGGCAAAAATGTATCTGTGGGGTAAAGAAATTTTGGGACGGACAGTGAGTCCCTAGGGTAGAAGTTTTTTTTAATAAAAAGAAGTCGTCACCGTGCAGGGATGTATGTTTTTGTGACAGACCCGGGGGTTTGGGGGACAGAT
>CM065738.1:20617660-20637660 GCA_033310375.1 Conus canariensis
TATTATTATTATTATTATTATCACCATAATCATCATTATCATTATTATTATTGTTATTGTCGTTACTCTTGTTCTTCTTGTTGTTATTGTTCTCTTTGTTATTGCTTTGTTGTTGTTATGCTTATTTGTAATAGTATCATATTATTAGTAGGAGTATTAGTGTTTTTATTATTATTTTTACATTATAGTTATTATTATTATTATTATTATTATTATGTTATTATGATTATTATTGTTGTTGTTGTTAATATCATAATTGTCATTAAAAACTATCTTAACAACGACCACAGTTCATCTGCTATTTGAGATACTGGCCTACTGGTCTTGACATCTATCTGTTTCTTGCAATTGACACTTTAACAGTGTCATACGTCAAGGATACGCATGACACATACGGCCATCAGACTTTATATATTACACAAACTGTGCCATAAAGTTTCTTTAGCATATATGAAATATTACTCGTTCTTTGCAGTAGCAAAGGAGTAATGCAGATAGAGTTGAGACATCGCTCAAATCCGTTTTATAAAGAAACTGCATCAAATTCTGAACATTTTTTTTATATTGTAAAGACGATTGCCGCAAACCAAATGCAAACACCAACACACACGCACGCGCGCGCGCACACACACACACACACACACACACACACACACACACACACATACACACGCGCGCGCGCGCGCGCACGAACACACGCGTGCACGCACGCACGCGTATTCTCAATAGGTACATCATAGCGCTCGTTTTTTCATCGTCATCGTAATTTTCACTGTTGTCACAATTGCCTTACCCCTCCACCTGTTACGGTGATTGGAATAAGTAAACTCGTTTGAGGTAAGCGATTGTTTTGGTCTTCCCACTGTAACATTGGTTCGTATCTGCAACGTATCATCAGAGAAATAAATGTCGCCTCCCTCTCTCTCTCTCTCTCTCCTCTCTCTCTCTCTCTCTCTCTCTCTCTCTCTCTCTCTCTTCGGATTAAAACGAAAACAAAATAAAGCGAAATAAGGCTAATTCACCAAAACGTGTGGCAGATAAGAAATATTGTCGAGGCCTTATTTTCTGCAACTAAAACTCATGATCAATATGGAAAGTTTCACATGAACCGACAAGTAAAACATCCATCAAACCAAATCCTAGCTTCATGCCAAACAAATTTCATAAACATTTCACAAGTATACCAGAACGTTCTATTACAACAAAACCATACTCCAGTAGATTACTTTGAAATATATGTATTGAGAATGTTCTGTGAATGCAAATACATTGATTCCCGTCGTAAGTGCCCTTAACTTAATTTCTGTAAATGATGTTTTTTTTCAAAATTCTTTATACCCTTTGAAGGATACTGGAAGTCGTGGTTTTGACGTTACTGATAGTAAATTTTTAAAACTTTCAGCTTCCGTTATATCTGTAACATTTACTTACATCTGCAACTTGTACACTGAAAATGTTACTTCCCAACGCAGTTCAAAGCGGCAAAAGTCTTCCCCGTCTTGGTGACATCCCGAAAAATCAAATCACAGACCGATATTTATGTTGCTAGTGCTATCCAAACTCTTAAAAACAGAAGACAAACGGTTCATAAAAACTGGAAATCATCCGCTTTCATGCCAGATAGTTTTGGTGTGCCCTAAAGTTCAGTGTTAGGAACAATAATTTTATCGAATTCACATTAACGATTTTCCCTCTTCACGTTTAGTAATCTTTTGAACTCGTTGCTAATGACACTATTCTGCATAATAAAGGTACAACTGCAGATTACGTGTACACGGACTTCTACAATGACATTGAGAAAGTTGCAAAATAAATATTACTTACTGATAATTTGCTTCTCTCTAGATATTTTAAATTCATGTAGCTAAAGATAAGGTTAAACTACAAAACATTGAAAACGGTTTGAAGGAACCGAACGTGTACGATAAAGTCCAGGATGTAATGGTTCTCAAACATTACCCGATTTCAGAATCAACAAATGCTTATCTTAGAAAAATCATTTTCGAGTTTATTTAAAATATACTGCTCAAAACAATTTAAGAGCCACCTGCATTTTTCATATGGTTTAGATAACGCATCGTAGTGTATAGAATTCAAAACTTTTGTGCAATTTTTGCACTGAAAGTGTGATAACTGCCTCAATGCAAAACTGGTTTTGGCATGTGATCAGTTAAATCTGAGTCCAGTGGGTTGAACGAGTTCACAAAAGAAACACCGAAATCACGAAAACATGGTCGCGGTTTGCGAGCGCATAGCTGAGGCAGCAGAGTTAGGCTGACTGCAAACCGCATTGCACGTGCACGTCGTGCCTTTACTAAACACATGGCAACCAGTTTTGCTGACCAGTGGGTATAAAAAAAGTCGGTTTTGCGGGTGCTTTTAACCATGCCACCAAGACGGAGATTAAATGACATTGACCGGGGAAGGGCTGTTGCTTGGCTTCAAGAAGGTGTAGGCGTCAGAGAAGTTGGTCGTCGGCTTCAAGGGCATCATGCTGTCATCCAAAGATTTCGTGACCGCTTCAACGCCACCGGTAGTACTGCTGAACGAAGATGGTCTGGCCGGCGTAGGTCCACCACCAGACAGCAGGACAGACTGCTGGGTCTGACGGCGCTGAGAGAAAGAACTGCCACTGCAAACAACCTCAGGCGACAACTGTGTGCTGCAGCGAATGTCAACATTTCCGACCAAACTGTTCGGAACCACCTGAGAGAAGTTAACCTCCGAGCAAGATGGCCAGCTGTTCGACCTGTGCTGACGGCGGCTCACCATAGGGTGCGACTGACCTGGCGCCGAGCTCATGTGGCCTGGACGAGGCAGCGTTGGGCCCGGGTGATGTTTTCCGATGAGTCGCGTTTTGCTCGGCTCTTCCATGTTTGTCGCATACGTGTCTGGAGGCGGATGGGGAAACGCTACCAAGAAGCCAACGTAATCGAACAGGACCGTATGATGGGGGGTATATCATAGTGTAGGGTGGCATAGGAAGGAACTTCAGAACCCCCCTGTACCGAGTTGAAGGCAACCTAACTGGTGTGGGGTACAGGAACAACATTCTTTAGCCTCTGGTCCTGCCTGCCCTGCAAGCCCTGGGCCCTGACGCCATCTTCCAGGACAACAACGCCCGTCCCCACCATGCCAGGGTGGTAAGCGTCTTCTTGGAGGAGCAGCAGCCAACTGCCTCGACTGGCCTGCGTCCTCGCCCGACCTTAACCCGATCGAGCACGCCTGGGACGTCCTGGGGCGCCTGCTTCACGAGAACCACCCTCCAGCAGTGAACCTGGGCCAGCTCTTCGACTTCTTGCAGCAAGAGTGGAACAGCATCCCCCAGCTGACTCTCAGGAGGCTTGTGGACTCTATGAGACAGAGATGTCTAGCTTGTATCCACGCTAATGGCGGCCATACTGAGTATTGACATTGTCATTTGATTTGACTGTTCTGATTTCTGAAATGTCTGTTTTTTGAGCAGCTGCTATTCGTTTATTTCTGATGTCATTGTATCGTTCCATAGATGAATTTTCAATTAAATTGTTTGAAGAAGTTACTTTGTTTTTCGGTTGAATCGTGCATGAATGTTTTCAACTGGCACTAAAATTGTTTTGAGCAGTATATATATAATATATATATATATATATATATATATATATATATATATATGTCACCGATCGGCGGTACTAAATCAGTATGTCCATGTGTTTAAGAGTGGTGTGGATTCAAGATATAGAGCGTGCATGTATGCGTGCATGTATGTGTGCTTGTGTGTGTGTGTGTGTGTGTGTGTGTGTGTGTGTGTGTGTGTGTGTGTGTGTGTGGGTGTGTGTGTGCGTGCGCGCGCGCGGGGTAAGGTTGGGGTTTAGTTAGCTACAGTTAGGTTAAGTTCCTCAGGGTTAGGTAGAAAGATTAGGCTAGGTAGGAGCCTGGGGAAATAGGACATACAATATTCTTTCATTCCAGTCTTCACTTATTGAAGGAATGGAATGGAAGCGGGAGGTTGGTTTCGTTCCCGATTGTTACCCTTTTGTTACTTTGGTTCTACACCAGAGAGGGCGGGGCAGGATATCGGCTGTTGTTGTGTTGTCAAGTCTGTGAGTAGTTGTGGTAAATTGTCGTGTTGTTGCACGAGCAATAACTAGTCCGTTGGTCAGGCGTGTCAGCTCTGCGGAGGGGTACACTGCTCTGACCAATCGTTGTTTTGTGTGGTGAGTAGAGTTCGCTTGATTCCGACCAGGGCGGAATGCGTTGGGGTAGCTTCACTTCGGTCCCTGGTGTTCGTCGGAGTGGACGTACTCCTTGTAGGTGCGGCGGCAGCGCCGTTAGTTTTTGAAGAGTGACTTCGAGTCATAGTTAGTGCCAGGTCCTCGTCGGGGTTGGGTGCCCTTGGCCTGTGCTGAGTCGGTGTCGTCCTTGTCGCAGCCACTGTCAGCCAGTTGCAGAACTGGTGTGGTTGATCGTCTGTATGTCCAGGTTGGTGATCTGTTAGGTTCGTTGTGTTGTAGTTCGTCGTGTTGTCTTGTATTATGGCGAGTTGTACTGTAGTTGTCTCATGTTGGGATTAGTTGTATGGTGTTCGTTGCGTATACTGGTTGTCTGGTATGATGTCGTCTTGGTTCCGTGATTGAAATTTGTCAGCCGGTTTGAGTTGTCACCTTTTTCCTGTATATTTTTGTAAGTAATGTACATAGTGGTTCCTGAGTTCGATTTTCTCAGGACAGTTTGGCTAGATAATGTGGGTTCAATATAATGACCGTTGATGGACAGTGATGTAGATATTGTTTGTGGTTAGTTCGTGTTAATGTCAGTGGGTTCAATAAGAAGGTAGTACGAGGTTGCGTTTGGTTGAGGATCATAATATGAGTCAGGTGCAGATGTGTCTGCGTGAATCATAGAGGGGTTTGATGATTGTGCTCAATCTTCGTACTAACATAAAATTTGCACAAAATACTAACTATTTTCAAGAATTTTTTGGATGAAATACCCAAATTTAAAGAATTATTTGTGGATTATGACGACTGAGGCCCATTTGAAGCTAAATATGAGATAAAATGCGCACAACACATTATGATGTCAAAGAGGGGATGTATATAGGCCGTGAGGCCTAGGCAATAGCCTGTCCCTATTACTACTACTACTACTACTACTCAATTGTAAATAGTAGGAGTTCGTTGAAATTGATTAACGATTTCGGAGTTGACCTGCACAGCATTCGAATCGGTTAACTGGGTAGTAGGGCTAAGGCCAATTTGTGGTCGAGTGGTTTATACTGGAGTACGGTCGTGACTATTCAACTTACATTGGTGTCTTCTCACTTTCGTTACGAGTCATGGTTCTCGACGCGGGTGTCGTGCGCGTGCAGACTGTATCTGTGGCGTACGCATTTGGTACAGGACAGTGAGTCCATAGGGTAGAAGTTTTTGTAATAAAGTGACAGTCGTCACACGTGCAGGGATGTATGTATTTGTGACAGAACGGGGTTGGAGACAGATATTTTAGGTTGTGGGGAGGCAACCCAGTTATGAATTTTAGTAAGCAGAAAGAAGGGAAAGGTAAAGTTGAAGGCGAGTAGCTTAGCAGTTGATAGGATAAAAACGGAGGATGTGCAGCATGTAATATTGTATGAAGTGTGGTTGTGTTGACATGACAAGGATTAACCACTGGGTTATCTGACAAGAGATGACATGAGAGTGAGGTGCTGGATGGAAATTGTGGCAAACAAATCATGATGTTTTGGATATATGATTATAATTGACGGTGCAAAGAGGGGTAAGAATGTGAAGGATTGTGGCTGCGAGCCGATTCTCTTGTGTGAACATGCTGGAACTGTAAACCGATGAAATTGATAAGTTTTTCTCTGAGAGATGTGTATTACTACTGGTTATTGTGTGGAGACGTTTCCTTGTGAAATTGCCCATTTCCTAGATTTATTTAGTATGTCCTAAGGGGACCCGTGAAGTCCGCATTGGGATCGCTTAATTTTCTTTTCTTTTCCGAGATTTGGGGGTGATTCATAATTTCATATGTAATAGCGTGGATTGGCTCAGAGAGAATATTGTTTTACTGCTGTTGTAAGGGTTGGCAGGAAATGGGTCTGATAACCCCAAAGTGAGTAATGGGTTGGGGGATGTATTCGAAATTTAAGGGGTCACTCTCATGCCCGAGTGGGAAGTAGGCAAGGGAGATGGAGAGTTAAAGCTTTACCAAGTAGCCTATGTGCCTTGATGACTCGGGTAGTAGCAACATTACAGTAGGGGCCTACAGTTGTGTCAGCAGGTATCCTGTTCCGTCCTGAGGCTGGGGCCAGATCACCGGAGTCTACTGCCGCGTGCCGGCAGGTGAGCGGCGCTTTCCAGTGCCTGTTGTTTTCCCGGGAGAGGGAGACCACCCAGGCCGTCTGCCTTCTGTGGGCAGCTCTCCTCCAGCTACCGGTGCTCTTCCGGGAGTTCTCCGGCACTGGTTCCTCTTCCCTGTTCAGGCGTCCTGTGAGAGGGCGCTGCACCAGGCCTTTTTTTCACCCTCAGTGTCCGACGGGGCCTTCAGAGGAGGCGTCCTTCGAGCCCCAGACCCGTCGAGAGGGCGTCTGGTGTGTGTGCGTTGGGTGTCGTGCCCATCGCAGGGAGGAGTCAGACTGCGGGAAGCCACGGTCAGCGCCAGGGTGCAGAGTCTACGGGGAGGGTGTCGGCCCGCGGAGGAGCCACGGTCAGCGCCGGGGTGCAGAGTCTTCCGAGGAGATGTCAGCCTGTGAGGGGCCACGTACAGCGCCGAGGACTGGAGCTTTCCGGGCCGGGATGGGTTGTCCCATGTTTGTGGTAGAAGGGTTGTAGCGTTAGGCAGTAGGGTTAGGGGTGTTAGCTACTGCCTCCTTTTAGGACGTAGTGGCCGGCACAGTGTAGGGTACTTGTCGTTGCCTCCCTTAGGGACGCAGCGACCAGTTTGGTAGTGGTCCCGGGTTAAAAGAGAAGGGTGAGTCCTGGGGAGAGGTGTGGGTGGTAGCAGTAGTTAAGAGTTTAGAGTCCCTTTGGTAAATCCTTGTCCCTAGTAGTTAGTCACCACGTGTGCGGGCTATCGCTGTGTCCCCAGGTCACAGTGATATACCGCAACTGGTGTTTCAGGTTAGGTTAGGGTCTTCCAGGTCATTGTAGTAGAGTAGGGTGAGTCAGCGGGAATTAAGATACTTGTGTGCAGTTGTGGATGTGCGTGAGTGGTGGCGCCATGGAGTGTGTGTGAAATAAAGAAGCGTGCGTGATTGTAAAACTGTATTAGTGTGCTGTGTTGTCTGACCTAGTGTGTGATAGGCGTGGGTAAGGGTGGTAGGGCCGTCCGGCTTAGCGACCGTGACACTTTGGTGGAGATGCGGGGTAACATAAGGGGTCTGGGTAGGTGATAGGTAGCTAGGAGGGAGGTAAGGGGGGTGTTGTGTCCGGTGTGTACGTTGTGTGAAATGTAAGTGGGTGGTTGGTGGGAGCGTACCAGTACCCTGGGAGGTGGCACGTAGTGTCCCTGTTCACTTCAGGCAGGTTTCCATTGGCATTGGGCAGGGCACTTGTGTTGATGTGAATGGGTTGGCGCTACCGTGTGAGTGAGGTATGAATGGTCAATAAACATTGAGTGGTTGTTGGAAGTGTGAGTGATTACATCGTACAGTGTAGGTGAGGTGCCGGAGGGTACCAGGTGTCTTTTGTGTCCCTTACATATGGTATACCCCAGTGAGTAGGTAGTGGTACCCGGCCCGTGACTGTGCACAGTGTGTGCTCGGATATCCTGTGGGGATTAAGGGCAGTGTAAGCCCAGGTGACTGTGTGTGGGAAGCACGAGGGTGCGCAGTGTTGTGGCATAGGGTATGCTGTGAGTGCACCTGGACTTGAGGGGTGCAAGTGCACTGTGATCGTGTGGGTGCGGCCTACCAGAGACAGTGAGGCCTGTGACTGTGGGTAACTGGTGCGCATGCACAGTGGACAGTGGACACACGGTGTCACGTGGTTCAGTCCGTGACCAGACAGTGCATTGGTAGTATTATATGGGTTGGAGCCCATAGGGGCATATGTATGAGGTACACAAGTGTGGGTGGAGTTGTGCTTGGTGCGTGACTCATTGAGAGTATTGTGTGCTTGTGCTGAGTTGCTTCAGGGGCTAGTGCGTAGTCAGGAACCTCCAGTTGCGCTCAGATCGCACTGTCCGTTGCTAGTTCTGTGGTGGTAGGGGTACCCTATGTCTAAACACACCCGAGCCCATCCGCAGTACGACCCCGATAGTGTCATGGATCCACAGGCCCCTACGGCGGATACCAAACCTAAGGTTAGTGACAAGGATGCGGGGGTGGATCAAGAACAGGGGACGGGGGCTTATGCAAAGTTTGCCAAGTTGGGAGCGGCGATGGGTTTAGCTGGGGGAGACCTCGCCAAGTTCGTCACAGACGCAGTACGTAATGAGGGTGAGAAGACGGCGAGAGAAGCAGAATTGGAGCTCCGGATGGAGGAGAAAGTGAGGCAGAAGATGAAGGATGAGAGGGAGCTAGAAATGCAGCGGACGCAGATTGAAGAGAAGAAGGCTGCTAGGCAGAGGGAGCTAGAGATGCAGCAGAGGAAGATAGAAGAGGAGAAAGCTGATAGACAGAGGGAACTAGAGGTGAAGCAGAAGAAGATCGAAGAGGAGAGGGAAAGGTTAAAGCGGAAGGATGAAGACGAGAAAGCAGCGAGACAGATGGAACTGGAACTGCAGAGGAAGAAGATGGAGGAAGAAAGGGCATTAAGGGAAATAGAAGCTCAAGCACGGCAAGCCGAGTTGGATCTCAAGAGACGAAGGGATGAAGCCGAGTTAGAGGCAAGAGAGCGAGAGCTAATCATACAAGAGAGACAGGCCTTAGATGAAGCAGCGCATAGGAAACGCTTGATTGAGGTGGAGGATACGAAGCATGTCCACCTTGAGCCGTTGGGAGAGAACGACGACGTGGACGCTTTCATCGCCCAATTTGAGCGTGTAGCCCAGATGTGCAAGTGGAGCAAGACCTCATGGCCCACACGTCTGATGTCTCTGCTGAGAGGAAAGGCTAGAGAAGCGGTGATGCGGTTAAGTGCGGATGAGTTAGGCGACTATGATCAGATAAAGGGCGCCCTGTTAAGCCACTTCAGGCTAGATGCTGAGGCCTACCGAGAAAAGTTCAGGAGCATCAAGAAGGACGCTGCTGAGACTTTCGGCCAGATGCTGGGAAGGATGAAGCGGTGGTTTTCCCTCTGGTGTGCGGCAGCGGGCAAGGATGAGAGTGTGGCAGAGGACGTAAAGGATCTGCTGTTCCAGGAACAGTTTTATCAGCTATTGTCTCCAGAGTTCACAACTGAGGTGCGGAAGACATGCCCGAAAACTGTGGAACAACTTGCAACGGAAGCTACTGTTTTGGCAGAGGCCAAAAGACTGGGGAGGAAGGCGAGACAAGACCGAACAGTTAACCAGCCCAACCTGGGTAATACACGTGAAACAGCAGGGAGCCAGCCCGCAGGGAGGTCCCAACAAAGTGATGGTGCACTACAGCAGCTGAACAGGAGATCAGAAGGGCCTAGATCGACCATAGTTTGTTTCAACTGCAAGAAGCCAGGCCACATCGCTAGGAAATGCCCTGAGCCCCATTCTGTTGGAGCTGTGCATTGCTGTGACCAGCCCCAAGCTCGAGTAGTCCCTACGTTGTGTCGCCCATGCGCTGAGCAGCGGTACGAGCCTGCGTGCATTGTAGAAGTTAACGGGTCTCCGGCCAATGGATTACGGGACACTGGTGCCGGACACACCGTAGTGGCCAAGTGGTTAGTACCGGCAGATGCGTACACAGGAGAGACAGTCCCAGTAGTGTTGGCTGAATCCAGATGCAGGTCTGTTACCTGTGGCGGTAGTAGAGTTGAAGTCACCATTCATCGCAGGGAAGTTGGAGGTTTTGGTCATGAATAGCCCTGTGCAGGAAGTCCTGATCGGAAACTTCGCAAAGAGAGTAGGAGATCCCGGTTGGACACGTGTGCGTGTATACGCAGACCCGGCGTTAGTAGGGGCAGTGCAGACACGCGCGCAGCGAGCCAGGGAGCAGCAAGAACCCGTACCACTGCCCGTCGAGGAATGCATTCTGAACACCTCTACCCAGCAGTTAATTCAGATGCAGGACCAGGATGAAACATTGAGGAAGGCTCGGAGTGCATGTGAAGCGGGGACGCGCTTCCACACCAAGTTTGGAAGAGTCGAGTACGCTCGGAAATCTGGTGTACTGGTTAGGCGGTTTGAGGGTCCCAAGGACGTAGCGAGTCAGATCTGCGTCCCAGCTGAACTACGGACCACGGTGATGAGGCTAGGCCACGAGGTACCCATGTCTGGTCACTTAGGTACCACCCGAACCAAGGAGCGAGTTGGTCGCCATTTCTATTGGCCAGGCATGCATGCTGACATTCGTCGGTACTGCCAGTCATGCGTCCAGTGTCAGCGTACAGTGGATAAGGGAAGAGTCTCAAGAGTTCCCCTTGTAAGGATGCCACTGATGCGCAGGCCCATGCAGATACTGAGAGATCGGTGGTTGCAACCCGAGAGGCAAGAGCTCTGCACAGCTACAGAGTACGTCGTCAACCTAAGGAACAAAATAGCTAAGACGTGCAAGTTGGTAAAGGAGAACTTGGCAACGGCAGCTTGCAGGTACAAGCGGCATTTTGACTTGACGGCGAAACCCAAGAAGATAGCTGTGGGGTCTAGAGTACTAGCGGGAGGATCACAAGGTGGGCACTGCAGCTGCAGGCATTCCAGTTTACGGTGCAGGCAGTGTCTGGAAAGGACAATGTGGCGGCAGACTTCTTGAGTCGCTTGCCGTAGAGAGAGAGAGAGAGAGAGAGAGAGAGAGAGGGGAAACCTGAGGGTTCCATTAACCTGTGTCGTGAGAGGTTGACATTGTCGAAGCTATGCATGTGTTATCTTTGGTAGAGAATGGCATAGCAAAGAGTTACTGAGGGTGTGGTATTTGTAGCACGTGTTACACAGCAGTTGTGCGTAATCAGAGCAGCCTCAGTTGTAAAATTCATAAGTGGTGTGTAGTGTAACGGTTGCCTGTAAGTGCCTGTATTAAGGTCATATGTGGCAGCGTTAGACCAGGTTGATTAATGTAACCTGTGATTGTTGATGTATTTAAAAGTTGATGCTGTTGTGATGGAAGTTTTGGAGTGCATCAAAAGTAACAGTAGGACAGAATGAGTGATGGGAAATTGGATTCTCATAGGTAGGGTGTGGCTAAAACGCCGATCGAGTGAGAAGTTGTTTGTTTTAAACTGTAGTTAAAACTTAGGCAGGGGGGTGTGTCACCGATCGGCGGTACTAAATCAGTATGTCCATGTGTTTAAGAGTGGTGTGGATTCAAGATATAGAGCGTGCATGTATGCGTGCATGTGTGTTGTGTGTGTGTGTGTGTGTGTGTGTGTGTGTGTGTGTGTGTGTGTGTGTGTGTGTGTGGGTGTGTGTGCGTGCGCGCGCGCGGGGTAAGGTTGGGGTTTAGTTAGCTACAGTTAGGTTAAGTTCCTCAGGGTTAGGTAGAAAGATTAGGCTAGGTAGGAGCCTGGGGAAATAGGACATACAATATTCTTTCATTCCAGTCTTCACTTATTGAAGGAATGGAATGGAAGCGGGAGGTTGGTTTCGTTCCCGATTGTTACCCTTTTGTTACTTTGGTTCTACACCAGAGAGGGCGGGGCAGGATATCGGCTGTTGTTGTGTTGTCAAGTCTGTGAGTAGTTGTGGTAAATTGTCGTGTTGTTGCACGAGCAATAACTAGTCCGTTGGTCAGGCGTGTCAGCTCTGCGGAGGGGTACACTGCTCTGACCAATCGTTGTTTTGTGTGGTGAGTAGAGTTCGCTTGATTCCGACCAGGGCGGAATGCGTTGGGGTAGCTTCACTTCGGTCCCTGGTGTTCGTCGGAGTGGACGTACTCCTTGTAGGTGCGGCGGCAGCGCCGTTAGTTTTTGAAGAGTGACTTCGAGTCATAGTTAGTGCCAGGTCCTCGTCGGGGTTGGGTGCCCTTGGCCTGTGCTGAGTCGGTGTCGTCCTTGTCGCAGCCACTGTCAGCCAGTTGCAGAACTGGTGTGGTTGATCGTCTGTATGTCCAGGTTGGTGATCTGTTAGGTTCGTTGTGTTGTAGTTCGTCGTGTTGTCTTGTATTATGGCGAGTTGTACTGTAGTTGTCTCATGTTGGGATTAGTTGTATGGTGTTCGTTGCGTATACTGGTTGTCTGGTATGATGTCGTCTTGGTTCCGTGATTGAAATTTGTCAGCCGGTTTGAGTTGTCACCTTTTTCCTATATATTTTTGTAAGTAATGTACATAGTGGTTCCTGAGTTCGATTTTCTCAGGACAGTTTGGCTAGACAATGTGGGTTCAATATAATGACCGTTGATGGACAGTGATGTAGATATTGTTTGTGGTTAGTTCGTGTTAATGTCAGTGGGTTCAATAAGAAGGTAGTACGAGGTTGCGTTTGGTTGAGGATCATAATATGAGTCAGGTGCAGATGTGTCTGCGTGAATCATAGAGGGGTTTGATGATTGTGCTCAATCTCAATTGTAAATAGTAGGAGTTCGTTGAAATTGATTAACGATTTCGGAGTTGACCTGCACAGCATTCGAATCGGTTAACTGGGTAGTAGGGCTAAGGCCAATTTGTGGTCGAGTGGTTTATACTGGAGTACGGTCGTGACTATTCAACTTATATTGGTGTCTTCTCACTTTCGTTACGAGTCATGGTTCTCGACGCGGGTGTCGTGCGCGTGCAGACTGTATCTGTGGCGTACGCATTTGGTACAGGACAGTGAGTCCATAGGGTAGAAGTTTTTGTAATAAAGTGACAGTCGTCACACGTGCAGGGATGTATGTATTTGTGACAGAACGGGGTTGGAGACAGATATTTTAGGTTGTGGGGAGGCAACCCAGTTATGAATTTTAGTAAGCAGAAAGAAGGGAAAGGTAAAGTTGAAGGCGAGTAGCTTAGCAGTTGATAGGATAAAAACGGAGGATGTGCAGCATGTAATATTGTATGAAGTGTGGTTGTGTTGACATGACAAGGATTAACCACTGGGTTATCTGACAAGAGATGACATGAGAGTGAGGTGCTGGATGGAAATTGTGGCAAACAAATCATGATGTTTTGGATATATGATTATAATTGACGGTGCAAAGAGGGGTAAGAATGTGAAGGATTGTGGCTGCGAGCCGATTCTCTTGTGTGAACATGCTGGAACTGTAAACCGATGAAATTGATAAGTTTTTCTCTGAGAGATGTGTATTACTACTGGTTATTGTGTGGAGACGTTTCCTTGTGAAATTGCCCATTTCCTAGATTTATTTAGTATGTCCTAAGGGGACCCGTGAAGTCCGCATTGGGATCGCTTAATTTTCTTTTCTTTTCCGAGATTTGGGGGTGATTCATAATTTCATATGTAATAGCGTGGATTGGCTCAGAGAGAATATTGTTTTACTGCTGTTGTAAGGGTTGGCAGGAAATGGGTCTGATAACCCCAAAGTGAGTAATGGGTTGGGGGATGTATTCGAAATTTAAGGGGTCACTCTCATGCCCGAGTGGGAAGTAGGCAAGGGAGATGGAGAGTTAAAGCTTTACCAAGTAGCCTATGTGCCTTGATGACTCGGGTAGTAGCAACATTACAGTAGGGGCCTACAGTTGTGTCAGCAGGTATCCTGTTCCGTCCTGAGGCTGGGGCCAGATCACCGGAGTCTACTGCCGTGTGCCGGCAGGTGAGCGGCGCTTTCCAGTGCCTGTTGTTTTCCCGGGAGAGGGAGACCACCCAGGCCGTCTGCCTTCTGTGGGGCAGCTCTCCTCCAGCTACCGGTGCTCTTCCGGGAGTTCTCCGGCACTGGTTCCTCTTCCCTGTTCAGGCGTCCTGTGAGAGGGCGCTGCACCAGGCCTTTTTTTCACCCTCAGTGTCCGACGGGGCCTTCAGAGGAGGCGTCCTTCGAGCCCCAGACCCGTCGAGAGGGCGTCTGGTGTGTGTGCGTTGGGTGTCGTGCCCATCGCAGGGAGGAGTCAGACTGCGGGAAGCCACGGTCAGCGCCAGGGTGCAGAGTCTACGGGGAGGGTGTCGGCCCGCGGAGGAGCCACGGTCAGCGCCGGGGTGCAGAGTCTTCCGAGGAGATGTCAGCCTGTGAGGGGCCACGTACAGCGCCGAGGACTGGAGCTTTCCGGGCCGGGATGGGTTGTCCCATGTTTGTGGTAGAAGGGTTGTAGCGTTAGGCAGTAGGGTTAGGGGTGTTAGCTACTGCCTCCTTTTAGGACGTAGTGGCCGGCACAGTGTAGGGTACTTGTCGTTGCCTCCCTTAGGGACGCAGCGACCAGTTTGGTAGTGGTCCCGGGTTAAAAGAGAAGGGTGAGTCCTGGGGAGAGGTGTGGGTGGTAGCAGTAGTTAAGAGTTTAGAGTCCCTTTGGTAAATCCTTGTCCCTAGTAGTTAGTCATCACGTGTGCGGGCTATCGCTGTGTCCCCAGGTCACAGTGATATACCGCAACTGGTGTTTCAGGTTAGGTTAGGGTCTTCCAGGTCATTGTAGTAGAGTAGGGTGAGTCAGCGGGAATTAAGATACTTGTGTGCAGTTGTGGATGTGCGTGAGTGGTGGCGCCATGGAGTGTGTGTGAAATAAAGAAGCGTGCGTGATTGTAAAACTGTATTAGTGTGCTGTGTTGTCTGACCTAGTGTGTGATAGGCGTGGGTAAGGGTGGTAGGGCCGTCCGGCTTAGCGACCGTGACAATATATATATATATATATATATATATATATATAATAATGCTGAACAATTAAGTAGTGGGGGAAAGAGAGGGTATATATATATATATATATGATTTTAAAATAAAATTATAATTCATTTACAAGTCATTTTTTTTATCAACGCACTAGGCAATTGTCACTCATGTTCAGATCAATAATGATTACACCTCTTTTTTTTCAATGGGTTTGGGTGGGGATGTCCAGCTTGCAAAGCCTAGCACATCTTGAAAGTATATATAAACGTTCCTTCAAACGTATGCTTCTTTACATTTTCGTCTCTGGAGGTACATTATTGTAAGAAACGTAACAGTTGTTCCTCTGACTCAGTTGTATATTCGACAAAAGTGTCTTCATGTTTAAGATTGTGTGATAACTTGCACAATACTGTATCGGTCAGAAACTATCCAAGCAAGATGTATGACACAAATGTTTGATATTGACCCCACGCCTAAGAACTGATTTCTTCGTGTTATATACTACTTACTCAGGTGGAAAACTGGAATAAAATCCAAACAGGAAACATTTCATCACCATACAAAAGAAAAAAAAACATAATCACAAACATATGAAATATTTAGTGTGATACAGGGGGGTGGCAGGGAGGGGAGGGAGGGGTCGACTGCAAGCCTGTGTATTCTCTTTTTTTTTCTTTAGGCAGTGGGAGTTTTGGAAAAGTCGAACTACTCTAACTTGACTCGGCCCAGCCGTCAAGATGCACTCGTCCCGTTTTAGGCAAATGTGCAAATGGAAGGCAGTAGAAAGAAACTCGTGGAGAGCGTTGCAGCAGAGAGTCCTCAGAAGAGAAGCCCCCTTCAAGCATGTGTTTCGGCCCTTATCTCCTGACACTCTAGGGGAGTTGGGCCACACCCGGTTCATGACTCCGGATGTCCCTCTGCTGCCCCTTTTTTTTCCCATCTTGGGAAGAGCCATGGCTGGGATTCGAACCCATAACCCTCTGGACATGCTCATTTTCCACTTAATGACTCGCACTCTAACCGACCACTGGGGCACCTGATATTTGTAGGAAATTTAAGCCTTATGAAGTTCACTTTTGTTCCTCCTTGACCAGATCCAGCCTTCTTGGCGTCTGGATTTCTTTGGAGGTGTTTTCTCTTTGGGTAGTTTTGCTCCATAGGCGTCTCTACATGTCGAATACACAATGTCCCCAAATGTGGCTAGTTTGTGTTCCAGGGTGCTTTTCCCTATCAGTGCATCGAGTCTTTGGACGATTTTTGCATCCAGTTTCTCCCAATCTGCAGTTTCGTTTGCTCGTGGCAGGTTGAGTTTCAGGCGCCCGGCATCGAGGGCCTGTGCAAATTCCTCATCTGAACCAATAGCGTGGATGTCCTTGGCACTGTGGTTTAAATCCTGGCCTTGGTCTTCCGACCTCTTATCTGCTGATACAGTGCACTGCTGCTCATTGAGATGAGTCTTCACACATCCCATCTTTGTTCTGTGGATCTTCATGCCACGGGTGGTAGCGAAACGCTTTCCACAGACACATGGATATTCCATTTGGTCCATGTTCATAGTCCGTTTGCGATTTGCAGTCGTGATTGGTTGAGCACCGATGGGTTCATCATTCTCTCCCCCTTTCGGTGAATCCTGGGAGCATCTTTTCTTTTTATTCTTAGTAGCCATATGTTGAAGACAAAGTGGGGAGCCAACCCACAGAGCCCTTGGTTCTGGTCTTTCCCAGTGTCCTCCGGTCTTTCCCGGACGTCCTCCGGCCTATTCCCGTAAGTCAATGGATTACCCATGCATCAGTAGAAAGAAACTCGTGGAGAGCGTGGCAGCAGAGAGTCCTCAGAAGAGAAGCCCCCTTCAAGCAAGTGTATCGGCCCTTATCTCCTGACACTCTAGGGGAGTTGGGCCACACCCGGTTCATGACTCCGGATGTCCCTCTGCTGCCCCTTTTTTCCCATCTTGGGACGAGCCATGGCTGGGATTTGAACCCATAACCCTCTGGACATGCTCATGTTCCACTTAATGACTCGCACTCTAAGATAAGGTAAGGTAAGCTACTATTTCTTATAGCCCAGCCGACCGCAGAAGGGTCATATCAGGGCTGTCACCACGTTTAAGTCACTCATACGTCGTTGAAAAAAAAAAAGAAGAAAAACTCATTTAAACACCGTTCAAAATATGCCTTCTAAATACACACTGGAAATTTTGTTAACAATCTGTCCTCTGTAAAATCTTAAATCAGATTCAAAACGTTGATCTCCCTCAGATACTTAAAGATCACATCAGGTGTGACATCACTAAACAAGGCCTTCATGGAATCTACTGTAAAATGTTTATGTCTCACATCATGCACGTCCCAACACTCTATAACAATATGTTTCTGAGTGGTACACGACATGGAATGTACCACAGAACTTCTTCGCCTTAAAACAAATGGATGTGAAAGGAGTGGTCTGTATGCAAACGACACAAGACTGTTCCTTCTTTACGGCCGCCACGGGAACATGGTAAAAACTTTTTTTCAGGTTTGGACGGATTTTGAACAGTTTTGTTTTTATTTCAAGGCGCACAATGAACCGAGAAGTAATGACGTTTTACAATGCAGATGACGTCATAGTGTCTTCTATTTGCCTGGCTTCTTCTTTGTTCATGCTACCCTCTTTTTATTAAAATCCGTCTGCGAGTTCCATTCCTCTTGCCAGAGGCCCTTGACGTGCGCCTGGGCCTTGGCTTTCAGATCAGTGTAAAGGACAGACAATCTGCTCAGCTCTTTCCTTGTGAAGGAGGCGAAGAGGAGGCTGGCTAAAGAAAAAGCAAGATCGCTGTTGTCAGGGCAGACACAGGGGAACAGTCTAGAGAGAGAGGCTGCCACTCTCATTGCCCAATGTCATTGGCCCCTTCAGCCCTTGTTTAGAGTTCAGGATACCCTGGAAGATGTACACTTCTTTATTGAGGTGACGGGTCATATCACGGCTACCCACTGTTTGACTCTTCACGCTCACTGAGGAGAGTCTATCCAGGTGCCGACCTCAGGAACAAGGCAGGACAAGCCAGCAGGAGATCTGGAGTGTGCAGCACTCCCCGGGGTCCAGGACTAACCCAATGGGATCCCAGTAATGCTGGACCAGCCTGACATGTCCGCTTGTGTTTCCCAGAGCACACCCAGGGACACACTTTTTTGACAGGTTTTGGTTGCGTGACTGATATAAGGTAATCATTCGTTTCATCGTTACTTTATATTGATTGAAAGCGCCAGTTTATGTGACGAAAGAAGGACAGCTGCAGCACAACAAAAGAGAGGTAAGGAAAGCCTGCGCCAGAAAGCGAGAGCAGATCTCCCGCATTCCTTTCCAAGCTGTCACTGCACATTCCATGCACGCATCGGTTTGATCAGCCAACTGCATATCCACATATCATCTTGCTCACCCTCAACCCCAAGATGACTGAAGTGGATCTCGTCGACACGATGGACGAACACTTTATCTCAAAATTATTTTTGCAGTGTAAGCTATTCAGTGAATTCCACATACCAGTCCTATATTACCGTAGGAAATTCGAATCGTGCTGCATAAAACGTACCGGTAATTAGCTTGTATTTTTCTCTTGATGCATTCATTGGGGGGTTGGGGGGGGGGGGGGGGGGGTGGGGGGGGGGGGGGGTTGAGTGCTACATGTTTGGATCCGGTAGAGTAAGAACGAAACTAAAATTTGGAATGAAAGGTGATGATACCTATATATTCAGTTCCTTACTTTGCAAACAGTAAAATGTGACAAAAATAAAACAAAACTTTATGAACGCTTTGATTGTTGTGGTTGGTACCGATCAGCAGTAAAAGAGAACATTGAAATAAACAGTTGTTCCTTTAGGAAGGGGGATGTGGGAGCGTGGGATATTTTGTGTGGTGTGTGTGTGTGTGTGTGTGTGTGTGTGTGAGGGGGGGGGGGGATGTGTGTATGGCTTCTATGTCAAAGGTCTTTTTTCTGTTCCTACCCTGCTTCCTGTCAACACTATAATGGAAATGTTGTGGGGCTTTTCGACGGTCCAGATCTGAAGGACACGCTGTGACGGAACCATCGGTCTTTGGCTTCAAGGCACACAATGAACCGAGAAGTTATGACGTTTTACAATGCGTAATGATACCGCAAAGATATGAACTGTTCTCCCCTCTACTCCCCCCCCCCCCCACCTCAAACACACATTACTGATAAGATCAACACAACGCTGTCACAGTGTGGAACGAACACTGAACGCACTGTAGCGGAGGCATCGGCCTTTGGTTTCAAGGCGCGCAGTGAACCGAGAAGTTATGACGTTTTACAATGCATGTGACGACATAGTGTCTTCTATTTGCCTGGCTTTGTCTTTGTTCCGGCTACCTTTTTGTTTCTGTGATCTTGGTTGTCCTTCATGTTTTTGTTCTTTGCCTACTTTGTTTTTCCAATCACTGCCTACACCGTTTCTCCTGTTGGTGTCCTTCCCACACCCATCCATCTCCTCTCCGCCTCCTTAACTGAAACAAGAGAGAGAGAGAGAGAGAGAGAGAGAGAGAGAGAGAGAGAGAGAGAAACACGAGCAGGGAAGAGGGGAGAGGGGCTTGGGACTAGGTAGATATTGCATGGTTTGTTTCCTTGCTATTATACCATGTCATTACCCTGTTGCCCCGTTTTCACATTTTTCCCTATTCATTGTGTAAAAAAAAAAAAAAGAAAGTTGAGTGCGATTGAATTTCTTGCATAGTCTACTGTGAGGCGAAACCATGTGCATGACCAATGGCGTTATTCCTTGGAGAGAACACCCCTCATCCAGGGGCGGATCATGCAACGATGATCACACCTGACAGTTATTCACATTTACATCATCAACAATACATTTCTGTACATTTAAGACATGCAGCGAGAAAAGAACAATTAACTAATTTAAGGGCACTGAGAGGGAGGGAGAGAGAGAGAGAGAGAGAGAGAGAGAGAGAGAGAGAGAGAGAGAGAGGGTGCTTATACCTCTGAGCATCATTCTCTATCAGCATAACTATATACCTATGTAATGCACTGTGGCTGTGTGTGTTGACGTAGAGACATGTCAACGAGAACATGTACACAATTAAAATAAAACTTAACCCCTTTTTCACATGTAAAACAACTCTACTCATCACGGACAGCAAGAAAGAACATTTACAGCACATTATACTCACATAAAGAAAACAAATGCAGGAGCAGTGCATTGATAATAATACTGCAAATAGAGATCAACTGCCCCCCCCCCCCCCCCC
>CM065738.1:20642660-20647660 GCA_033310375.1 Conus canariensis
CGTTCTTCGACATTTCTGCTATGATTCTATCTGGTCCTGCACTCTTTCCTAATTTTAAATGTTTAATACCAGCAACGACTTCTTCACTGGAAATAGGTTGATTAAATAATGGCTCAATTTCATTTTCTTCTACCATACTAGTTTCTTCTTCCTTACTTTTATTATCAAAACTATGAAAAACGCTCCAAAAATGGTCTTGCCACTGTTGAACTGAGATTTCGTTATACACAAAACTCTTTTTGTTTATAGATCTTATCACTGACCAGAACATTTTAGAATCATTGACTGAATTTTTCAGTTTCTTTAACCTACTTTCTTTAAACTGCAGTTCCTTTGTTTTCCTTAGCGTAACATACTCTTTACGTGATACAGCGTATTCTTCTCTTTTCTTACTTTTATCCTTGGCTGTTTTGCATCTCTGAAATCTTTTTAATAACCTTTTAACTTCCTGTTTCTTTCGTTCGCACTCATTATCAAACCAGTCATTGTATGTTCTGCTGCCTCTACAAATAACTCGAACCATACAAGCTGCGGCTCCGCACAAAGCACTGACAAATTTATCTAGACTCTCATTCACGTTAATTTGTAATAACTGACGCGCTTTTTGCATGCTGTCTAGAAATTCCTCACCTTCAAGTTCATTTTTGAATATACCAGCATATTCATCAGCCCAGACAAATTTTTCTTCACATTGTTCGGCTGAATACCTCTTCTCCAGTTTACAACAATTACTTTTCCATATTCCTTCAACTGGTAAATGCCATGAATAAATGCAATCACCAATATGTAAATCAAAGTTTGACAACAAGCCATTGCGAACCAGTACGTAATCGATCACACTACATCCGTTTGGAGACACAAAAGTATATTCACCTTCACTATCACCATCACAAAAACCATTTAAAATGCTCAAGTCGAACATGATACAGAAATCCAATGATTTACCAAAATTATTTATAACTGAATCTTTAGAGCAACGTGTGCAGTTGTCGTCATCCACACTCACATTCTCCATACAGTTCACATAGTTTGTCATAATTTCATTTTCAGCTTGTTTGTCACTTGTTCTGGCATTCAAATCTCCCATAACCATAAAATAAAGTGTATCCATTTATTTTTCAAACTCTTGAAGTAAGGAGAGAGAGAGAGAGAGAGAGAGAGAGAGAGAGAGAGAGAGAGAGAGAGAGAGAGAGAGAGAGAGAGAAGACAAGACAAATGTTTTATTGTCACAGCATTACAGCCTTAAGACAAGGTAGTGAACATGAACAATTATACGCACATATCAATATTATTTACTGATTTCACACATGCATAAACATACGCGCACACACAAACGCGTGCGCGCCAAAAACAGCATAGTTTAGTTGTTTTTGTATTTTTGGGTTTTTTTTGCAAAAACTTTTCAACAATTGCATACAATGTGAAAATATGATCGATAGTACTGTACCCTGCTCTAAAACCTGCTTGCTCTTCAATGATCTTGCTTTCTTGTTGTGCCCATTTCGTTATTCTTTTATTTAGTATATGTGTATAAACTTTGCTAACAACACTTGTTAGGGCAATACCACGATAATTGGCTGGCTGGTTTACGTCTCCTTTCTTATGCAAAGGTACAATAATATATTTAGACCATTCAATAGGAAAGACTCCCATATCAAGCAGCTTATTAAAGCAAACAACGAGGAAATCAACAACTGAGGCATCAGCATGTTTTAACATTTCAGTAACGATTTTGTCTGGCCCTGCGCTTTTCCCGGCTTTGAGTTTACCTATGGTGGCGAAAACCTCCTGCCTGGAAACAGGGCCATTGAACATTATGCCCGATGTGTTATCATTAGTATCTTCCGTGACATCAATTTCCCCAGTCTGTTCCTCGCAATTTGTTTCATTGAATACACTAAAGAAGTGTTTATACCATTGTTCTGAAGTGATTATGTTATAAATAGCCGATTTTCTGTTCACTGATCGGATTGTTTGCCAAAACAGCTTAGGATCGTCAATGGACTGCTGCAATTTTTTTAATCTCGCTTGATCAAAATCATTTTTCTTTTTATTAAGTAAATATTTATATTCTTTCCTTTCTTTAACGTAGGCTTCTTTCTTTTAATGGTTATATTTCTTTAACCGTTTAAATGTCCGAACGATTGTCTTACCTTTCTCTTTTTCCTCTCACATTCGTCATCAAACCAGCTGCTTTTCTTTTTGCTTGTTCGTACTTTTCTGATCATGCACGCCGCAGCGCTGCACAGTGATCTTGTAAATGTTACAATAGAACTGTTAATGTCTGTATCAAGTTCCGTATAGGCATTCTGTAGGCATTGTTTAAAGTGTACAGACTATTGTTCTTCGTAGTGAAATGCATAGTATTCAGACCATTTGATGCGATTTTCAGTACTACCATTTTCAACATCACAATCTCTATTGCTATCACTTTCCGTACAAACATTCTTCTATTTGAATACCACAGGTAAATGCCATGAGTCAATTTTGTCGCTGAGGCATAAATCACAAGACTGTGTTAAAAACATATCTTCTGAGATGACTACATAATCTATCACACTGCAGCCATGCGGCGAAACATATATGAACACACCGTTAGAGTCACTAGGGCATAGACCATTGACTATGATGCAATTTAACTGAAAACACATATTTAATAAGGATTCGCCAAAATTATTGCTATAGACATCTTTTGATTTCCTCTTCAACCCCCAATCACAATGTTTTCATCCATGACGTCGTAATCAGAATTGGGAGAATAATTCAACATTGATTCGAGTCTAGTTTGATCACAAGCTGTTCTGGCATTAAGGTCACCAACTATCATAACATGAAAATGATGATTTTCTGTAATCTGTAGAATACTTTCCTCCAAAATAACAATACCGTCTTTAATTTCCATTTGGTCATACAATGGCCCATTTTCTGGAACAACATAACAACCAAGTAAAAGAATATCTTTATCCTGGTTGAACACAGATTTGTCAACTCTAACAGAAACAGTATTACAACAGTTTAGCTCGATCCTCGACACAAAGCTATCTAATGACTTTCTTAATAGGAGCAAAACACCGCCTGAATTTCGACCATGTCGAGATAATTTTCTGGCTGGGGCAACACATTTGACATGATCATGAAAAACACCATTAAAGTGAAAGGTATTTTTCCCAAAAGTTTCAGTTAGACAAACAATATCAAAAGAAGAAACCTAATTTATGAATGACATATCACTTAATTTAGAGTACAGATTTTCTACATTATATACAAGGAAAGTCAGTTCATCAAGATGACCCTGCCTGTCCTATGGATTAATCCGTGTTGATCGCTGGGGCTTGGTGGGGTTCTTGCCTGGATACTTGTTGACTGGGGAGGACTGGCTGGAACAGAGCTGAGTCACGTTTACTCCAGTGTGTCGACTGCCACCATTTCTGGTGTCACTGTGGCCACTACGCACATTGCTCTCACCACCAGCACGGGCACTGCTGTCACCGCAACGCGCTCTATCGTTAACACCACGAGTACCACTGACACCACCACAAGCACCACCACCACCACTACCACCACGAGCACTACTGACACTGCTACGAGAACTACTGACACCACCACGTGCAGTGCTCTCACCACCACGTGCAGTGCTCTCACCACCACGTGCACTGCCGTATTCACCACGTGCACTACCGTATCCACCGCGTGTACTGCCGTATCCACCATGTGCACTGCTATATCCACCTCGCGCGCTGTTACGTCGACTCTCCCTGTTGGAGCGAGGAGAATCTTCACCTCGCCGATGACCTCCGCTGATGTTGTGACCTGTGCCCTCATGACCTCCGCGACGTGATGTGTTGTACCTGGGCTGTTCTGTGGCCGGGTTATTGGTTGACGTATCTCCGGCGTCGGCGTCATCGTTTGTTGCTGCTGCTACTTCAGCGTAAGTCCTGGGATCAGGCCTTGGCACCACTATCAGCTTTCCTCGCCTGAAGAATGCAACCTTCCCCTCCTTCTTCACCTCCGCAACGATGCCAGCCTGCTTCATGGTGAGGTCGTTGGCCACTCTCACACCTTGCCCCTCCAACCTGGCTCGGTACTCCCGGTTCGTGATGACTGCCATCTTGTCCCTCCACCGACTGAATTTGACAATCACGGGCTTTGGCTGGCCATTTCTGCTTTCGCCCACTCGATGAGCTCGTGCAATGTCGTCTGCTGTCCATTCCTTCGGTGCTTCCACACTGTTCAGTGTGTCAACAACCAGGCTAGCACAGGAGTCATAGCTCTCGAATTTTTCTGTCTGTGGCACACCAAACAAGCGTAGATTATCCCTTCTGGAGAAAGCTTCCAGAATATCACAATGTTCTTTCATACTGTCTGTCTCGGTTTTCATACTTTCCATTCCAGAAAACAACGTGGAAAGATTGTCCTCGTTCTGTTTGCAGCCGCAGAAAAGTTCGTCAACATCTTCTTGGGTATCCTTCACGGACGAAGACAAGCGCTCATTCTCTTCCTCCAGCCTGTCACAGCGCCTCCCTATGTCATCACACTTCGTTCTGACATACGAAATGTCCGTTTTGATGGAACTGAGATCTTTCCGCATGAGTGACGTATTATTAGAAAGAGTCCGGGACTGTTCACGCTGTAAGTGCATTGCTTCCAGTAACTGCTTTGAGAGATCGGGTAGAAAACCCGAATCAGCTGTACAATCGATGGAAGGGGAACGAGCGGAAGTCTTGTCAGTGTCACTGCTACCAGTCACACACTGTCACTTTCTGTGCTAATGCCCTGTTGGTGAACGGCATCCCTATCTACAGGGCCAGGGTTCACCTCAACATCACCACAGCACAAGAAATAGGCAGCCACAAACACGAAAAGAAGTAGCTCCACTCGGTTTCGCACAGTGATAATCCTGATGCGCATTTTCACTACCAACTGAATTCGCTTGGCCATGAAGCTGTGGTAAGTGGGCAGAAACATGCCACAGGCAGCACGGAAACACAGAGAGTTCACAG
>CM065738.1:20655160-20657660 GCA_033310375.1 Conus canariensis
TATCCTTAGTCATTATTATCATCATCATCATCGCCACTAACACCATTGCCACTACATCCATGCTGTTGGACAGTCCTCTAACCCTTCTCCTTTCTCCCCTTCTGCGAATATAGCCACTATTACTACTACAACTACAATCGTCATATTATCACCAAAAGTGGTAGTAATCTTAATGCTTTGATATTTTTCTCATCATCAGCATTATCTCTTGTATTATTATTATTGCTATTACTGTTATTATCATCATTGTTAGTTTAACTTGCATAGTCCCCTTCCCCGCGGCCTACTGTTTATTCAACGCCCATCTTGCGCCGAAGTTGAGAAGAAAAGTGATTGCTAGTTCTTCCCCTTTATTGCCCTGAATGTTGTTTACCTTGCCTGAAGAAGATCTAAGAGATCCAAACACGGCATGTTTTGTCTTCAGGTGTGTTTGTCCATGTCTGGAGGATTTACTAATAATTCTTTCTAAAATTAAATTCCGCCTGCAATCACTACACTTTGAAACTAACTGAAAGTGTAGTTCCCAGTCAATGACATATGAGAGTGACACTGCCTAGCCATGGTGATTGATGGTGACAGTGGTCTGTCATTGAGGACTGACTCTGACAGTGCCCTGTTGTCAAGAATTGACACTGATAGAGTCCCGAAATTGATGACTGACACTTCAAGAGAACCATTCCTGCTGAGTGACGGTAGCAGTGTCCCAACATCAGTAACTCACACTGAAAGAGCCCCATCTCTGATTGAAGAAGGTAACACACCCAACTGTTCATCACTTAAAGTGACAAGTTGTCTGATATTGACAAAAGAGGAAATAAAAACTGAATGGGTCTTAGAGCTGATGCAATACTGACACTGACAATCCTGGTGACTGACAGTGACAATATCGTGTTTTGATGGCTGAACTGCAGAACGCATTGTTGATCATGTGAAGACCTTTTTGCTTCTTCGGATCTTATACTTAAACGAAAAACAACAGATCCAAACGCGATCTGTTGGAGATATCAGAGGGGATTAAACCTCCACGTTACATTAGCAACACAATCATACAATTTTACAGCCCACTCCAAATGCACATGCTTTTCTTCCCTGTGACCAAAGTGTGCTGATCTTGTTTAGGCTCTGTCATCAATATCTGATTCCATTATTGCTCTTTTAAGGTTTTTCAAACGCTTTTCTATTATTAAAAAAAAACAAACACCTTTTGTCCTACTTCATTACGGTTGTGAAACTTCGTGTTTACCTTAGTTAAATCTGTTTCTGGAATGTCAGCAAATTGCATGATAAAGACCAGCTGCCTTGTTCAAAATATTCTTATTATTGTAAACCCACCATGGATTCTGTTAACTGTCTCACGGCAGTTTGTTTATCAATGCTTTAATTCGGTCGATTCTATTTTACCAATAAACTTCAATATTCCTTGCCGTGTTATTGATCTCAAAATATATTCAAACCAATCCTTGTTTTCTGTACATCATCATCATCATCATCATCATCATCATCATCATCATCATCACCACCACCACCACCACCACCATACTATCACTATATTCACGACAACAACATATATAAAACATTAATTTGACAACAAAGGTAGTTATAAACTATTCGCAAAATAAGTGGCAGAAAGACTCAAAATCAATAGCTGAGAGACTTCATCAACTTGAGAAGCCTTTCCTCTTTCCGTTTTTGCTGCTTTTCCAACAGCAGATTAAGTGTGTAGAGAAATGGATTTAAGGCGGAGTTCAGTGGCATCACCAGGATGGCCATCACCACGTTGAGTTCCCCTGACACAGACACACCCTGTGAGGCCAGGAGCCCCAGCAAACCAACAGGGAACCAGCAGAGGAAATCTGACATGACTACAGTGAACAGTCGACGGGCTATACTGGCATCTTGCGAGTGCTGACTGCTTATGTCTCCTCTGAGAGTGTTTGATCGTATAGACCAGTAGATGACTACCTGGCCCAAGGCGATTAGCTGAAACAAGATGAAATTGAAAACGATCATTATTCCAAAGGAATAATTCTGACCGGCAAATATCTTTCTGGTGATAGGTAGAGGAATGCAGATCCCTGTCTGACTGTAGAACTCCCAGTGAGCCATACCAGGCAGCAGAGGAACAACAGCAAGAACAAAGCCTGTAATCCATGACAGGCAAGAAGCCAGTTGTGCATTCCATCCTTGGAAGTGCAAGAAACTCAGTGGAAAGCGAACTACAAGAAAGCGATCTAGTGTGATCAAACAGATTATAAAAGAAGACACCTCACACGAAAGTAGAGACAAAAAGCCCGCCAGTTTGCATGACACACTATGTCTCCATAGTGCATCCTCCCAGACATATATAGATTGGTACATTCTGTCTGCTATGCCTACAATTATAAGATAAACGCCCATGAAGAAATCAGACACACACAAATGAAGGACAAAGACACTGAAACCCCGCGAACTTCTTGTTTGCACTGCAAAGATTCGGAACACAAAACTTGCAGCATTGCCT
>CM065738.1:20662660-20675160 GCA_033310375.1 Conus canariensis
AGGTCGAGATCATCAAGACTTGAAGTTAAAGACTCTTAGCACTATTAACACAGACCCTCGATCTGCTCTATGTGCCCAGTTAACACTGCAGTCACAGCACTGAAATTCCCCCAGGACACCTGATTTTGACCGCTTTTTAATTAATATACTCAAAAGACTAAATCCGATAGTGACTTTATTTTTGTACAGTGAAATAGAGCCATCGTTCATCTTCTTGATCATAAATGTTTTAAAAGTCAAAATCTTTATTTTGTAGTTGTTTGGTCGAGTTGAAAATGACATACTTCGAACAAGCAGAGCCGATTCAATGCTTGAAGACGCCAACGGGTTGGTTGCTTTCTCTTCAAATTAACTAATGAAATCGACTGTTAGTAGCCTGCTACCTGGTATGAAATGACGTAGGAAGGACTGTACTTGTACGCTGACAGCACTGGTTAAAAGTCTCCAGGAAATTCGGTCATATCTATTTTCAGAAGACCGTCGCTATCATTCTCGTGACGTGTCCTGAGTGACAGATCATTTGCCGCGAGTATTTCTGCCTCACGTCGCCGAGTGGTAAGTCAGTCGCCGCGATCATTCTCGTGGCGTGTTGCGAAAAAGTTAAACAGACCAAGGATGGTTATAGAACTGGGATCTCGGTTAAAGATCAAGTGACAGGTGATGGGATACAGCTTGGCACCTGGGGGATAAAGGTCAATTGAACCATACTGGATCAATAATTGGTCTGGGTCTATGTTAAAAGTCAGATGACTGTCAGTCACTTATTACCATGCAGATGGGCTCTAAAAGATAGATTACTCCCAACAGAACTGATCATGTACACCAGTTCTCTGTCAAAGGCCAATTAGACCTGAGTGGGATATGTCAACCCAGATCCAGGTCAAATTTCGAATTATCTATGTCAGTATGTTAAAATCCTTGGGATAACGTGATCACCCAAGGTTAGGCAAGAAAGTCATGCCTCACGGGCGCTTTTGTGCTCTCAGGGTTTTTCTTTTCTTTTGTTCTACTATATTGTTTTTTTTCCATCGACGCTGCTGAGATTCAAACCCGTAACTTGTAGATGGGTATGTGTCTCGAATGCGTGCTTCCTTTCTGTTAGGCGAATGTCTTACCAACATGGCTAAAGGAATTATGAAGTTCACTTTTTCTTCCTCCCCGACCGAATTCAGCCGAAACTCTTTTCAGCTGTCTGAGCCACTGCCTTCAGGATTGGTCCTCTTCCTACCTGAAATCCTGATCTGTTTTATAAGATCACAAGGTGATGAGCCGACGGATCCTCTTGCTCTAAATCTCTGTGGTGAGAACTTTGTCCTGGAAGTCATATTCCCTCAAGCGGCATGCAACACTTGCATACTTTAAATATAAGGTCCTGTAGATGTGAATATTGCTCTGTTTTTTTCTTTCACAAGACTAGTTGAGTTCGATGTGTACAATCCGTTTTGATAAACAAAATTATCTTACTTAACCAACCACAACGCCAATCATCCTGGCGATCTGATTATTTTTGTTCTTGCTGTAAGGTCCTCCCGTGCATTCCCAAGTCACCCACACCATCCATTAAATTATGCTTACGTGTTCTTGATATCAAAGCGATTCCAGACATGAATTGCGGCTTACCCTGCAGGACGTCGTTGCTGGAGTTTCTGGTGGTGTACTGACTGTTCTAACTGTGGTAGCCCTATGTGCAATTTTGGTCAGCACTTGGTTGTGCCTTCATGTGGACTTCTCCTGGGTTAGCAACGTCTTTGCATGAATTCAGTCCACTGCTTGTTTGCCGTGACAGAGTGTGGACACGTAGGGTCATTTGATTTCCTCTCTTTCACCTGGTTTGAAGGCGAGCGTTGGACTTCATATAACGATCTGAGGATGAAGCTGAGTCTAAGAGGTGTTATATGCTCTCTTCAATTCCAATTGAGACTTCTTTGGAGCGTGTTTTCCTGCGTTGTCCACTGCTCGTGTTGACTTTGCTGGACTGACCACTGAATTCTTCTCTCTGGATACTCTCCTTACTTCACCTCCTCTATATGCTGTGCGCACGCGCGCGTGCGTGCGTGCGTGCGTGTGTGTGTGGTGCGTGCGTGCGTGCGTGCGTGCGTGCGTGCGTGCGTGCGTGTGGTGTGTGTGTGTGTGTGTGTGGCATTTATTTTAGTTTTCCTCATTCACCCACTCAAGCACATACTGTTAGTTAGGCAGAATTATCTACCACTGCATATATGAATGCTTATCTCCCCCTGTTTCTTCAATCTAAGACATAAGAGCAAGCTTTGTTTATAACTGAATATTTCTTGCAGTCATTGCAACACCAAGCTGCTCTGTGAGATACTGGAATGGTGCTCGGTACTTATCCTGGGAATTTATTAGTTTATTGTAATTTGGTCCCTTGCAGATTCATTCCAAGAACTGGCCCTCAGCACTTGTATCTTACGATGTTATCTTTTTATATTTTCTACTTTTCACAAGAAAATGTAGCTTGTTTTGCTCTTTCATGATTTTCTTTTGCTTCTTAGGTGGCACCTTTGGTTTTTTTTGTTGTTGTTGAAAACTCAACAAACATACTACGGTATTACACACCAGCCTTTTTCTGGGATAGCATTCTTCTTAAAACTGAAAAGGCAGAGGAGTCAAATTACCACTTTCCGCGATCACTGAGGAGAAACAATCAGGTTTCTAAATATCGATATCTGACCAGAAGTTATATGTTAGTGAGTTTCCTCCCTATTGGAGTTTGTCTCCCCCTTGGAGACTATAAGCTTGCTGAAGGCTCATTTTGAGAAGCATTTATTTTGTTGTTTCCCATTCACCCACTCAAGCACATACTGTTAGTTAGGCGGAATTATCTACCACTGCAGATATGAATGCTTATCTCCCCCATTTCTTCAATCTAAGACATAAAAGCAAGCTTTGTTTCTAATTGAATATTTCGTGCAGTCATTGCAACACCAAGCTGCTCTGTAAGGTACTGGAACGGTGTTCGGTACTTATCCTGGGAGTTTATTAGTTTTTATATATATATATATATATATATATATATATATATAATATTCTCTGCTCTTCCTGTCCTTCCCTCCTCCCCTTGGTTGTTGTTGTTTCCCCCTTTTTTTTAATCCCCTGAGTATTATTAGTATTAACACCTTTAGTATTGTTATTATTTTTAATATTGTTAACATTTTTTTCATTATTTTTATTTGTTTATTCTATTATCATTATTATTTTTCAATTATTTATTCATTTATTATTGTATTATTTTTCTTACAGTTTATGATTCATTTATTTGTTTATTCTATTTACTTACTTATGAACATTTATTTTCTAAATATATTTCTGTATCATGCTTTTATTACCATTACCTTCACAACAGTTGTTAGCAGTACCATCAGTAATACTATTGTTAGTATTGATATTCTCACCACTAGCATTAACATCGCCATCACCACTTACATTGTTGCCACGGCAACCATGCTGTTTAAAAATCCTCTAACCTACCCTCCTTTCTCCCATACTACAACTGCTATTGCCTTATTATCACCAAAAGTAGTAGTAATCCTGTCTTAATTAATTTTTTCAATATTTTGACCATTATTAATATTCCTGTCAGTAATATAATTATCGTCATTACTACCTTGACTCATACATATCTCCCTTCTATCAGCCTCGTTTTCATTCAGCGCCTACCTTGTGCTGAACTGATCAAAGCTATGTGATTGCTCGTTCATTTTCGTTGTCTTATTTGTTTGTATCTTACCTGAAGAAGACCTAAGAGGGTGGAACGCGTCGTGTCTTGTCTTGTGACTCGTTTGTCCACGTTTCTCTTGGCGCTTCGCTAACATTTATTCAAGATCTGTTTCTGGCTGTTTTAGAATTTCGCTTTTCTTTTTGGAATGTCATCCATATCTTGCTGGTGTCTTGATTTTTGTTAGATGTTGTCACTTGTCACTTGTGGTTGTTTCATTCCGCAGGTGTTCCTATCAGTTCTGTAAGCTATATCTTCAAACGTTCCCAGTTTGTGACCTAGTCTGCTCTTTCCCAGCAGCGCATTTAGTCTATTTTTTCATCCAACTTATTCCCCCACCTCCTCTTTTGTTTTTATTACTTTATTTTTTGCACTTGCAGTTGGCCAATTCAGTTTCTGGTGTCCGGCACCTGTAGCCTGTACCCAATACTTATTTGAATAAACAGCGGGGATGCCCTTGGTCCCGTGGTTTAATTCCCGTCCTTGGTATTCTAGCGACATATCAGTTGGGGCAGTGCACTGCTCTGTATCATTAGAATCATCAAACAGTCTTTTGTTTCTTTCTAAGGATCTTCATACCGCGCTCAGTGGAGAATTTGCCCAGACACACACACATAAGGACTCCACTTGTTCATTACTGACAGACAATGGTGGATATCCAGTAACTGGATTAGGGCCGACGGATTCATCATTCTCTCCCTTTTTGGTGAATCCTAACAGCATCTTTCGTGTCACTGTTGTTGTTGTTGCTGTTGTTGTTGTTGTTTTGTGCCAGTTGCAAGTTTGAGAGTGGCAACATAGGGGCCCAGTCTATAAAGTCCACACGTTTGGTCTTCCCCCAGTGTCATCCGTTCCATCTCGGATATTCTTCGAACCATTCCTGGAAGTCAACAGTCGGGCCATGTGTCAGTGGGATGAAACTCCAGAGAGAGCTTGAAAGCAGGTCTTTAGTGATCAACCCTACCTCCCTCTTTCCTTGTTTTAGACAAATGTGTCGGCCCTGAACTCTTACAGTATTTAGAGAGCCAGACCACATCAAGTTCATGAGTCACAGATGCCCTTCTGCCACCAGGGTTTGTTTTTCCTGGCGCTTGCGGGATTCGATCCGTTTGGATGGGTGGGCGACTCAAAGCGTGCTTTTTTTAACGAATGCCTTACTCACTCCGAAAAACCTATACCTATTACAGAATGTTAGACATATGAAGTTGCCTCTTGTTCCTCCTCTACCAGATCCTAAATTTTTCAGCTACCGCCGGTAATCTGGACTTCTTTTGACCATAAATACTGAGCTGTTTTATGAGGTCAAAACCTGAGAGCCCACAAATGCCCCTGCTTCAAATCTGTAAGGCACTGACTTTGGCCTGGAAGCCATATTCTCTCAAGCTGCTTGCTAGACGCGCACACATCCAGTTTGTAGATGTGAGCTTGCTCATTTTTGTTCTTGTATCATAAGCTTAAGGAAAGAAGACGACGAAAAAGCGGAATAGGAAGCTCAACAACAGCATCAGCGACGACAAAAACAACAACAACAAAAAGAAACCCAACAACAGCAACAACAACGACGACAACAAAAACAACAACAACAATAGATCATAGCCTGTAACAAAAAAAAAAAAAAAAAAAAAAAAAAAACTATTTTGAAAAGTCTCAGACTCAGAGACAAAGAAAGTCACCTGGAATATTGTGAAAAGCAGATGGCAAGCATTCGCAGGGTCGTATGAACCGCTTTTCTTCCCTAAGTTGTGTTGTTTAGTAGTCAGATTGCCCTCTTTGACAATCAGCGTCAGATTCTCCAGATATCCAGTCTGAGAATTAGCGATTAATCGGTGACGTGAAAGACCGGATGCCTCCACTGTCACTTTCCTTTTGTCGCCACCAGTGACAAAATACAGGAAGGTGAGCACCATTAAGGAACCGTGAGGAATGGTGATGGTATCTTGGACAACAAGTCGACTTTCCCGTAGAGTTTGGAAGCCTAAGTTTGGTGTCCATGTTAAATAAGCCAGCACACCTTGCACACATGTACTTGCGTGAAACGAGCATTGGAAAGATGAGATTAAACACACATGCAAATGCATTGGTAGAACAGAAAATCAACAAAAGCGCAATGCTATGTCTACACAAAGTTTGATTTTACTAACAAAATCGTTTATGTCTGCATTGTGGCGCAAATGAAAATGCTGTGCAAATGACAATTCCTTCAGGAAAATCGGTACTGTCAGTGATTCTGATGCCAATAAGAATTGGTGAACGCACTACTGCCATTCTCAACACAAACAGTGCTAATGGTGATTGTTATTTGTAGTTAGATGACTGCCAAGCATTTCAATCGTCTAGCTGTAGTAACCACATGCACTGGCTATAGAACAAAGTTATTTCACACCTTCGTTTTAATACATCGTCGTTAACAGTAATACAATATATGTAATACAATCAATAGTTGAACAAGGCATGACCGCTGAACTCGTAACTGGTCTGTATGTGTGTGTGTGTGTGTTTAACGTCAGACACTAGAAAAGGAAATTATTGAGCCGTTACATACTGGGTTACACAGTTAAATGGAAACAGCTGATCTGACACTGAGGGTTTCTAAGGGGTGGGGGGGGGGGGGGGGGGGGGGGGGGGGGGGGGGAGCACGGTTCCGTGTTTGTGAAGGTGATTGTGGCTAGAAAATACATCTGACACCAACTGCTGCCTCCGCCTCCGCACCTGGTTCTGCGACTTAAACGTGAAACGATGAGTCCAGTCACTTTCGAATTTAAAAAAATCAAACCAGAAAGATAGATGATCTGACGTGACCAGCAGACATGCCATGATCAATTGCTTTCAAGTCTCCTCCCCACCACCAATAGTGTGTGGATGAGAGAGAGAGAGAGAGAGAGAGAGAGAGAGAGAGAGAGAGAGAGAGAGAGAGAGAGATCGGTAGTTTGGAAGAAGGGGCTTCTCAGGGAGTAATCGTCAGTTTTATCTCAAGAATGACCAGATTCTGAGTGATGTCTATGCGGAGGAACTTGAAAGGTAACAAAACTGTTACCACGGAAAATCTGATCCACCGAACGTACGATCCTATGAGAACAGTGAGAGACGGTGGTGTGTCAGTGTGTAAAAAAAGACTTGTTCAAAACATGACAAAGCGGGCGTGAAGACACCTAGGCCTACTTGCAGCATATTTCCACATAGTTCCTGTCATGTGCTAGCGTACTGCAAGAAACACGTCATGACCAGCATGAATATGTTTTGTCTGCTGCCAGAAGGAAGACACGAAATGATAAGGGATAATGCAGTAGTGTGTACAATGCGTGCCTGGTAAGTTTTTTTTAAACTGGATTTTCTCATGTTTATCTATACTGCATGCTTTATTTGTAGCATTTTCCAACCCGATCGATGCAAAACTTTCTCAAACCTGCAGACCCTGGCAGTAGATGAAATAAATTCAGGAAAAAAGGTGAATCTCAAAAAACAGATGAAGGGTTGCCCCTGTACTTCAGAGGTAAGGGACGGGGAAACTCTAGAAGGACCTTAAGACATAACATGACCATAGCAACAAAAAGAATAATAAAGGAATGAAATAAAAGCAAACTGGATTAAATTCAAGACAAATAATAATAACAGTAATGATAATAATAATAACAATAATAATGATAATAAATGATAATAATAATAATAATAATAATGATAATGATAATAATAATAATGATAATAATAATAATAATAATAATAATAATAATAATAATGATAATAATAATAATGATAATAATAAAATAATAATAATAATAAAGTAAGGAGCAAAAAAACAACAACAAACAAACAAAACTTCTGCGATACCTATAAATTCGCCAGGAAACATTCCAGCGTACAGAATCAGTGAGTAAAACCGCTTTCTTGAACACCGTTTCAAGAAACAAATATTCCAAATCTTAGAAAGAAGCCCGACATGAAATCAGTGACAAGTCGCTAACACTGGATAAGGTAAGAAAAATGGTAACAAACACCGGACAAAAATCTTTGCCTGGAACTTATGAAATCCCTGTCATTGTACGATAACATTTACACCAGTGTTTTTGATTAACATCACAAGCTGCATTGATTAGCCTCGAGGAATTTTGATAACAGAAACTAATGGACAATAGCCGTTTGACTGTACGTTCCCAAAGACCAGCCGTCATGTGACACTAACCAGTTCAGGGCAAGATGACTTCTAAACATTGAGGAGAATTTTTAGGTCTCCGCCATGACCGCGATGCTAACTAAATACGTCACACATAACGAGTCCTTGACTTTGTCAGTCAAGAAGGGAGGCACGTCAGGGAGTGTCCGGCAGTGCAGAACATGCCACTATGACCTAGAAAGCAATTCAGAGAGCAAAGACAGAGAAAAAAAGGCCTCGACATGGTATGGCTCAATCAGACAATTCTGTATGAATCTATTCGACAGGTGACGATTCCAATGCGCCTCAAGATTCATGATTTCCAATAGAACATCCGAGATCTGTTGAAGAAATATTTTCATGGCTTCTCACGGAGGTTCTTTGTCAACGAATGCACAACATACTGGATTAAAGGAAACTTGGCATAGCCGTTGAATGGCCACTTTTCCTGTTTGTTTGTTTGTTTGTTTTTTTCTAAATTCGACGTCAGCTTAAAAGCAACCAGGCTCGGCAGAGCTCGGGAGGGGATACTAAATGTTTTATTCTAAAAGACTTCATAGAAATGCAATCATACTAAATGTCCCTTTAACAGCCTTCATAGATGATTCAATCATACTAAACGGCCCTTTAAAAGCCTTCATAGATGACTCAATCATACTAATGGCCCTTTAACACCTTCACAGATGACTCAATCGTTCTTTTCACCAAGAACGAGAAACTCACAAAATCCAGAAGCAGATAAATGATTGTTTTTTCATCCAGGTTCTCTTTCAAGCCAAAGAAAGTGTGTGTGTGTGTGTGTGTGTGTGTGTGTGATGTACTTCCGGATGAGTCTGTAAGCTGTCTTTTCAACTGCTCTTGAAAAAAATTGTGAATTTTGTGGAGTTAGTGAGCTAACTTGTATATTTTACATTTCACGTGTGTTCTTAACTTGTCGTGGACATTTGTGTCAAGTGCGTTCGTCGCCAATTGAAACAGTGAAGTGTTTTTGTATTTTTTAGAGTCGAGTCGTTTTTTTGCTAGTCAAGTAACTGACCTTCACCATGTCTCATGCTGGCCCAAGTGGTTTATCCGCTGAGATCTTGAAGAACATCAGGTTTGATGACCTTGATATTGAAGGGGCTGTTCTGGGCGCATGGAACGACAGAAATAAGCCGTGTCCGTCTGCCAAAGGCAAAGGGAAAGGGAAAAGAACAAGTGGGGTTAACAATGACGTCAATGGTGATGCTGGAGATATTGCGTCACGAGTTGTAGAACTCCTCGTTCCAGTTCTTGGGGCTACAATAAAGAAAGCTGTGGATGTCTGTATTAAGGAGGTGGTTACAGAACTGTCAGAAAAGGTGTCTGAAAAACTCAGATCTATTTCTGAGAAAGCTCAACAGGGACATCTTTTGCTGCGATACGAGCAGGATAGGCTGGATCAGTATCAGCGAAGGGAAACCATGAGAATCAATGGACTCAAAGAAGAGGAGAACGAAGATCTGGTGGAGAAAGTGATGGAGTTGGGGAAGAAAGTTGGGGTAGATCTAGAAATCAAGGACATATCTGTTGCGCATAGAACTGGCCTAAAAAACAAGAAAGCCCCAAGACCAGTGCTAGTGAAGTTCACTTCACGAAGAAGCAAGGCGAACCTCATGATGAGGAAGAGAGATCTGCGCAAGCATGACATGAAAGGAGTTTACCTGAACGATGAACTGACACCCCTACGCTTCAAATTATTCCAAATTTGTAAGGCAGCACCTGGTGTGGACAGGGTATCCACTACCCATGATGGCAAAATTGTTTGTCAGCTGAAGGCCGCCCCTGGGAGGAACAGCAGTGGCAGTGCGGGATCTTCCGGCAGCAACGCGGTGTACGTAGAGTCACCTGACGACCTTTTCCGGATCGGTGTGAGGAAGGTAGACTACACGGCGCTTGGGCTTCAGCACTTCATCTACACCAGCTAGGGGTTTGCCGGAGGTCGTGGTGATTCATCTGACTCATGTGTAGTCTCAACGTTATGTGCTTGTAGCTGTACTCATTCTTCATCTTGTCTATGTGTTGGTAATTGTTTCTATTCTTCCAATCAATCTTCTGATGAGCGATCATCTAGTGTGGTAACTTCTTCTGTGAATCCCTTTTGCTTGCAAACTTCCGTTTCTAATTGTGATGTCAACGATGATTATGTTCTTGATATGGATGTGGATCACACTGTTCGCCTGATCGTGAGCTGGCTTTTGTATCTTTAAATGTGTGTGGATTGCGTTCCCGTCTCCAGTGTTTGGAATTTGTGAACTATATTCAACTATTCGACATTGCCGTTTTCCTTGAGACTAAAACTGATGACCAAGATGCTTTATTTATCTCTGATTGCTTCAGTGACTGGGGATATGACATTAAACTGTTTAACAGAAAATGCCTGTCTAATCGACGTTCTGGTGGTATTGGAATAGCCATCAAAAGCAAGCTATCTACGTATGTGGAGATTTTACCTTATTCTGGTGGATGTGTGGCTTGGTGTCTATTAAAAAGATCATTGACAGGTTATGATAAAGACTGTCTGATTGGTGGCGTATACATTCCTCCCGAAGGTTCAGTTTATAGCAGTGTTGAACTGTTTGATGTGATTGAGACAGAATTGTTATCATTACAAGATAAATATAAGGATTGTTATGTTTTGTTGTTGGGCGATTTTAATGCTTATACTAAAAGTATGAATGATTTTATTGATATGAATCAGTTCATTCAGTCTGTGTTCTCTGATGTTCTCTGTGATATGAGCGAAGATAATTTCCAACCTTGTCAAAGATCATCTCAAGATAAGCAGAGGCCTAATAATTGTGGTTATCGTCTCTTAGATTTATGTAAATCACTGTCAATATACATTTTTAACGGAAGAATTGGTTCAGATGCTGGTATTGGAACATGCACATGTAAAGGAAGCACAGTTATTGATTATATCATTGGTTCTAGATATTTGATGGAAAATGCAAGTAAGTTTAAAGTTGATGTTTTTGATGCATTGTTCTCTGATGTGCATTGCCCATTATGCCTGTCTCTTCCAGTTAAAACCTGTTTTGTTTTCAATGAACCTAATGGTACTAAACACTCTCTGCATCAAAGGTATGATGGTGCAGAGATTAGAAGATGAGATAACAACAAATGTAATGAATATAAAGAACATTTAGCAAATTACAATGTTGATGAAATTGTAACTTTATTTGAACAAGGCACAATATCAATCAGTGAAATGAATAAGCGGTTTTCGTCAATTCAGCGAAGGATACATTTGGTACTTACTCTAATACTTACAATAATAGATATTCAATGAGGCAGAATCAAAGCTGGTTTGATAAGGAGTGTAAGGTTTCTCGAAGCCAGTACTTTAAAGCAAAGCGTAAAGTTAAATGTTCAAATACTGTGCCTAATCTAAATAATCTTGCTGCTAAAAGCAAAGAATATAAAAATGTTTTGAGACGATCTGAAAGAAGAGCAACGAGAAAATGGCATAGAGAATTGCGAGCTTTAAAAACTAGAAATCCAAGGGATTATTGGAGGAAAATTAAAGGCAAAAAAGCTTCATCGTGTCCTATACCTCTTGAAGAGCTTAAAAATCATTTCCAGTCCCTTAATCAAAATACTGGATGTAATGATATCATTTTTAGTAATGAAGTATCTGAAAGAAATATCAATCTAGACATTCTAAATGATTCAATTACTGAGGATGAAATTGAAAGAGTCATTAAATGTTTAAAGAATAATAAAGCAGCAGGAGTTGATTTAGTAAGGAATGAATATATAAAGAATAGTGTTCCTTATATGACAAAGTTTTATTGTTTATTGTTTAATCGTGTTTTGGATTCTGGTATTATACCAGAAGATTGGGTGACAGGGTTAATTGTACCACTCTATAAAGGCAAAGGAGATCAACAAGACTGCAATAACTACAGAGGGATAGCACTGTTGAGTTGTGTAGGCAAATTATTCACGTCAATTCTAAATAGCAGACTTACTTATTTTGTTGAAATAAATGGACTTATTTCAGAAAACCAAGCAGGTTTTAGACACATGCATTCAACGCTTGACCATGCTTTTGTTCTTAAATCATTGATTGACATGTTTGCAATCAACAATGGAAAATTATACTGTGCTTTTATTGATTACAGAAAGGCATTTGATTCTATTTGGAGGCATGCTTTATGGCACAAACTGATGAGTCAAGGCATATCTGGGAAAATACTGCACGTTGTAATCAATATGTATGATCAAATAAAATCGTGCATTTTTCTAAATGGTCAAAAATCAGAGTTCTTTGGCAGTTTTAGGGGAGTTCGTCAAGGAGAAAACCTTTCACCCTTATTGTTTTCATTATTTTTGAATGATCTACAACAGTTCCTTATTGACAATAACTGTTCTACTTTAGAATATGATTTAACGCAAGAGTTGAAACTTGAACAGTTTATTAAATTGCTTGTATTGTTATATGCTGATGATACAATTTTATTGGCAAATTCTAAATCAGCTTTGCAAAAAGAACTTAATGCCTTACATATATATTGCACGCAATGGCAGTTAGAAGTAAATCCAAAGAAAACAAAAATAGTTGTCTTTCATGGTCGAAATAGTATGCGTGAAATTTTT
>CM065738.1:20680160-20690160 GCA_033310375.1 Conus canariensis
AATGTATCATCTATATGAATTTCCCTGTGTGCTGCAAGCGTTTGCCTGCATTTTTGTTTCGGTATGGGAAGCGTTTATTTCTTCCTGGTCTTGGAGTTCCTGTATGACAAAAACATCCGTCAATGCAAACACTCAAATACTCTAACTGCAACATTGGCATTGCAGACATGGTGATGTGCGTGAAATGGTCTAATGCTTGGTTTCCAGGACACATGTAAGGTGGTAGTATCACCATCTGTGACATTCATATTACGGACGAGATGGTCGGTGGGAAATACATCAGTATTTAGTTCATAGACCGTTTGTTAGAAGAAATTACAAATTTACAGGCACCAAACAACGAACATTGGTGATGACAAATGCTGGTTCTATCCAACATTCATACAAGGTCGTAAAGTTCTAATGCTGAGGCAGAGTTTTCGAATATTTACATTATCAGCAGGTAAAGGAGGTGACAAAGGACATTTTATCTCTGTCCAGATGGATTCTAAATCAGTTTATTTTGATCACGTTGATACATGCTGATATGTACAGAAACTGCATGTCTAGTTTGGCTGTACTAGGGGCGTTTAGACGAAGTGTACAGCAGTTAGGATCCCATTTGTACTGCAGGAACCAAGACATTGAATGTGAGGAGATAGGTGTTTGGGGATCCACTCTGTAGCACTGATACATCCAATAGTTTCTTTTATTCGTAATAGAAATTAAGACTGACTGAAGTTCCCTACTGCTGGTCACAGTATATCAACATTGCCCTTTGAACAAAGCATTATGCTATGAAGAGGACAAATTGTTATGACCACTAGAAAGTGTACATTTAGAAAGAGGCAATCCAATATTCATGACTGTTCACAATAACAACAAACCTGGTCACAACAGAAGATATATGTGAAGATACAGAACTGCACGCGTCGCATCAACATGCTGGAATAAATACCAAAACATGGCAGAGAAAAAGGAAGGAGAGCGGGGAGTGTGTGTGTGTGTGTGTGTGTGTGTGTGTGTGTGTGTGTGTGTGTGTGTGGGGGGGGGGGGAGGAGGGGGGGGGGGGGGGCAGGGGGGAGGGGGTTGCTGAAGTCTCTCCAGCAGTTGTTTATAACACTTACATGGTGTCCAGGTTGTCATGAGAGACAGATTTATCCCCTTCACTTTGTGACCTCATGGTGTGCTCATTCCGGGTGCAGAAAAGGAGGGATAATCCTTATCTCTAAAGATCCTCCGGCAGAGGTTTCTCTATCTGACCTTTGCTTTTCTTAGTTAAGAAGAGTTCTGAGTCGGATAACAGCTGGTGGTCACATATAGCTGTTCTTTTCCGGAAGTGGTATGTGAGCTCAGCTGTGCCCGGTGATTTGCCTAGGACGAAAGAAAAAAAAAAAAAAAGGAGTGGCTTTGTTGCTTGCTCGGAATTTTTAGCTGTGGCTACAAGACCATGACTACTAGGGGTGAAAGCAAACCCAGGTGTTAAACGGAACTTTTTTCATGGTACAGGCCTGGGAATAAAGGACACCACATAGTTAACACAGATAACACCCTCCACAGTACAGACTTGAAAGCTGTTTGCGTTCGAGATGAGAACCGTTCTTCAGGTGTGGTATTTCCGCCCAGTTGAGGGCAGGTGGATGGAGAACACGTCTGAGTTTGACCATCGGAAATATACAAAGGACATCCTTAACGCGTCCCTGCCATGCTTTGCCCTCAGCTGAGGCAGATCCCAGAAGATGTTAACACCTATATGGACTGTCTTCATTAGTTGGTTAGATCATGGGTGGTCGATTTGAACCTTTGTTGTGTAACTTTCTTGTTGTTTACGGCCTTCGTTGTGTTGCCACCAGTGTTACTGACGTATGTTTTTTGGCTCCTTTCATAGACAATGTTCATGCATCCGCATTTCGTTTTCAGCGGTCTTGGAAGGAAAGATTGGGTGAGTGAAAAACTCGTCTATCAGGGGTGTGGCTGTTTGATGTGCCGGAGACTTGCCAAGTGATTTGGGCAGCCTCAGATTTCAAGCTGTTCACAGATCTGGAGTGCAGAGCTGCTAATTCTTCATGTATGTTGGCTAGTGAAGTCAGCTATGAGCTGAATATGCTCACTTTATACGTCAAACATTGTATTTGCAAGTGATTGAGAGTCTTGTATGGCACTCACGTACTTCACCGTTCTGTGGCATAGTGCCAGTGGCATGATAGATGATCGATGACCCATATCGAATAAGATACATGTATTTCACTAACAAAAGTATTACGAGTGACAAAAAGACTTGTACTGTTTCACCCGACTTTATGAAGATGTTTTAAAATAGTCACTCACCCAAACCTTTTCAAGATGGAGGGGGTTAGCGGGGTTTGAGATAGCGGGTCCAAGGTGACTTCGCGCAAGACACTTCAACAATACCATGTACATGCATTCCACTTGGTGTTTAATGCACCATTTGTCCATAGCAAGCAATAGACTCTGCAATATATTTGAACAGTTGATATAAAGTACAGCATATGCCAGCATTAAGCAATACACTCTAGAAGATGGCACAATACGAGGAATGAAACGTACCATTGTCCAGTTTATGAAACATACTCTGGAATTTGGCATAGTGGTTGGTGTGTAAAACTTCTTTTGTGAATTCTAGGATTTTCATTGTTCTCTGTAACTCGGATTTAAATAAGAACTTCATCGCCTACCTTGCGCTGAAGAAAGCTAAGTGACAAATTCGTTCATTTTCTTTGTACTATTTGTTTATGTCTTGCCTGAAGAAGACCTAAGAGGTCGAAACGCGTCGTGTTTTGTCTTGTGACTCATTTGTCCACGTTTCTCTTGGCAGTTCGCTAACATTTATTTAAGATGTGTTTAGATTTCCGCCTGCAGTCGTCTCACTTTGCAACTACCTCGGATTTATATGGGAAACAAATTAGTTTAAAACAAAATGTAACACACAGTCATGCCTACCTTTTTTATATCAATCTCTTCTTTTCTTTTTGGCTGTGTTTTGTGTCGCTTGTTTGTTCTTGTTTTAGGTACGTCACGTGCAAACCTTAACCCATAAGACAAAAAGATCATGAAACATCTCAAACATAGATTTCTGTGCCGTTTATTTGGAAGAGAATAGACTACTTAAAACAAACAAAAAAACTTGTTCGAAATACAACGCGTGCACACACACACACACACACACACACACACACACCACACACACACACACACACACACAAATGAGGTTCGTGGAACATACACACTTTTGCATGCATATTCACACACACTCACACGCAAATGCGCGCACAAGCACACGCGCACATGTGTGTTCATGCATGTTTGCCCGCGTGCATGTGCACATTTGCAGGCTGACAATTTATGACACATATCTTGTACACGCAACCTGTCTCTCACAGGGAAGGGAGAGACAGACGATCGCAGGCGACAGGCCGAGATGGTACTATGACAGGCCCCATCGACTACAGGGAACGCATGAATTTCGCGGGTCATTGCCTGAACTCGGCACCTTTTTTAGAATTTTTTTTTCTATTTAATCGGGCTATGAAACTTGTGCACCGCGGTTGTTCAGCCCCTTTTGCGACAGTAGCGTTTGTTTCTAAGACAATGTTCTTCCGAGCTTTGAAGGTGTTTGACGTTGCCCAGCTGTTACGTCTTGTGTGGTTCCTTGAAAGTACCGAGTTCAGATATTTTCCGGCAATGGCCGGCGCGTTTAACTTTCAGTTTGTATGTTAAACACACCACTTTACAAAATTAAATTTCAAATTTAATAGAAGAAATATGTTCCGGGCGATGTCAATTGTGTTTTGTTTACTTCCTCCATGAGGTTTAATGACCGAGACTCGCTCAAATCACACAAAATGCAATCCGTTCTGGAAAGATCTCTAAAGTAAGCTTAAAACGGGAGCGTGTCATTGGTCCCAAGGTCCAGTTGCCCCAAGGTTCATTGGTCCCAAGTTTTGTTGGTCACAAGGTCAGTTGGTCCCAAGGTTCATTGGTCCCAAGGTTTGTTGGTCCCAAGGTCCGTTGGTTCCAAGGGCCGTTATATATTTCACAGATTTATATGGACCTTGGGACCAACTTGGGACTGACCTTGGGACCAATGACCTTGGGAAGGACCAATGGCATGACCCCCTTAAAACTACCACTACTTGTCCCACCGCTGTCTATAGAAATATTGATTCAATGCTGTCTTTATCAAAAGCGTTTTATTTTTATCCTGTGACCGGAACATTAGTTGACAAAGAGCGTTAAACCTTGATTCAATGAAGCCTTTTTCAAAGCGGTGTCATTTTTTTTCCCGTGACCGGAACTTCATTTTCGACGTCGGCAAAGAAACAATGCTGATTTTTATTTTTTTTTTTCTCTGTGACCGGAAGATTTATTTTTTTACCTCGGCGAAGAGCGATTCTCTTCCCTTGACTCCGAGATATCTCCACCCTCTTGTCTGTCCCACTGTCTAGTGTGACCACCCCATGTAGGCCAAACTCGGTGTATTCATATTCCATTCTTTTACGTTAATGTTGTGAATATCTTAGCTAATTGGCTTGGGCAATGTGTACCACTTTTCACAAAAAAAATCCTTTCAAAAATAAACTCGTAGTGCCGACGCCGCACATGAGCGCCCGGCGGCTTCGGAATTATGTCAGCTGATTTACACCACTGCAGAAAGTCGTTTAGAATTACGCCGTTGGTGTCGCGCCAGTGAAGATTATTTTCCGGTGGGACTATTTTCCTAACAGTATGTTACCCATCTTGTATGCATGATTTTTTTCTTCTAATTGGCAGTCACTGCACAAAAGTTTGATGGCGGCAAGCAATTCATAACATTCCATTTCTTTCACTAATTTAGATAGGTTGTAGCCGTAGCGGACGCACCCCCCCCCCCTTCCCCTTTCTCTAAATTAAAAAGGAAAGTATAGGGGAGACAATTCATGGATCAGCTGCAGCTATTTTCCTTGTTCCCATTTTCCTCTGTTGTGAAATATGACAAACTAAGATAAAAACAAAAGTTATTTAATCTTTATTAGGGGAGCTTCTTTGTGCTTTCAATTGTGTACACTGGATTCCAATGTTTTTGACATGCCTATGCACCTGTATTTTACCAATATAAAATAATTTCAGGCAGGCGGAAAACATATTGAGTTGTACCAAAACCATCGGTTTCCATTTGGTACTGTGAAACCGAACTCTATGGGTGAAAAAGGTGACATAATACAGCGTAATATTCTGGCTTATTCGGCCCATTTTGCAGCAGCTGAGGAAACCAAAACCGTTGAAATGAGATGTATAAGAAAGACGTCGGTACATTTAGTTACATATGAGCTGTCACTAGTGTCGTGCATCTGCACAGTTCTGCTGTGATTTTGAAGCCTTTTCCAAGGTGAAATACTGCATGTTCTTACGTTTGAAACAGCTGCGCTCTTTAGCCCGCGTAGGATATTGAAAACATTGACACGGCGGCATAATCTGTTGAACTGATTTTTTTTTTCTTTGTTACTTTTCAACTTATAAAGCGGATGCCACAGTAGTGATTTTGTTGACGGCCAGAGTGTCATCCCGCTTACGTTACATCCACACGGGCGACTTCCAGTCAAGCAAGTCCAGTTAAGCAGTACCTATTTAAACCACTGCGAGGAAACCCAGCACTGCAACAACCCAATAGAAACTCGGCATCCTCGCTTTAAAGTTGCAAACGGACTCAAAATCTTAAAAAAACAAACAAACAAACAAAAAAAAACGAGGGGGTTAGAATAAGGGTAGGGGAAATGTTTGAAAAAAGAGGGGGTTAGGATAAGGGAAAGGGGTGGGGTGTTTCTCATTTCCAGACGTCAAGTTGGGGTTATGATTTCCGTTCAAAACGTTGTTCATGTGGGGGTGGATTGAATTAGAACTGAATCTTGAAGTTTCTCTCATTTGCTAGTGGACTGTGTTTTTGCGTAGACCCTGAGGATGACAGGGACGACGCCCCTGGGCCATCCCGGTGTCCCCGGCGTCCCCTGAGCAACAGCCCACGGGAGTGGGTTTACCCATATAGCACATGGTTGCAAAACTACGGACATGCCGTGCCCCCACGTCCCCGGGCCTCTCGGGTAGGTCCCCCTGCTGCTGCTCCCCTAGTGGTAGGTAGGCTTTTTGGTCCAGACAATAACCCCGACGCTGACATTGACTTCGACGGACGAGGTGGTATTCTATTACACCTCGTCAGACAACAACGACGACAAAGACAGACGAACTTTCAAGCTGACAAATGACATACCGACAAAACGACGAAGACGGACAAAGCGACGAACGACGGTTCCCCCGCGACCGGTGCGACGTTCTGCCCGGGTAAGCAGGCCTCCAGAGAGGTATCGGGCAGAAGATTTCCGCATGGAGAGTTATCTCTGGAGGTTGGGGGAACCAGACATGGACTGGGACCGGAGCAGTGTAGGGTCCCAGGAGCAGCAACCTCCTCCCCCTGTAGCTGGCTCCCCTTCTTCCGTCATGTCGTCCTTCCTTGGCCAGCCGGCAGGGTGCGAGATCGATGTAGATTGGGTTGGTGGGGAGGGGTGTCTGAGCCCTCCGTACACCAGAGAATACGTTATGCGTCGCTCTGCGCGTATTCGTAGGCCCCCGCTTGGGTACCAGTCCGTCGACTTCCATACGGACAGAAATAGTAGGGCCAGACGTTGAAGTACTTGTCCAGTGGGAGGGAGGGGGGGGGGGGGGAGGGGGGAGGGGGGAGACATGTTGAGTGGGATGTTGGGGATGGCTGTGTGACCCCTCCTTATACCAGAGAGGACCTTTTGCGCCGCTCTGTCCGTATCCCTAGGTCCCCAGATAGGTATCAGTCCATTGACTTTCGTACGGAGCCTTACCTCCGATGATTAGAGAGAAAGAGGAGGGGCAGACATTGAAATGTAGGAGTAGAGACCTGCAGAGAAATGGTGATAGGATAGCTTTAGTGTAGGAAATGTAGAATAGATGGTGTAGTGATATAAAGGTTGGCCGATTAGATAATATAGGAAATTAGTATTGGAAAATTAGATAGCTCTTTCTGTGTGAGATGTCTCTTTATACCCTCTGTCAACATTTCTGTGGCGTTCTATATGTGTTGAGTTCTAATTCTGTGTCGTTCTCTTTATTTTGCCAGCTACAGCAGTAGTCTGATTATAAACTTTTTTTTAATATTGACTTAAGATGGAAATGTAGTCCCAGATTACCATGTAATATATCAATGCATCTTTTTTTCAAATCTGTTGAGTTTATACGTTGGACCATGTACGCAAAGGCCCAGGCGTTAGGGATGTTAGGGTTTAGCTGTAGGTATTTAAAAATTAGAGTAGGTTAGCATAGCATAGGGAGGCCGGCATGGCAACTTTTTTTTCTTTAATTCTGGTTATGAATGTTATCACCTTTCTAGTTGATAAGTAGGTTAAACGAAGGGTTCTTATCGTTATTGAAAGACAGCTAATGATGTGATGCCTTAAGAAATGTGTAGAAACTGACCTCATGGATTCTGACCTTAAGAAAAGAAAAGTTGGTTTGAGTGAATTCGACTTTTAATGATGAAAAGGGCAAGCCCTTGCTCTGAAAGTTTTGCTGAGTGTTTGGAGTGTCCGTTGAGCAGTCTTCGTCGTGCTATGTTTGGAAACGTAGATCTTTTGTTAAAAGGTGGTAGAGGATTTGTACCCTTTTCCTAGGACAAACCGGTGGTAGTGCTGTTCACCTTTTATGTTGTCTTTTACATCGTTCTGCAGATATTGTTCTGACAAGTCAAGATATAGTAGTAATGCACTCGCACCTCTCTCTCTGAGTGAAAATAACTTGTGACGCACACTTTGCACGCTTGTGCACATGTATAATATGAAAAAAACCCCACTTTTTTCTGTCATGAAATAGATGATTTCAGTCAGTTTTGCATGTTGCTTTTTCTGTAATGAAATAGATCATTTCAGTCAGTTTCACGTGTTGCCGAGCAGAATTCTCAAGACATCTGAATCGCGTTGCTTCCTAAAAGCAGATTTGCGTGGTGTTTTTTTTAAATGTCTTTTATCTTGTATGAGAGATCCAGGTAATGGAATACTGTTTTGAATTTTTTTTTTTAATTCTCTTTACACTTTCCCTCCTCTGTTCCTGCTTTTTTCTTATCCACCCCCTCCAATCGAGAGAAATGCCAGGGTGTACCTTTTTTTCAGTCCCTTAGCAGTAAGTAAATGCATTTTTTCCTCCCTGCAAAAGCGAAGACCTGCGTGCGTACATCTGTGCGCGCGTATATGGTTGCTGCGCATTTGTCTGTCTAAGCGCAGATTGACGGTATCCATGCACTTGTTACACGAGTTAAGCACGTGCGCGATTAAGTGTGGAAATTGGTTTTGCATAGGACGCATCTATATATGTAGACAGGCGCCCACATGTAATTATGATACACTTATACATTCAAACAGTATATTACTAAGCACCATTTCAGCAATTTGCAGAGCAGTTCGGCGATGTTATGATTGCAAGAAATATTGAATGATAAGCAAATCTTGTTCTTGTGTCTTAAATAAGGGGAGATAAACGTTCATATCTGCAGTGGTAAGTAATTTTTCCTAAATCACAGTGCATGCTTGAGTAGGTGCATGGAGAATGATTAACACTCGTCAGAACAAGCCTTTAATAAGGTTATAGTCTCCAATTAAAAAGATGTATCCAAAGGGCCACTACTCACTAACGTATCATGACCCCTAGTTAACTATCGGTGTTCAAAAAGTTAATTGTTTCTCCTGAGGGACCTCGGAAAAACCTAACTTCACTTCTCTGCCTTTTAGGTTTTAACCAGAATGCTATCCCAGAAAAAGGCTGGTGTGCAATACCATAGTATGTTTGTTGAATTTTAAAAAAACACACCAGAGGTCCCACCTAAGAAGCAAAAGTAAATTATGAAACAACAGAATAAGCTACATTTTCTTTCATTTATTACTCCCCGTTCACACACGCAAGCGCAAATACTGGTTGTTAGGCAGAATTATCTACCACTGCAGATATGAAAGCTTATCTCCCCCTATTTTTTTTTCAATCTTAGACTTAAGAGCAAGCTTTGTTTATAATTCAATATTACATATAATTATGTATATTATATATCCCCCCCCAGCTACTATTGACATCAAGTGTGTTTAAAAAAAACTGTTTATGTGAAGCGAGGGTGGGTCGTTTAAATCGGATGTTTGCAGTTTGTACCTGAAGTTTCAGGAGGCACGCACGTTGCACTGCATCCTTAATGTGACAGAGGTGTGCATAGTAACCCTTCTTTCATATACTTATGTCGTCCAAATGTATTCAGTTGTGCAGCTGCAAAAAAGCATCCTTTTATGTTCTTTGAAGAATCTGTTTTGCCTTTTGATTTTCTAATGTCATTCATGTTCACATTTGCCTGTGACTTACAGTATAATGGCGAAGCCGTTTTCAGTCCTGCTTTGCTAAGGTTCTGAATTTTCCGCTTTGCTTTCTCAATTTGCTTTTTGCTTTTGATAGCTCGTTGAAAATTTCCAGGTGAAGTCATACAACTGGCAGTCGATGCTTTTAGGAACATCATATGGAATACCAGTGCATCGAAGACTTTCCCTTTTACGGGTGTTGTTCAGACCATCGCTTTATTCTTTTATTTTCCACTTTTCCAGACCATTTGTCTTATATATTACACGCTCACTTGTTTAGGAAATGGCAGCCAAGTATTTTCGGTGTTTCCTAAAATCATGCGGTCTTTCTTCTGTTTTTTGCCTTATACCGGTTGAGGTATCTGTAGCTCTATGCCCGCAGACACCTGGAATATATTTTTGGGCATTCTGTTGTCTGCAAACTATTGGACTGCTATTGTTGCGTCATGGCCTTCAATTCTAAACTAATCCCGTTGATATTGCTACTTCCAGTTTTAACTGCAAGCAGTCCTACTGCAAGCATGAAAATGTGAGAAAATGAGCATCCTTCCTATTTTAAGTTGTTTTTTTGTTTGTTTGTTTGTTTAAATGTTTTAATAGTCGCCCATAGTGCGTTC
>CM065738.1:20695160-20712660 GCA_033310375.1 Conus canariensis
GCGGTTGGCTCAACTGAAAGGGTCAGAAATAAGTCAGAAAAGATCACTGGTTTCCGACACTGTGTATGTGGGTATATTTTTTCTTTGTGTGCAAAGATCGATTTCCAGATGCTGCATTTGTGCTTATGATTTTGTTTTGTTTTTGTGCAAAGGCTTGATCGTGTTGTGAGAGCGCGCGTGCCTGCGTTTGTGTGTGTGCGCGCTTCAAGAGTGCGAGTGTTTTTCAAGAGTGTGTAAGTGTCCGGTCATGTATGTAATGATCCGCTATATAGAGTTCTGCTAGGCATTACTAAGAGGTCCCAGACCAACCAATAGTCGTTGAAAACGATTTAGCTTATTTTGTGGAAAACCTCTATTAGGTATGAGGGTGATGTGCCTCTTGCCCGTCTTTGCCATGTGTGCACGAGCGTAAGGCTGGGCGTTTTGATGCGAGTGTGTGTGTGTGTGTGTGTGTGTGTGTGTGTGTGTGTGTGTGTGTGTGTGTGTTATATATATATATATATATATATATATTGTGTGTGTGTGTGTGTGTGTGTGTGTGTGTGTGTGTGTGTGTGTGTGTGTGAGCGAGAGAGCATGCGAGAACATATGCAGTGATGCTCTGAATGAATGTTTCTAGTGGGATCTTTGAATAGCAAAGGTTTTTTTTTTTCAAACTGTACATTTTGACTTTGGGAGATAACGTGATGGTCAGACACCCCTGATGCCCTGTGATGTCTGATGGTATGAAGTTTGTGCTCGGAAACACGCAACTTCAAACTGACTTTTTTTGTCTCTTTTCCACAAAGGTATTTTTCGTTCAATTGTTCATTTCTATTGGAGCCTTTTCAGATCGTTAGTTGCGCCGTGACTTGGATATAACGACTGGAAATGTAGGATCTGTCGGTTATGGTATCGATATAACACCGTGCTTATAACATGGAAGTAAGTTATATCCTGCCGTTCACTTGGTCATCGCGCTAGTAGTTATGTATTTGTCGTTCAAGTAACCCATTTTGTTTCGTTTTTAGACTGAATATACATGAAATTTACTAAAGAAACGTTTATTACTTAAAAGTTTCTAAATGTACATACTAGTAACGTTTAGGTAATAAACATTTTTGTTATTACATTTCATGCATATTCAGTCTTGTAACATATTTACCTGCGTTGACGATTCTTTCGTTAATTTCTTCCCTTTATTAAAGCTTAGCCCTTATCCATCCACTAGAAAGTTGGTGACATATTGTGTATATATGCATATATGCAGTCTTGTGTGGTTAATCTGGACATGGCAGATAACCATACCACGTGGTGTAATTTGGACATGGCAGATAGCCATACCTTGTGTAATATGGACATCGGCAGACGGCCATACCTTGTGTAATTTGGACATTGGCAGATAGCCTCACCTTGTAGTTTTCCGTTTTAAGTCTTGTGTGTGTGCATCATGGACAATGGCAGATAGCCATATCTTTTAGCTTTGGCAGATAGCCATACCTTGTAGTTTTCAGTTAAGCCTTGTGTGTGTGTGTGTGTGTGTGTGTGTGTGTGTGTGTGTGTGTGTGTGTGTGTGTGTGTGTGTGTTTTTGTTGTTGTTGTTGTTTTGTTCTTGTTCTTCTTCTTCTTCTTCAGTTTAACGTCCTTCCACTAGAAGTGATTCGGACGTGTGTGTGTGTGTGTGTGTGTGTGTGTGTGTGTGTGTGTGTGTGTGTGTAGTCTGGACCTTGGCAGATAGCCATACCTGTAGTATTCAGAAAAGTCTCGTGTGTGTGTGTTTCTGGACAATGGCAGATAGCCAAACAATCCGTGTAAACATTTTTTTAGTTTTAACTCGATGTGTTCCGGACAATGGCAGATAGCCAAACATTCCGGGTAAATAATTGTTTTACTTTAACTCGGTGTGTTTATCCTGGACATTGGCAGATGACACACTCAGTATTGATGGTGGTTTTGTGGTTAACCAGCAGCTGCATGTCAATGCCCATGCCATGGAAGGCGTTGGGAAAGGGAGGCCAGTTGGTGAGAGGGGTGAGGATGGTGGTCATGTCGGTGGGATGGCGAGGCAGGGGAAAGACGCAGAGAGATGTGTTCGATGATCACAGGGATAACATTGATTTATGACATCTCTTGAGACCAGTGAACACATGCGAGGGCAGTGTGTGTGTGATGGCGCGCGCGCGCGCGCGCGTGTGTGTGTGTGTGTGTGTGTGTGTGTGTGCGCGCGTAAGAGCGCGCATGTTGTGTGAGTGAGTGCGCGCGCGTGTGTGTAGGGATAACTTGTTGCTTGCCCTGTGTTGGTAAAACTAACAATTTGGAGGACTTGATTAAAGTATTGTGCGTGACGGTTTGTTCTGTTTACAAAGGAATGAAGGTTCGAAGGGATTGATGGTGGTGGTCGGTTGAGGATTTGGAGAAGGATGGGTGACGAAAAATGGTGTACGTGGTGTGTGCTCACGGCATATTTACAGGGACTCTTACGTGAATCTCTTTTTTTTTTTTGCGCAGGCGTCTCTGACCGATGTGGACGTGGGAGGAGCTGGATGTGTGGTGTCTGTGGGTGTGCAGTTGAACACAAAAGCATAACATTTGTGCTTGTGCTGAAATTTGAGCTAACCAGTGAATAGGAGGGCTGTTTGAGAGTATTATGTGTATTTGACACCAAGTGCTTCGTTATCATGAGAAGGATAGGGATGGTTGTCTGAGACGGGTTGGCGAGGGGGGTGGGGGTGGGGGGGGGGTAGCAGATGGACTGGGGAGAATGGGGTGGAGTGTGGGACATTTGATGGAATGAAATTGCATTTAAAAATTAACTTTGTTTTGTGTGCAGGTGACCATTTTCAAGGCAGATATCTCAAGATAGCTAAAGACTGGGAGGGCCAGACCTGAGGGGGGGGGGGGGGGGGGGGGGGGGGGGGTGTGTGTGTGTGTGTGTGAAGCTATTGTCAAGTTGAATGAATTTTCTGGTAAAAAGACTGGCGGTAGGTGGCATTTGGGGGAAGGTGGACAGGGGAAGTGATATGCAGGAATGTGTGATTTAATGTGCAGACCTTTCTGTGTAGGTATCTGAGAACAGCCAAAGACTCTTTGTGTGAACTGGCAAACGTGTTGGCATGCTGAAGGTGACTTCCCAAGGGTTAAAGACGTGCACGCCCTGATGACGGTAAGATCTTCCTATGGGATCCGAGTTGTATGCGGCACGAACGTGAGTGCATGGCAACACGTGGGTAAGTGCGTAGCCATAAAACTTGGGTCTCTGGTCTCAAATATCCAGGCCAGGTTAAACAGATAACAGTGCACTCCTCCAGAGGCTGCAGTGCTGTTGTGACTGGGGCCTTCAGAAACACCGCTGAGTGTCTTTTTTTTCGAAAGTTGTCAGATTCGATAATGTATCACCAATATTGATGTAATGATATATATTGTCAGGATGGCATCCTGCGTACTTCTTTACCATATAGCTTTTTTGTTGATGCATTTGACGTACATGTTTTGGTACTGTCTTCAGGTTTGAGAGGCTTTTAAAAAGGGACATGTGAAGCAACAACAGAGGGGAATGATGTTCCGTCTTTGTGTGTGTGTAATTTACAGTTGATTCTTGGCCATTATATTGACTTGTCAGAAGCATTCCCACCTATCTTATCTTGTCAAGTCGATTGAAGCTTGTGTTTCTCAGACCATTGCAATATCATACATTTGACCGCATCCATCTGTATAATTCATGTGTATGGTTCCATACTGTTAACTTTTTGTAAATGTATGAACTGTGTTCAGTCATTGCATGAAGTCCTTATCCGTTCCTTTACAGTTTGCATGCATTTTTTTCTGGCACAAATTCTTCCAGCATGTCTGCATGTTTTCTCCCCTTCACTAACAATAACATAAATTGATGTTTGATTGGATGCTTAGGTTCCCAAGGAGTCAAATAAGACATATTTTGTGTGTACAAATATACATTACGGAGCTTTTTGCACTTAACTTGTCTAGTTAGTTCAAGGAAGGCGTGTTACAAATGCTGCATTTAATGTGAACGCATTTTATTCAGGTGTCTTGAGAACCAGGTAAGGAATCCACACTGAAAAGCATGGTAGGTGCTGAACACTTGGTAAAGAAAATGAGGTGCAGTTTACTTATAGTTCACGACTGGCAACAGTGACGGTTTCTGAACGTGTTTTAAATAAGGATGCTGTTGTATTGGGAATAGGTTGCAATGATTTTCTTTTGTTCATACTTGAGTCATAGGGCTGAGCAGTGTATTATGTTGGCGCCCTGGTTTCATTTCACTGGATCTGGGCATGTTGTCTGAATAGATCAATAGATTGAAATGTGCAGACTGACTTTTTCAGTAAATCGGCTGACCCAAGATACAGCCCAGAGACCCTGAAGAGGTCTGTGGGATCTAGAGTGGTACGCTTCACACGTAACATAAGTGCGCCACCACGAAACTAAGGTAATATTTATCAGGGTATCGGTGCCAAACTGGAACACTCTACTATACCTTTTCAAAAAATGTATTTCCAGATGTATGTGTGCTGCTGATAAGTTTTAAAGTAGCCAAACCAGACCACACCTTTGGCAAAACCCTGTGCAGCTCAGATGTGATGCTTCCACTAGCACATGCCTTTTAAAGTCTGACGACTGTGTGTCTAATTGAGTTGGTTTTGTTCTAAGGTGGCTACCCATGTTCCTTGAAGCTGGTGTAAATGGGACGGTCATGTGAGCCTCCACCTCCACCTCGCAGCTAAGGAAAATGCCACCCACCGCCACGTAGCGACGAAGGAACATCGTGTCAACCACCACCACTTCGCAGCAAAGGAACATCATGTCACCCACCGCCACCGCCGCAACGGAAGAACATCATGTCACCCACCGCCACCTAGCAACGAAGGAACATCGTGCCAACCACCGCCAGTGTACAACTAAGAACATGTCACCCACCACGTTCCAGGAATGTATCGCCAACCATCTCTTCCAGCCAGGGAACATTTTGAAGCAGATGCTCTTTACAGAGACGGGAAGAATGCCTCGTCTTTTCGAGAAAATAGACCGCATACCGTCTTTGAAACAAATCACTTCAGTTCCGTGGCGCTCCCATTCTCCTACCACTCACCCCCCCCCCTCCCTCCTTATACCATTACTCCTCCGCCTTATACCATTCCTCCTCCCCCTTTTTGTACTTGAATGCAAGTGTCCATCTGTATGCATTTTGTATGTTTTGCATGTATTCTACGTAACGTGGACAGAATTCTGGGAAATAAATATTTCCATTAAATGAGGGTTTTCCTGGCTTAAAATGTATTTCAACTCTCTTTCCCCAGATGCGAATTAGTTATGCGGCTACACCATCCCCCCCCCCCCCCCCTCCGCCCTGTACATCCGTTCTAACTCCCATGTTCTTTTCATGTGTATTTTCCTATAGTAAATGAAACTAAGGTTTGCTGCTTCTTTCTGCCAGCAACGTTTTGGTCAAAGTGGACATCCAAAAATAAAAGAGAACCCCCACCCCACTCCAGCCTTTCTCTTCTAGACTCGGTGATAAATGTTTCTCTTTAGGAAACAAAATCAGATAACTGCAGGCGGAACACACCCACTTCCCTTCCCCCTCCTCTTTTCTTTTTTGTTGTTTAATGATTTTAATGCATTTTGTAATATAACTTTCAGTGAACATCTCTCTGTCTCTGTCTGTCTCTGTCTCTCTTTCTCTCCTTAAGGTATGGTAAAGTAATGTTGCTTATAGCCCAGCCGACCGCAAAGGGTCATATCAGGGCTGTCACCGCGTTAAAGTCAGCTCAAAAGTCATTCAAGAAAAAAAAGTCATTCACACACCCCTTTAAAATACACCAACTAAAGCACACCGGCAATTTCGTTTCAAAATCATCTGTAAAATCTTAGATCAGATGTTGATCTCGCTCAGTTTCAAAGACCACCTCAGGTGGGACATCACTGAACAAGGTTTCCATGGACTCTGCTGTCCGGCAGGATAAGGGTGAGGCCCCTCACAAGTCCTAATCTGCCTTTTTATTGTTCTATCTTCTGCCTTTCATAACTGATCTTTTCTAAAAAAAAATTTCTTCCGTTCAAGCTTTCTTTTTCACATTCTTCTTTTCTTTGTAGTCTTCCTAAGATCTACCGCATTTGCCGTGCGGTGTGACCTGTGATTGAAGGGAATGAGATCCTCGTGATTGAGAGGGCAGGTGCTCTCAACACATCTCTTTGGCTTGGATCTCTTCCAGACAGGAGGTATACACTGGCCCAGGCAGATTCATTGGTTACCCCTGCGTGGCGCTGGGTCAAGATTGGCAGTTACCCAGCTGGTGGAGGTAACCCCTGTAGTGCTCGGCTCTCTGCCCTCGGGAATTCACCATGATCAGAGAAGATAGGGTTGGTCGGCTCCCGTTTGTCGTATATCCCTCCCAAAGTCTGAAAGGGGTCAAGATAGTGACTTCTTGGCCCTGGCCTCATGGTTGGGCTCCGTAATTGGTGGGTGAAGGGGAGATGAAGCAAAACACTTGAAGGGTGGCTTCTTCACCGGGGATTTCACGCTAGAAGGAAGAAAGGCTGTAACTGCGATAACCAGGAATTCGTATCTAGACAGTGACTCGGACGCGGACGCCGGCGGGGTTTGGGTTTCCTGGCTGCTGGTTGGGGGAGCCGAGTGGGGGGAGGGGGGGATCTGAGTTCTGGGTCTTTTTGCAGTCCGGAAGGATTTCCAGGAAATTGCGGGTGATCCTCAGTCGGTTAAAGAGGAGGTTGACCTCTACATTCCGTCTCCTGTAAGATGTTTCCACTGTCAACAGTTTGGCTGTGTTCGTAGTGGGTGCTCGGTGGTTGGGGTCGGGGTTGGGGGGGGGGGGGGTGGAGGGGGGGGTTGTGGTCGGTGCCGCGGGGCGTTCCATGAGAGGCCTTGTCAGGGACCGGCTCTTTACGCCAGTTGTGGTGGCGGCCGCCCCTCTTCCTCGCGGGACCGCCTTGGATGGAAGCTTGAGAAGAACATCGAGCGGCTGGGGACTGGGGAAAGGGTTCCGTTCCGCGGGGCTTGGGGGGGGGGGTGGGGTGGGGGGTGGGGGGGAGGAGCGGTGCTGGGCAGTCACCCTGGGTCGGCTTTGTCTTGATCTGCCTCTGTTGGAAGGGTTCAGGCGGTATCTCTGTCCTGTTGGACAGACCCATTTTTTTTTCTAAATGTACGCAAGAAACATCAACATGTGGATCAGGCAAACCGTTACGAAAATCAGCAACATCTCCAAATAAGACCAGTGCCCTCCGCGGAGGCGTTAAACCTGCTACCCCCAGTTTCGCCAGCAGTCCTATAAGTGTGCTGCTGAGCAGGTTGGAAAACAGCAGGCTCAGCCTCGCTCCCCTGGGAAGGACGGGAACAGGAAACCGACTCTTTCCCCCAAAGGCCCTGGAGCTTATACAAAGGCCCTGGAGCTTATACAAAGGTCCCTGAGGGGAAAACTGTGGAGGTGATAAGGGTTGATAGGCCTCCGTCTGCTTCATCCTCCACAAGAAAAAAGCGTCAGGAGAAAAAAAAACCTTCCTGGTCCCTATACAGATCAGCACAACACTGATCTCCACACCTCGCCGCTATAGGGATGAGCATAATTCTCACCTCCACCCACTGCCTTTATGGAGATGAGCTACTGCTGACACCACCACTATAAAGATGAGCACAATTCTGGCCTCCATACCTCGCCCCCACAGGATTGAACATAATTCTGACCTCCACATCCCGCCCCTATAGAGATGAGCAAACTTTTGACCCCCGCACCTCGCACCTACATGAATGAGTACAATTCTTACCTCCATAAAACGCCCCTATAAGATGAGCGTAATTCTGACCTTCACACCTCACCCTAAAATAGATGAGCATTATTTGACCTCCACACACCACTCCTAAAGACATGAGCAGAATTTTGACCTCCACAACTCGCCCTTGTAGACACGAGCACAATTCTGTATTCCAGTTACTGGCACTTTAAGGATGAGCTTAGCCTGACTCCTATACACCACTTCTAAAGAGATGAGCACAATTCTGGCCTCCACACACTACCCCTATAGAGACACAACTCTGAACTCCACACACCGCCCCTGTAGTGATGTTCACAGTTCTGGCCTCTGCACCCTGCTCTTTTAGGAATTAGCACAATTCTGACCTCCACACATCCCCCATACAGAGAACAGCATACTTCTAACCTCCACACATCCTCCATACAGAGAACAGCATACTTCTGGCCTCCACACATCCCCCATACAGAGAAGAGCAAACTTCTGACCTCCACACATCCCCCATACAGAGAACAGCATACTTCTGACCTCCACACATCCCCCATACAGAGAAGAGTATACTTCTGACCTCCACACATCCCCCATACAGAGAAGAGCATACTTCTGACCTCCACACAATATCCCTCAAGAGAAGAGCTCAATTCTGCTGACCTCCAAAAACCACCTCTATAAGGATGAGCATAATTCTGAACTCTACACACTGCCTGTAAAGAGACGAGCACATCTCTGATCTCCGCTTATCACCACTATAGGGGATGAGCATAATCTGAAGACACATCGCCCCTATGGAGATGAGCATAATAAGGACATCCACACACCTTTCCTAAAGAGATGAGCTTAATTCTAATCTCCCCACACCGCCCCTATAGAGATGAGCACAATACTGACCTGAGTCATAAGGATAATTCCAACATTCACACAACACATCTACAGAGATGATGATAATTCCAACCTTCACACACCGTTCCTATACAGATGAGCATTTTCTGAACCCACACCGCCTCTACAGAAATTAACACAATTCTAACCTTCACACTCGGCTCTATAGAGATGAGCACAATTCTGATTATTCTGAGCTCAACAGCTTGCTCCTATAGGGATGAGAACAATTCTGACCTCAACACCTCGCCCCTATACAGGTGAGCAAACCTCTCACTTCCACACCTCTCCCTTATACAGATGAGCACAACTCTGAACTCCACACCTCGTCCCTACAGGGAGGAGCATAATTCTGACCTCCATCCAACACCGCTATCGACATAATTCTTGTCTCCACCCAACACCGCTATGAATACGAGCATAATTCTGGCCTCCACACCTCGCCCCTACAAGAGTGAGCATAATTCGGACCTCCACACATCGCCCCTACAGAGATAAATATAATTCTCACCTCCAAACCTCGCCCCTATAGAAAAGGGTACGATTCTGGCCTACACACCTCGCTCTTACAGGAATAAGCACAATTCCAACCCCCACACACCGCCCCTATAGAGATGAGCACAACTCTGAAGCTTCAAACCTCACCCCTATAGGGATGAGTATAATTCTGACCTCTACCGACCGTCCCCATAATGATGAGCATAGTTCTGACCTCCACACACCACCCCTATAGAGATAAGCATCATTCGGATCTCCAGGCAACGCACTGGCCTCCACACCTTGCCCGTACAGGAATGAGCAAAATTCCGACCTCCATATTCTGCTCCTATAAAGATGAGCACAATTCTGATCTCTGAACTCCGTCCCTATAGAGATGAGCACAATTCTGACCTCCACACCTCGTCCCTTTAGAGTTGAATATAATTCCAACTTCCACACATCGCCCCTATAGATATGAGCACAATTCTGACTTCCACACCTCACCACTACAGAGACAAGCCTAATTCTGACCTCCACGCCTTGTCCCTTTAGAGATGAACACAACTCTGAATTCTAAACCTCGCCCCTAGAGAGATGGGTATGATTCTGACCCCTGCAAGCCTTCCTTATAGAGATGAGCATAAACGTGACCTCAACACACCGTCCCCATAGAGATGAGCACAATTCCGACCTCCACCCACCGCCCCTACAGACATGAGCAGAATGCAGACCTTCGTACCTCCCCCTGTAGAGACAACCGCAATTCTGGCACCCACTTACCACCACTTCCAGGATGAGCATAATCTGACTTCCACATACCACCTCTAAAGAGATTAGCACAATTCTGACATCCACACACCACCTCTATAGGGATCAGCATGATTTGATGATTTGACTGCCACATACTAGAGCGATGAGTGCAATTCTGACCTCCACACACCGCCCCTAAAGAGATCAGCACAATGTTCACCTCGCCATACTGCCCCTATAGAGATGAGGACAACTCTGAACTCCACACCTCGACCCTATATGGATGAGCATAACTGATACATTTTAGAGTAAAACGCCATAAAATTAGAATTTCTACACTATTGTGTAATGGCCTACACTTTTGGGTGTTTGTAATACTCTCCCCTTTTTCCGAGGTTTGTATGACGTTGAGAGAAAAACTGCGAGCCTGCGAGCAGTGGGGGGCCTTCGCGAGGGATGCAGGCTGTTTCAGGCACTGACCATTGGCCCTTTCTGCTACCCAGCGTCCCTTGCAGGCCCCTATAAATGTTTGTGCGCGTGACAGTTTGGCGCTTTTGTAATACGAGAAAGAACATGTAACAGAGAAGAGTTAGAAGCTATGCGACAATCATTGTGTAGGCCATTACACAATAGTGTAGAAATTCTAATTTTATGACGTTTTACTCTGAAATGTATCAATTTCTACACCATTTGTGTGTAATGGCCTACACGTTTGGGTGACTGTTTGATAGTCGCATAGATTCCATGAGAGAGAGAGAGAGAGAGAGAGAGAGAGAGAGAGAGAGAGAGAGAGAGAGAGAGAGAGAGAGAGAGAGAGCGAGCAGAATACTGAAGGTGCAGTATGTCTACCAAAGGCATCAACCCATTAGTGCATGTATATACAGACTTTATATACCGATTATATACACAAAGGCATAGTAAAATGGTAAGGACATGCGTAGATGAGTACGGACAATTCCTTTCCCTATCCCGAACGCATATTATCTGTACTTGTACCTGTACGTAGTTCCGTATGTACAAGTCTTTATGAGTCTATGCACGCATGCAAGCAGGTCACATAAGGTCACATTCCTGGCAGTATCCCGAGGCTTAGAGAGGTAGCACTGCGTCTTGTATTCTGAGGATTCCGCGCGAGCCACTGACTCACGTGGTAGAATACGCACATAGTGTCTTAGGGGTGTGTCCCGCCTCGACCAGTCAGCAGTGTTCATTATGGTTTGTAATGGCACGTCATGTAACAATGCACAGCTAGTGGCTGTAGCACGTGTTGACCCTGGTGAGGCGGTCACACCGGCGTCCTTTAGCAAGTGAACCATCCACCGCCTGACTGTGGCTAACTTCACCGGTTTGTAGGTGAAGGGGGACACAATCAGCTGTGTCCCTTGCCGTTGTCCTTCTGTTCTCCTTATGTACCCCCGCACATATGTAACTGGACACAGCCTCTTGTCCTCACACACACTTAGTTTCACAAAGGGGGGGGGGGGGTAGGGGGGGGGCACGATGTGACGGCCTATCCGTTTTTGAGCCGAAGGCTGTTTGTAGCACAATATAAATGGTCCGTGTGTGGCACAAATCGCTATCGATGGAGAACAATACTAAATCACTGACTCTCTTAGCTGTAAATGCCAAGAGCATAAACACCATCTTATGCGTTAATTTAACAAGGGGTAAATCATCCTCTGGGTGCCACTGGGCTACATGCAATAAAACACTCCCTATGTCCCAGGTGGGTAACACTTTGACAGGAGGGGGCCTCTTGTTGAACACACCTTTAATAAATCTGCACACAACAGGGTGCCTACCAAAATGGGATCACATTTGTGCGATTCTAACACACTAGAAATCGCGGATCTATGCACATTAAGGGTCCTCCATGAGAGACCCTTATCAAACAGATGTTGCAGGTACTCCAGCATCTTTTCTATAGAAACGGTAGCTGGGTCCAAAGACTTGTTGGTACAGAAGCCCAACCAGTCTCGCCACACAGCCTGGTACTGCCGCTGTGTACTTGCCCGCCAGCTTCCTTCCAGAACTTCAAAGGTAGCCGCCGGGACGTTGAGCCCTGTGGCCGACCGCATATGGGCCATACTGTCAGCCGAAGGGCCTCCAGGTTCCTCACAGGTCGGCCCGTCATGGTGTCCATCAGGAGGTCCGGGGACAGCGGGATCCTGCGAGGCGTGTCGTACAGCATGTCCATGATCATTGGTGTCCAGGGGGTGTCGCTCCAGCAGGGGGCCACCAGTAGCATTCTGGAGTTGGTCTCCTTCAGTTTGTTCACCACCGTCGGCACCAGTGTGGGTGGCGGGAAGGCGTAGAGGAGAGGAAAGGTCCAAGTCTGGCTGAGGGCGTCCACTGCATAGGCGTGACGGTCGCCCCTCTCGAGGCACATGTACCTCCTCACCTGCATCGTCTCTCGCGAAGCAAACAGGTCGATCTGGGGTCGGCCGAAGCGGCGAAAGATGTCCTGGGCAATCGGAAGGGATAGGTGCCACTCTGTCTCCTTGTTCCGGCAGAGAGAGTCGGCGATGGTGTTGCCCATCCCCCTCACGTACACCAGTATCAGTGTGATCCCGTGAGTCTGGCACCACAACAGGAGGCGGCAGGCTAGACGGGACAGACTGAGGGATCTCGTCCCCCCTTCTTTCGCTATGTATGCCACAGCTGTCCTGTTGTCTGTCTGGGTGCAGACTGACTGTCCTGCTACTGTGGCCTGAAATGACCGTAGGGCATTCCACACTGCCTGCAACTCCAGGTAGTTTATATATTGCTTGCATTCTTGTCTCGTCCACACGCCACTTGCTGTCAGAGACTGAAGGCTGCCTCCCCATCCAGATCTGGACGCGTCCGTTGCCATTAGCTGTGGGGGTGGTCGACGAATCGGGATGGGAGATGAGGCGAATGCCTTACAGTAGTACAGATTGTCCCTCGCTTCTTGGTGCAGTCGTACCCGTTTGAAGAGATGCGCTGGTCTCTTGTACACTGCATGTAGGGCGGCTTGCAGTTCGCGAGAATGCAGTCTGGCTAGGGGCGCACCATGGGAGGCGAAGGTAGTCTTGCCTAGGAAAGCCAGCAGCTGCCTCGCAAGAACCACTGGGCGTAGGGACAGTTTTTCTGCTAGTAACTGGATCTCTTGCACTTCTCTGGGCCCGCTCCAAAGGGCTGGCCTCGAAAGGGCTGCTTGTGTTCTGACTGAAAGGACTGGGGGCGCCTCTCTTCGTGGGGAAGGCCTCTCTTCCGTGACTGTGACTTGTCCTGTCGATAGGAGGGATGGGCCTCGTGCCTCGGCTGGTGGCGGCGGGGTGAGGTTGTACGGAACACCCCAGCTGAGTCCTGACGTTTTTTGAGGCTCTCAATACTGGCATCTATATTCCCGTCAAACAGACGGGAAGCTGAAGGCTTGATGCCGTTGACGGCTTGTCGCCCCTGCTGGCTTGCAATGGTGTCCAGGCACAGCTGCCGGCGATCCCTGCATATGGTATTGCTTTCAGCAGCCAGCACTCTGAGGACATGGCCCAGCGGTGTGGCCACATCCCCACTCAGCCTCCGCTTCAGGTCGCCGTGGGGTCCAGAGCTGGTCATGGATGAATCACTGGGCTGATGAGAGGGTAGAGCTGTCACTACCTCGTTGAGTTTGGATAAGGCGGTACACAGGGCGTGTGCAGCAGCCCCCAAACGAGACTGTAGATCGGCGAGATGCCTGTCCTTCATTTCAGCCCATCTGCCCAGGGGAAAGGTGAGGTCGCGGGACTGGGCTCTAAAGGCGACCGCCTTACTGTTGTGGGTACCGGGTGTAGGACGCAATAATGTTACTTGCCTTCACCTTACTCCAGTTCTTCGTATCAACGAGGTTCCGAGCATGTACCCAAAGTTGTGATGCATGATCTGAGGGTTCCCTACCAGGCTGGGGTCGGGAAATGGCTACTCTGGCCCTGCTCAGCTGGAACCCTTCCAGGCCAGGAATGTCCACAAAGGGCTCCTTATCGCCAGTGTCCTCGTCGTTCTCCCCTGGTCTTCTATCAGGCCTCTCATCATCTGGAATGTCCTCCAGAGAAGACGAGAGGGGTGGGGGGGGGGGGGGGGTTCTGTCGTCGCATGTACCAGCAGAAGAGGTGGAATAGAAGAAGGGATCAAGGGGCGTCGGTAACTGGACACTGGGCAGTACAGATTGGCGTGCCGTGCCATTATTGTAGGGGGAGGGGTTTAGGCCTTGAGCACCGCCACAAAGGCGGAGAGGAGGACTGCGCGAGTGACTGAGCAGGCGGGAGAAAAGGGCTCGCTCCACCTGCTGGTTGGCTGGCTGTCGTCCCACTGACGTGATAGTAGTTGTGGTTGGGTAGAGAGGAGGAAGGTGGTGGGGGCAATGATGGCGACTGTCCCTGCAGACCGGCGCCGAATGATGAGATTGGCGCCGACAGTGCCATCGATTGCCCATACGACGACATCAGAGGCCCAAATGGCGATGATGTCGTCGCACCAAGCGGTGAGGCAACCACCTGCTGAGCATAAAGAGCCTGAGCAGAAGCACTCACGCTTGCAGCCCCCATGGGGGTAGCCAGAACCGAGCATGGGGACTGCAGCTTGGTCAAAAAACGTTCCAGTTGTGTATTAACAACACTGGAAATGGCTTGGAGCTGGCGATCGTCGAACACACTCACCGTGCTGACACTTCCAACATACGGCACCGGCAGTCGCATCTGCACTACTGTCACTGTCTAACACCTCCGAATCCTGACCACTCATGTTGGTTCTGAAGGCAAGGCAAGAACTATTTAGCATCCAGTTGTGGCACAGTAAGATGACACAAAGGAACATTCAAACGTTACAGGGGGGAGGTGACTATGAAACCAGTAGGAACGGGGACAAAATTTGACACTTTCCAACAGTAGGACTGGAAAGGAGCACTGCGTATCCACTTACTTTCCCTTTTTTTTGATATCACCAAACGTGAACAGACACTAAATGATTCACTCCAACAATGAGACAGTCAAGCTGTCAAGTATTACAAAAAAGCGCCAAACTGTCACGCGCACAAGCATTTATAGGGGTCTCACTCCAACAATGAGACAGTCAAGCTGTCGAGTATTACAAACAAGCGCCAAACTGTCACGCGCGCAAGCATTTATAGGGGTCTCACTCCAACAATGAGACAGTCAAGCTGTCGAGTATTACAAAAAAGCGCCAAACTGTCACGCGCGCAAGCATTTATAGCGGCCTGCAAGGGACGCTGGGTAGCAGAAAGGGCCAATGGTCAGTGCCTGAACAGCCTGCATCCCTCGCGAGGGCCCCCCACTGCTCGCAGGCTCGCAGTTTTTCTCTCAACGTCATACAAACCTCGGAAAAAGGGGAGAGTATTACAAACACCCAAAAGTGTAGGCCATTACACACAAATGGTGTAGAAATTCTGATCTCCACCTACCGCCCAATAAAGATGAGCACATTTCTGACCTCCACACGCCGCCCCTATAGACATGAGCATAATTCTGACCTCCACACGCCGCCCCTATAGACATGAGCATAATTCTGACCTCCACACGCCGCCCTTATAGAAATGAGCATAATTCTGACCTCCACACGTCGCCCCTATAGACATGAGCATAATTCGGTCCTCCACACGCCGCCCCCTATAGACAGCATAATTCGGTCCTCCACACGCCGCCCCTGTAGACAGCATAATTCGGACCTCCACACGCTGCCCCTATAGACAGCATAATTCTGACCACCACATGCCACCCCTATAGACTTTAGTATAATTATGTACAACTCCGTACGCCGCCCCTATAGTGATGTGCACAGTTCTGGCCTCCCGCCTCGCCCCTACAGAATGAGCACAATTCTGGCCTCCACACCTCGCCCCTACAGAATGAGCACAATTCTGGCCTCCACACCTCGCCCTTACAGAATGAGCACAATTCTGGCCTCCACACCTCGCCCCTACAGAATGAGCACAATTCTGGCCTCCACACCTCGCCCCTACAGAATGAGCACAATTCGGGCCTCCACACCTCGCCCCTACAGAATGAGCACAATTCTGAGCTCCACACCTCGCCCCTACAGAATGAGCACAATTCGGGCCTCCACACCTCGCCCCTACAGAATGGGCACAATTCTGAGCTCCACACACCGGCCTTATAGAGACGGGCATAATTTTTATCTCCATACACCGCCCATAAAGAGACGAGCACTACTCTGACCTTCACTTTCCACGCCTATAGAGACGAGCATAATTTTGATCTGCATACACCGCCCATAAGGGATGACCTCCACTTTCCACGCCTATAGAGACGAGCATAATTTTGATCTGCATACACCACCCATAAAGAGACGAGCACTACCCTGACCTCCACTTTCCACCCTACAGGGATGAGCATAATCTGACCTCCACACACCGCTCCTACAGAATGAGCACGATTCTGACCTCACTTCGCCCTCAGAGAGATCATTATAATTCCATCTACACTGAAAAGGTACGCTTATTTGCTATGGAAACATTTTTGCAGGTTTTTTGTTATCAAATGCTTACTTGAAAAGCATTAAGTATTGGTTAAAAGTATTTCAAATGAATGATAATAGCTTGTTTCAACTATGATTGGAACTTGTATGTTTGATTTATTCCATCGATCAGAAAGGGATTTGAAGGAAATTGTAAAGTCAGAAACAACATTTCTCTCTTACTCACCATTACAACTTCAAGTAGCTAAAAAATGAGGATGATAATATTCTTGGTGCACAAGTAACAGATCAAATTATGAACAATCATTACCCCGATCATCTAAAAGTTTATTCGGATGGATCTCTCTTTGACAACCATGAAACGGGAAAAGATTTTATCATTCCTTCTTCGAAAAAAGAAAGTTTTTTTTATGTTGGAAGAAACAGATCCATTTTCACGACAGAGCTCACCACAGCTCTTGTGGCTATGTATTATTTACTTGATTTTCATGTATTTCAAATTCTTTTCTCTGTTGATTCAAAGTCAGTGTATTCTGCGCTAAGTAAATCAAATTTCATAGTTGAAGAGCATCTTCTTGTTGAAAGCAGGTATTTAATACATCTCCTACTTTTGAATGGTAGTTGTATCATGTTGTACTGAGTGCCTGTTAAAAGTGGACCAAAACGTGATAAAATGCGTGCAGTCTCTGACTCTTCTAACGGGATATAGATTATCATAAAACGCGTGTTGGAAGCATTTCAAAAGACGCTCTTTTTGGTACCTTTTGACCACACAAAAAGGAAAACCATCAGGGTATGGTATTATTTTAAGAACTTGTCATGTAAGGTCAGTGACCTCTGTGATTTACAGACTTAAACTCAATGCCTTTATAACATAATGTACTATTGACGTAAACTGCATTTGGCGTAAACAGATATCAAATATACATTTCCTTCTCAAATGTAAGCAGTTTAAGGAATTTAAAACCCTTTCTCTGCATCTTCACTGGATGAATTAAAAAAAAAAAAAACTTAACCAATATGTGGTATTAGATTATCATTAACTCAGAATTAAATTTCGCCTTACCTGTACTGAGGTGCGGTTTGTTGTATCTTGGTATTTGTTGTCGCTCAGAGGGTTTTTTTTTTAAATTGTAGGTGTGTTGTCATTTTCATTGTTGGTTTTCTTTTGTTTCAGACC
>CM065738.1:20722660-20740604 GCA_033310375.1 Conus canariensis
GTAGACATCAACGGCACCGTCCACATTGAAACATGTGTGGAAGGACAAGAACTATGAACTATGAAATACAAGATCAGCCCCCTTCTTGTACTGATGTATTCCATATTCATGTTTGCATGTGTGGTATAGAACCCCCTCCCCCCACCCTTCTCTCTCTCTCTCTCTCTCTCTCACCATACGCTCGCACACACACCACACACACACACACACACACACACACACACACACACACAGAAGAGAGAGAGAGAGAGGAGAGAGAGAGAGAGAGAGAGAGAGAGAGAGAAAAGAGAGAGAGAGAGAGGAGAGAGAAGAGAACAGGCCGATGAAGCGTAACAAAAATGTATTTTGATCATTGTCCTTGTCACCATGCAGCGCTGTTCTCTCCCCTGAGCTCTTCTGCGAGTCCCATAGGTACAGGACGGTAACAACTCTCACTCCAGTCGTTCGGCCATCAAGGACAGCAACCCATGACAGTGTAACTGTATTCTCTCCCTTGATCTATCCCCTCTGTCCCTCAGTTTCAGGCCTGCAACGACGCTCACCTTTGTCTGTTGGCCACCAAGGATGTTAACCCGTGGAAGGGTAACGCCTTTCTCTTTCCTTGATCTGCCCCCTCTGTCCTTCAGGTGAAGGCCTGCAACGATGCTCACCTCTGTCTGTCGGCCAACAAGGACAGCAACCATGACACATACGAGATCGTGATTGGGGGCTGGGCTGACAGCCAGTCTGTGATCCGGGACTGCAAGCAGTGTGCTCACATGGATGAGGTACAGAACGCGCGCGCGCGCGTGTATGCGTGTATGTGTGTGAGTGTGAGTTTGTGTGTGTGTGTGTGTGTGTGTGTGTGTGTGTGTGTGTGTGTGTGTGTGGAGAGAAGAGAGAGAGAGAGAGAGAGAGAGAGAGAGAGAGAAATTCGCACTCACACTCACACTCGAACTAGCTGCCGTAAAAATCCGTAAGAGTCCATGGACACAACATAGTCAGCAACTGTAGGATTACAGGCAGATCGTATTTCATGTGTGAATTGCCTTAACGCTGGACATTCCCGCTAACACCCCCATACCACTCATACCCCCCCCCCCCCCCCCTTCCTCGCACAGACACACAAACCATTAAGTAATTCATTGTCACTCATTCACACACAGTAGGTTCGCAGTATGCAGAGTTTCAAGAAGATATTGATCTTGGTATGCACGTTACCTGTCGCCACGTGTAATCGTTATTGTCCTTAAAAGTCGGCCTGGTTGTAAAACCTCGTTGTATAATCATATATCGTATTTGGATAAAATAAGGCTCTCGTCGCTAACAATTTGCCTTGCCTTTCACACAGGTCGTTTCTCCTACAGCTCTTGCGTACTAATCTTCCCGAGCAACATTACTGCACACATTCACCTCACCATTAAAAGTTTGATTTGCTTCGCAAACCCAGACTTCCATAACAGCATATTATAAATTTAGATATGAGCACGGATTTAATGCAACAGTAATAACAGGTCTATAAAATCCTTTCATGGACTTAAGTGTTTCTCAGTATCTGTAGACAAGGGATTCTTGGCTGACATTTTTAATAAACGGTTTCATTGAAACAGACAGTCCGAGTTGAAAACATCTTCACTGGGAGAATCGTCATTGTGTTTTGTCCGTTCCTTAGCAGTCCCTAGAGTACAAAGTAAAGAGAACAGATGACAGCACCGAATCTTGAGGCACTCCAGTGCGAATAAAGCGTTGAAAGGAGACAGCAGACTGGAAACGGATATACTGTGTTTCATTTTGAACAAAATTGACAACCTACAGCATAAGGTTTGGATCCATATCCAAATTAAGTAGTTTCTCAGCTAAAGGACGAGGTGATGCAGTGTTGTCTAGTGTCTTTCGGGGGAATATTGTGGCTCGCTTTCATGTGCTATTTTATATGCCTATGGTTCACATCCTTCACTTCAATGTAAATGACCTGCCTGTGTCACGAATGGATCTTGAGGTTTTTATGTGTTTTCTTTTTGCCAGTGACTTTCCCATTGTAAGATTGTTAAACAAAATGACACTCCCCCAATTGAGAATGTGAAAAAAAATCCCATGTCTGTTAGATATAATGCGATGTGTTAGTCATGTTAGGTATTTCGCTGTTAGGGACCCACCATGTCTGCTGCACAGCAGATGCCTTCAGCTACCCTGAACTTAATCAGGTAAATACATCTTTTTTTTTTTGCTTTTGCTGCTACTTCCCCCAATACTCCTATTACTACGGCTGCTGCTACCACAATTATTTCTACTATTACTACTACTCCTGCTGCTGCTGCTGCTGCTACTACTACTACTACGGTTGTTGCTGCTGCTTCTGCTGCTACACTACTACTACTACTACTACTACTACTACTACTACTACTACTACTACTACTACTACTACTACGAGATGATGCTGTTGTTACTGCTGCTGCTACTACTACTGCTAATAATAATACCACCACTACTACTAAAGGATGCTGCTGCTGCCACTGTCATTGTTACTACTAGTACTAGTACTACTACTACTACTACTGCTACTACTACTACTACTACTACTACTACTACTTAGAATGCTAAGGTGAGCATTTCGACCGTAAGAATGATTACAGTGGCGACGGCGTCGACGAAGAACACAACAAACTCGACGATGACAACAACAACAGCAACAATAACAAGAACAACAACAACAACAGCAGCAGCAGCAGCAGCAACAGCAGCAGCAACAACAACAGCAATAACAACAAGAGCAACAACAGCAACAACAACATCTATGACATAACCCCTGTGACTGCCTATCCAGGTCAGGCAACAGGACCATCCTCTGAGCTGCCAGGAGGCCCGTCCCTTCTGGCTGAGCTGGCAGGGGGGTCACCTCAGGTTGGGCAAGGGGCAGACGGTGGGGGAACAGCAGATGCTGTCCTGGGAAGACCCCCACCCCCACCCCGTCAACTACCTGGGGGTGGCCACGGGCTGGGGGACCACGGGCGTATGGAACTTCCCCATAAGTACGAAGATGGTGGTTTGAGTGTTGTGTGTGTGTGTGTGTGTGTGTGTGTGTGTGTGTGTGTGTGTGTGTGTGTGTGTGTGTGGAAAGGGTCCTTGTGCTTTTTGTATACACGGGCATTGCAGTCGATTCAATTTACATCTATGCATTTAGTAATAGATGTGGGTTTTCAAATGTGTAGTCGGTATGAAATGAAAACTTCCGCCCTGAAATTGGGTACGTGGAACGCAAGGACAATGACACCAGGCTTTTCTGACGACCTGCAGGAAGTAAACGATGTTCGCAAGACAGCCGTCATCGACAGAGAATTGTGCAGACTGCAGATGGACATTGTCGCCCTTCAAGAAACCAGGCTCCCAGAAACAGGATCTGTGAGGGAGAGAGACTTCACCCTGTTCTGGCAGGGCAAACCATCAGACGAGGTCAAAGAACACGGCGTGGGATTCGCAGTTAGAAATAGATTATTGGAGTCCATAACCCCACCAGCAGAAGGAACAGAACGAATCCTGTCTCTCCGACTCCAAACATCGTCGGGACCAGTCAATCTAATTAGTGCCTACGCACCAACTTTGGCATCCACAGCAGAAGCAAAAGTCAAGTTTTATGACGACTTCAGTGCCATAAGGAGAAATCCCGACAGAGAATTACTGTTCATCGCAGGCGATTTCAGCGCCAGAGTAGGTGTCGATCACAACTCGTGGCCCACCTGCTTGGGTCAGTTCGGCACCGGGAAAATGAACGAGAATGGCCAACGCCTGCTAGAGCCCTGCTGTCATCATGGGTTGTGCGTCAGTAACACCTTCTTCAACACGAAGCCTCAGCATAGAATCTATTGGAGACACCCTCGATCCAAACACTGGCATCAGCTCGATCTGATCCTCACCAGACGTGTCAACCTTTCCAGCATCAAGATCACTTGCAGCTACCAGAGCGCCGATTGTGACACTGACCACTCTTTGGTGTGCAGCAAAGTAAAGCTCCGCGTGAAGAGACTGCACAGTACGAGAAAGGAGGGCCGGCCTCGCATCGACACCAGCAAAACACGCGATCAAAGAAAAGTGGAGGAGTTCACGCGCGTGTTGGAGGATTCTCTCCCTGGCCCACCCACTGCAAATGCCCAAGACCGATGGGAACATTTCAGAGATGCTGTCTACAACGCCGCCATGTCCACCTTTGGCAAAAAGACCAGCAAGTCAGCTGATTGGTTCGAAGCCCATTTAAGAGAAATGACACCAGTCATCGAGGCCAAGAGAAACGCCCTGACAGCATACAAAACCAATCCCAGTGAGCAGAACCTCCAGGTTCTCCGTGCTGCTCGCAGCAAAGTCCAGCAGTGTGCCAGGCAATGCGCCAACGATTATTGGCTTCAGCTCTGCTCCCAGATTCAGATCGCAGCTGACACAGGCAACATTAAGGCGATGTATGACGGCATCAAGCAGGCATTGGGCCCAATGCAAAAGAAAACTGCCCCTTTGAAATCAGCTACAGGGGAGGTGATTCAGGGCAGAGAACAACAGATGGAGCGCTGGGTAGAACACTACACTGAGCTATATGCAAGAGAAAATGTAGTCACAGAAGATGCCCTGAATGCCATAGAGCGCCTACCAGAGCTGGAAGAGCTTGACAGAGAACCAACCATAGACGAACTCAACGAAGCCCTGGACTCTCTTGCCTCAGGCAAGGCACCAGGGAAAGACGGTATTCCCGCCGAAGTACTGAAGTGTTGTAAAGAGACACTCATCACCGAGTTGCATGAAATCCTCTGCCTCTGTTGGAGTGAAGGCGAAGTACCGCAAGACATGAGGGATGCTAACGTCGTCACACTGTACAAAAACAAAGGTGACAGAAGCGATTGCAATAACTATCGCGGCATATCCCTCCTTAGTATCGTTGGGAAAGTCTTTGCACGAGTACCACTGGAGAGGCTCCAAGTACTTGCAGAGCAAGTTTATCCTGAATCACAGTGCGGTTTCCGTGCCAACAGATCCACTATAGATACGATCTTCTCCCTTAAACAACTTCAGGAGAAATGTAGGGAGCAAAGGCAGCCACTCTTCATTGCCTTTATAGATCTCACAAAGGCTTTCGATCTGGTCAGCAGGGATGGACTCTTCAAGATCCTCCCCAAGATTGGATGTCCACCCAAACTTCTCAGCATCATCAGATCCTTCCACGAAGACATGAAAGGCACCGTCGTCTTTGACGGCTCAACATCAGCTGCCTTCAACATACGGAGCGGAGTGAAACAGGGTTGCGTCCTGGCTCCCACCCTGTTTGGAATCTTCTTTGCTGTGATGCTGAAACACGCATTTGGTCCTGCAGCTGAAGGTATCTACCTCCGAACCAGGACAGACGGGAAGCTCTTCAACCTCTCCAGACTAAGAGCCAAGACTAAAGTCAGGCTGAGGTGTCTCCGTGACTTCCTCTTTGCAGACGACGCAGCAGTAACCGCCCACTCAGCCGAGGACGTACAGCAGCTCATGACTCGCTTCAGCGTTGCCTGCCAAGACTTCGAGCTTACCATTAGCTTGAAGAAAACACAGGTCATGGGGCAGGATGTTGACTCTCCCCCAGTCATCAGCATCAGTGACCATGAACTGGAAGTCGTCCTTGACTTTGTTTATCTGGGCTCAACTCTCTCAGACACCCTCTCACTTGACGCAGAGCTCAACAGGCGCATCGGCAAGGCAGCCACCACCATGACCAGACTGACAAAGAAAGCATGGAACAACAGCAAGCTGACCGAGCACACAAAGATCCAGATCTACAGAGCCTGCGTTGTGAGCACCCTCCTGTATGGCAGCGAGTCTTGGACTTTGTGTGCCCGACAAGAGCGAAAGCTCAATGCTTTTCATATGCGTAGCCTACGACGCATTCTGAACATCACCTGGCAGGTCCCAAACAACACTGTCCTGGAAAGAGCCGAATGCATCAGCATGTACACGCTGCTGAAACAGAGACGTATGCGCTGGCTTGGCCATGTCGTGCGCATGGATGACGGACGGATCCCTAAAGACTTCCTCTATGGAGGACTTGTGCAGGGAAAACGTCCCACAGGCAGACCACAGCTGCGATTCAAAGACGTGTGCAAGAGGGACCTAAAGGCCTTGAACATCGACCAGAACAACTGGGAAGCAACAGCCCACAAACGGTCAGCCTGGAGACAGACTGTGGAGAAAGGTCTCTCCAATTCGAAGAGACACTCGCTCAGCAGCACGGGGAAAGGAGAATGAGAAGAAAGGCTGCAGCCCAGGCAGACAAACCAGCGTCAGACTTCATCTGTGCCCTCTGCCACAGGGACTGTCATTCCCGCGTCGGACTGGCCAGCCACACCCGTCGCTGTACCAGAATAGACACCTAGAGCACAATTCCATAGTCTTCCGAGACTGAAGGATGCCTACTCTAGTCGGTATGACTGGCTTATACTCACTATTTTCTAGATCAACGTTCTGGCATGTATAGTTCATTTCATTGTTTTCTTCCTAAATTTTTGGAGGATCTCTTTCTTTTTCCTTTATCTAAATTTTTACTTTCCGGTTTGTGTGTTTGTTTTCAAGCGCATCTTGTGCCGTAATGTATGTTGAAATCGATGGTATGAATGTAGCTAAATGAAGTGGATATTTCAGGAAACATGAAAACAAAGTGAGCAAGTCAGTAAAAGGAAGCAACGAATTTAGGGGCACAGCGAATGCAGCAGGTAGGGAGCGACATATTAAGGGCTGAAACAGATGTAGATAAAGGGATCGATATGTTTAGAGATATTAAGGGACGTAGTTAATGTGACAGGCAGGATGTAATATATTAAAGAGACGCAATGATTGCAAGAGGCAGGCGTCAAGTTACCAAGGGATGCAATGACTGTAAGAGGCAGGAAACAATGTATTAAGAAACATGATGAATGTAACAGGCCACGAGCGATCTATTAATGGACGTTAAAAGTACGCAGCGCAGATAGAAAACACTAAGCAGCATATTAAGAGATGGAATGAATGCTAGAAGCAGAAAGCAATATGTTAAGAGGCACAATGACTACGGCAACCAAGAGGCAATGCCTTTAGAGAAGTGATTAATCTAATAAGCAGAAGGTAGCCTATTAAGAGAGGCAATAAAATAAACGAACAAAAGACAATGTATTGAGGGACACTACGAATAGAACAAGAATGAAGTAATACATTTACGTGCACAATTAACTTATTTGACTGGACACAATGAGACGCAATAATTGTACGATGCTGGTAGCCTTTGTTGTTATTGTTGTTGTTGTTGTTGTAGGGGGAAAAGCTGACCTGCTTACCAACAAACTAACTAACCCTATGTCTCCGCTAGGCCTAGGAATAAAGCGTTTGTCTCACAATTAGCTTAAAACAATTATCATCTCAAATCTTTTGTTTTTATTTGGGCAATTTGTCCCACAAGCAGCTTACAACGACATCATCTAAAAAACAAAACAAAACAAAACAAAACAAAACAAAAACAAAGCAAAACAAAATCTAAGACAAACACGGAAAGCAACTTAAAGATGCATACAGTTCCCCATTATGTCCCCTGCATACAGTTCCCCATTATGTCCCCTGCATACAGTTCCCCATTATGTCCCCTGCATACAGTTCCCCATTATGTCCCCTGCTGTTCCCCCTGCTGTCCCCTCCCTTTCTAGGGTGGACCTCCCCCAATCCCAAGGGCTTTCATACAGTACCGAGAAGATGAACGGCTTTTGGGTTAAACAGTCTTGAACTGTGTACAGTATGGCCCAAAGGCGACACCAGGCTGACGGCATGTGAGGGCATTCCCTATATGTATGGACATCCTTTGCCCTTCCCGGATACGAGGCTCTGCCAGTGCGACCGCCTATGATTTATCAACACTGAGAATACCTTTTCATGGGATCTCAAAATACTTTGTCTCGCTTGCACCTTGGGGATCATCGGGTGCAACCTTTGGGATATAAAACGGATCCCTTAAAAATATCATCGTAGCGAAAGAGGTGGGAGAAGATGACATGTAGCTCGTGATATAACAAAAGCTGAAAAACTTATGCAAGATGTATTTCAGGATTTGTACTTGGAACAGCTGGAGTATCAGACAGAGGACCTCATGAATTAAAAAGCTGGCGTATGACTTTGATGTTCTGCGTCCACAAGAATGTAGAAGTACCGCACACAAACCATTACATTAAGATAGCTTCATAATCTTTTAAAAGCACGATGGACGAACACTAGCTATGATCAAAGAAACGACTTGAATAGCAAACTGCCAGGGACAGACTTGGAAAAACGGTGTAACAGCACACGTGAACTAATAAGTGTGATTCTGGAAAGACCTCATGGTAATCAGAAAAGCCTTGTGCTCGTCAGTGCAGACATACACTCAAGTTCGCACACATTATAAAAGGCTTGGATCTTTAGAGGATACAGAAAATGAATCTGGAGACTCTGTAATACTGTGTGGAGATCTAAATGCACGGTCAAAATTGTGGGATCAGCATGACACCAGTTTTAAAGGAATCAAGCTGAAGGAGTTAAAGAACTTCTCAGTGCGCTGACATCAGCTCCAATACATACAGGGTGGCAAGGTGACACTGACAGTGTCACCAACTTTGCACTCATTGGACCAAAATGAACAGTAGGCATGAGTGCGGAAGCACAGAAACATCATGGAAGTAACCATGTCCCTATCGTTTTCACTTGATAGAAATTATGAAAAGTGAAACAAACTATGAAAAGTGAAACAAACGAAACAAAAGGACCCTTTTCAATATAAAAACAATGAAGCAAATGTCATAGGAAAGTGAAGGAGTGGAAGATGCAAAAGAAACAATATCACATTCAAACAAATCGTCTAAGCCCTTTAGAGGACTATAGACATGAAAACAGCCTGAAAGAGAAACGCAAGGTTGTGAAAACTTGGCAGAGAGAAAGATGAAAATCATGTCCAGATCCAGCTATTGAAACGGACATGAATTTAAAAGAAAAAGGCAAACAAACCAAAACAATTCGAAAGAGTTCATGAAGAAGCATAGGAAACTAAATGGCAATAATTGTGTCTGTCACCTAATTATGACATAACACTCACTCAGTTCTAACCCTTTTATCATCGCATGGAGGGAAAACACAGAACAAACACCCCAGCTAACTACAATCCAGGAACGTATCAGCTTCATAGCAGTGTAGTGCCCTTGTGTGTCCCAGGTAATTACAATCCAGAATGTATTAGCTACGAAGCAGTGTAATACCCTCGCATGTCGCAGGTGACTACATTCCAGGAATGTATTAGCTTTATGCCAGTGTAATATCCGTGTGCGTCTCATTTCACTAGAATCCAGGAAAGTATTAGCTTCATAGCAGTGTGATGCCCTCGTATGCCCCACGTAACTACAACCCAGGAATGTATTAGCTTAGTGGCAGTGTAATACCCTCGTGTGTCCCAGAACACTACAACCCAGAAATGTATTACCTGTGTGCCAGTGTTATACGCTGGAGTCTCCCAGGCAACTACAACTAAAAAACGTATTGGCTACATAGCAGTGTAATACCCACGTGTATCCCAGCAAACTACAAACCATGAATGTATTAGCAAATTAGTAGTGTAATACCCCCGTGTGTTGAAGTAACAACAGTTCATAAATATATCAGATACATAACAGTGTAAAACCATCATGTATCCCAGGAAACTACAAACCATGAATATGTGCAACATAGCAGTGTAATAATACCCTCGTGTAATATACCCTACGAAGTACCAACGGTTCAGAAATATATTTTCTACTTAACAATGTAAAACCATCATGTATCACAGGTAACTACAACCCAGGAACACATTAGCTATGTAGCAGTGCAAAACTCTCGTGTGTCCGAGATAACTACAATGCAGGAATGCTTCAGCTGTGTGCCAGTGTAATACTCTCGTGTGTCCCAGGGTTCTCCAATCCAGGAAAGTATTAGCTACATAGTAGTGTAATACCCTCGTGTGTCCAGGTAACTACAATCCAGGAATATGTTAGCTACACATCAGTATTCACACACACACACACACACACACACACACACACACACACACACACACACACACACACACACACACATATATATATATATATATATATATATATATATATATATCGTGTGTCGAAGTAGCTGCAATTCCGAAAGACGTTAGCTACATAACAGTGTAACACCCTCGCGTGTCCCAGGTAACCACAGTCTAGGAATGTGTTAGCTACATAGCTGTGTAAATACCTACCTGTGTAATACCTACCTGTGTAATACCTACCTGTGTCCCAGATAACTACAACCCAGTAATGTATTAGCTGTACATACCAGTGTAATCCTGTCGTGTCTCCATGGTAACTACAACCCAGGAACGTATTAGCTACACAACTTGTAATACACAGGAGTGTATCAGGTAACTACAATTCAGGAACGTATAAAATGTGTGGCAGTGTAATACCTCGCACGCCCCAGGTGATTACAATCCAGGAATGTATTAGCCGTATACCAGCATAATAAGTGTCGTATTGGGAAAGCAACATCAACATTCAATCAGCTGAGCAAAATATGGAACAGCAAGAAATTCTCCCCTGGAATCAAACTGAAATTTTATAACTCCAGTGTGATTTCAACGTTGTTATATGGATGTGAAACCTGGCAACTGAAGACCACCCAGGAGAGGAAACTCGACGCTTTTGATACTAAGTGCCTACGTAAGATCTTGGGCATCAAATGGTCAGACTTTGCAGCAAACGAAGAGGTCAGGGAGAGGTCCAAACAGCTCCCCGTGTCAACCATCGTCTGCAGACGGGCTTCCACTGGCTGGGTCATGTCTTAAGATTACCTTCTTCAAGACCTGCATACCAGGCCATTAAATGGACCCCAGCAGGCCAGAGAAAAAAGGACCACCCAGGATGAGCTGGCGACAGACAGTGGAGAGAGACCTCCGACTCGTTGACAGAGGATGGAGTGACACTAGCAAACTGGCTGAGGACCGTGCACAGTGGAGCGCCTTGACTGCCTCATGCGTCGCAAGACGCGGGAGCATCTAATTCTAAGTCTAAGTAAGTATACCAGCATAATACTCTCGTGTGTCCCAGGTAACTACAACCCACGGGTGTTTTGGCTGGGAATCACCGACCTGCAAGTGGAAGGGGAATGGACCAGCGTGCCCCGGCTGGAGGAGATCGAGTTTACCCGCTGGGCCCCCGGCCAACCATCCGGGGGTTCGAGCCGACACTGCGGCGCGATGGATGGTGCTCGGGGGCTGCTGTGGATCGACGCCGACTGCGAGATTCGGCGTAACTTTGTCTGCGAATTGCCTCTCCCCGAGCTGTGATGTCACTCGTCTTCCAAGATCTGGCTTTGAACTCTGGCCCTATCGCTAAGCTGTGACAATCCTTTGCTTTCAATGTCTGTCACTGAATTCAAAGCCGTGACAAGACGTTTCGTCCTTTATCTGTCCCTGAACTCTGACCTTATTACAGAACTGTGACAACACGTGTCGTCCTTTATATGTCTCTGACCTCTGACCTTATCCCAGAGCTGTGGCAACACGAATTGTCCATCATCTGTCTCTGAAATATGTTCTTATTAAAGATGAATAGATAAAGAAATAATGACTGACTGACTGACTGACTGACTGAATGAATGAATGAACAGATAAACATATGAAAAAACCTTTGGCTACACCTGTCGTCGTTTAACATCTTTCAATAAACTCTGACCTTGAAAGGCGTGCTAAAAATCAACTGAAAGCACAATTCAAACATATCACGTAACGAATGCAATGAAATCAGCTATAGTTGTTCAAAACCCAGCTTATTTGGAATGCCGTTTATGTAATGATATTGCCGAGGCCAGTCAGGATGATGATGATGATGATGATGATGATGATGATGATGATGATGATGATGATGATGATGATGATGACGACGACGACAGCGACGAAGATGATGAGATGGCGACATGACGACGACGACGACGACGACGACGACCATGATGATGATGATGATGAAGAGGAGGAAGAGGAAGAAGAAGAGGAGGAGGAGGAGGAGGAGGAGAAGAAGAGGAGGAGCAGAAGGAGGAGGACGATGACGACGACAATGACGATGATGATCATAATGGTTATGATTTTGATGACGACGTTGCTGATGACGACGGTGGTGGTGGTATTTGTGGATATAGTGAGAATGATGATAATACCCATGACGATGGAGGTGCTAGTGGTGGTGGTGTGATGATGATGATGATGATGATGATGATGATGATGATGATGATGATGATGGTGGTGGTGGTGGTGGTGGTGGTGATGGTGGTGGTGGTAAAGAGGAGGAGGAAGAGGAGGAGGTGGAGAAGGAAGGCGCGGGGGGGGGGGGGGGGGGGGGTAGTCGTACAGACGGCTAAATGACTTTAACAGACATGGGCAGTCAGACGTATCCACAGGCCTCGGTCGATTGTCGTTCCTGTTTAAGAGCCGATGTAACCAGTCCAAATCTGTACGACCTTCATCACGATGACAGGGGCGTGTCGTGGTACATCCACCCTGTATTGCACCTGGCAGAGTGGTCTGAGACAGACTGTCATGATGAGCTACATGTCCGTCCCTTACTGCCATACACATTGGTCTTGGATGGAGTGTGATGACGAGAAACAGGTCCACTGTCAACTATACCTTTAATTTAAAGAAACAAAATGGTCTTGAACAGAAAGTTATGGTAAGATGCATTGCACGTGTGCGTGTGTGTGTGTGTGTGTGTGTGTGTGTGTGTGTGTGTGTGTGTGTGTGTGTAGGAAATCAGCCGAAGCCGAAGTTGAAATACATAATGGGAGGGAATTCTGAAACCTTTTAGCGAGAGAGTGCAGGCTGGATTATTTCCCTTAGTGTGTATGATGAGATTGTCATGCCAGAAAGCGCAGGCAGATAACGGGAAACATTGTCTCCGCACGCGAGCGAGTGCTAGAAGCCTATTTGACAGGTACCACTATAAACTGACAGTTACGCGGGCATGTACGATTTAATTAAATAGAGGAACCTGGACATGATGTCCCTGATAAGTTTTCTAGATATGTGCCATTTAAAAGGCCTCTTGGTGTACATCTAACTAGCTGAATAAGCTGAGATAGCAGTGATGCCATAATTTCACGGTGTGTGTGTGTGTGTGTGTGTGTGTGTGTGTGTGTGTGTGTGAGGGGAGAGAGAGAGAGAGAGAGAGAGAGAGAGAGAGAGAGAGTGCGTGCGTGCGTGCGTGTGTGTTGGTGTGTGTGTGTGTGTGTGTGTGTGTGTGTGTGAGAGCGAGAGAGAGAGAGAGAGAGAGAGAGAGAGAGTGTGTGTGTGTGTGTGTGTGCTGGCGCGCGCGTGTGCGTGCGGGCGCGCGCGTGAGTGCGTGCATGTGTGCACACATACAAATACGCATGTGCATGCACATGGACACACGCAGTGTAACACGTTAGCATTTTGAGAGAGAGAGAGAGAGAGAGAGAGAGAGAGAGAGAGAGAGAGAGAGAGAGAGAGAGAGAGAAAATGGACGGCCTGGCGCCGTGGGAAAGGAGAGAGGAAAGGGGTGTATGGAAGAAGCGATGAAAGGCCGACAGGGGAGGGTAACTGGCGACGGAGGGAGCGCATGGGAAGGTCAGGTTAGCCGTGCGTTGAAGTGCAGTGAAGCCGGCAACCCCGTTACCGCCACGACAGGCGGAGTGAAATGATCCGTGCTGGGTGAGTAGCGGGCCTTGCTGGCGGGCAGGCCTCTCTTCGACAGGCCACACGCCACAATTATGATTTTGCAGTAAACCACTATTATGGCCTTCCATATGTTTGAATCGGAATTTAGTCTTAAACTGAGAATTGATGAAAAGAAGAACACCCCACCAATTATTTTCCTTGTTTTAGGGGTCTTTCCACCGATGACATCACATACAACCTTCAAATACTTGACCCTCGCCGCAGTTGAAGTAACATTTCAGGCCTTTGCAGTCAACCGTGACCCTGTCTTAGCACCAGGTGGAAGCCCTTAAAGAGTCCCATTCCTTTGACTTTGATCGGTTTGCTTGGAACCACCTGGTTTGTACCTTGATGGCCAAATGAACAACAGTGAGCGGAATCAACCTTCAGACACAATAAACATGATCAAAACAATCTACTTTGCACCAGTCCATAAATGTTCGACTTCTTAAGCAAGGCCTTGGTACATTAACTTGTATGTGTACAGCCGCATCCTGTTGATAAACACTCTTCTGCTCATCTGCACTGACCTGCCATTCCATTGGTGATGTCCCAACCCCTTCCTCATCCGTTTTCCTCCCATCCTGCTTCTCCTTCTGAGATATCAGTCCCTCTCCTTGATCTCTCACCTATCCCCTCCTCAACTTATCAACAGTAGTCCGCATTTTGATGCATGCTTACTGGAGGGTTCTCGGTAAAGATACAAGCAGTAGTACGTACGATGACGTTGTTCCCCTTTGACGTGTTCATCCTTCCTCTGCATGTCATAACATGATGCACGTGGAGACAACATGCGTAGGATGGATCTAGAGACAGTCTCAAGTTAGAAATGAAGTTACTCACGTTTGCTGGAAATGTACAGGATCAATCCCAGTCAAACACCACCAACATGTGTTCCTGCCGGACATGCACATCTGTGGCGAGTTTTGCGTTTACGGTACATTTTTTTTTTTTTTTGGTAGGTGAGCGAGATCTATCTGAACTGGCCAAACTACATCCAGAATCTGTCTTAACTTTATGTCTGTCTGTCTATCGATCTGTCTGTCTGTCTCTCTGTCTGCTGTTCTTTCTTTCTTTTTGCCTTTTTTTTTTTTTGTCTTTTTCTCTGTTTCTCATTCTTTCTTTCTTGCTTGCTTGCTTTCTTTCTCGATTTCAATTTTTCCCTGTCTTCCTTCCTTCCTTCCTTGCTTACTTCTTCCTTCCTTCCTTCCTTGTTTTTTCTTTGTTCTCTCCTTCCTGCCTTCCATTCCCGTTTTTCTTTTTCTTTTTCTTCGCTTTTTGTTTTTCACGATATTCAGCAGGAAATCAGCTATTGTTACAAGCATTTATTGAGAAGAGACTGGGTTTTTATTTTGACTTGTACAACGCATCAGAGCTGCTTTTGAAGACTGCAGCCTGCCTGATTTCAGTGCTCACAGTGGGAATAGAAAGTGTATGATCTGTGAAAGAGTTCTTTACAAACTGAAGGGAAAAAGCGCATTTTGTTGGATGCCAGCAAAGTCAGCAAATTCAAAGACCTCGACATTGTGGCGGTGAGGAAAAACTGAAAATCAAAGATGTTGAATGAATAACATACATACATACATACATGCATACATACATACATACATACATACATACGTGCGTGCGTACATACATACATACATACATACATACATACATACATACATACATACATATGTGCATACATACATACAACATACATATACACATACTGAAATACAATCACACATAACTGAGTAAGTGAATGAACAAATACGAATAAATAGATAAGTAAACAGATAATAAATAAACATATAGATAAATGAATAAACAGACAAATAAACAAATAAATAATTAGTAAATAAAGGAACAAATGAATGAATGATTAAATAAATAAATGAATTCATGAATGAAAAATAAATAAATGGACGCGAATAAATGCATAAATAAATGACTAGATAAATAAATGCATAAATAAATAAATACATACACACATAAATGAACGAATAAATGAGCGAACGAACGTATGAATGGATGAATGGATGAATGAATGAACGAATGAATGAAGGAGTGAGTACGTAAGTAAGCAAATAAGTAAGTAAGTAAGTAAGTGCGCAAACAAGCAAACAAATCAATCTATAAATGAATAATGCCTTGCCAGGTTCACAATCGAATAACGAAACGGAGAGAACCTAGTTTCAGTAAGTTAGAAAGCCTAACTATGACAGACTCAGTGAACGAGAAATGTCGGGATCGGCAAAGAGTCAGAACAGTCGACTGAGGACAGGCAAGGGACAGCACTGTTGAAAGACCAGCAAAGATCATGCACAATGTGCTGAGAGACCAGGAGGAGGGAAATCTCCAAGCAAGCCTGAACCAAACGATGTCATGTCACTCAGCATGTCCATATAGAGTAAGAAAAGTATGCTGATCTGGCAAACAGCCTGAGGAGAGAAGGCTATCAGGTCAAAGTCCTCACTGCAGAAATTGGAGCTAGGGGGTTTGTAGGAACGTCTGCATACAGCCTCATGAAACAGCTCTCAGTTGCAGGGAAGGAAAAAACCAGAGCCCTGAAAGCAATGGCAGAAGCGGCAGAGAGGTGTTCAAGCTGGATCTGGTCAAGGAGGAACAAAAGTGAACTTCATAAGGCTTAATTTCCCTACAAATATCAGGTGTCCCTGTGGCTCAGTGGTTAAAGCGCGAGTCATTAAGTGGAAAATGAGCATGTCCAGAGGGTCATGGGTTCGAATCCCAGCCATGGCTCGTCCCAAGATGGGAAAAAAAGGGGCAGCAGAGGGACATCCGGAGTCATGAACCGGGTGTGGCCCAACCCCCCTAGAGTGTCAGGAGATAAGGGCCGAAACACTTGCTTGAAGGGGGCTTCTCTTCTGAGGACTCTCTGCTGCCACGCTCTCCACGAGTTTCTTTCTACTGATGCATGGGTAAACCATTGACTTCCGGGAATAGGCCGGAGGACGTCCGGGAAAGACCGGAGGACACTGGGAAAGACCAGAACCAAGGGCTTTGTGGGCTGGCTCCCCACTTTGCCTTAAACATGTGGCTACTAAAAATAAAAGGAAAAGATGCTCCCAGGATTCACCGAAAGGGGGAGAGAATGATGAATCCATCGGTGCTCAACCAATCATGACTGCAAATCCCAAACGGACTATGAACATGGACCAAATGGAATATCCATGTGTCTGTGGAAAGCGTTTCGCTACCACCCGTGGCATGAAGATCCACAGAACAAAGATGGGATGTGTGAAGACTCATCTGAATGAGCAGCAGCGCACTGCATCAGCAGATAAGACGTCGGAAGACCAAGGCCAGGATTTAAACCACAGTGCCAAGGACATCCACGCTGTTGGTTCGGATGAGGAATTTGCACAGGCCCTCGATGCCAGGCGCCTGAAACTCAACCTGCCACGAGCAAACGAAACTGAAGATTGGGAGAAACTGGATGCAAAAATCGTCCAAAGACTCGATGCACTGATAGGGAAAAGCACCCTGGAACACAAACTAGCCACATATGGGGACATTGTGTATGCCACATGTAGAGACGCCTATGGAGCAAAACTACCCAAAGAGAAAACACCTCCAAAGAAATCCAGACGCCAAGAAAAGATGGACAAGATCAGGGTCCAAAAGAAAAACCTCAAGATGCAAATGAAGACCGCACTGCCAGCTGAAAAACAAGGCTTGGAAAAACTGTGGAAAGACCTGAAAGAAAAACACAGTGCCCTCAGCAAAGCGGAATCTGCGAGGAAGAGGAAGAGCAAAAAGAAGAAGACACAAGAGCGCTTCTTCAGAGACCCCTTCCAGTTTGCCAGAACACTGTTTGAGCAGCCAAAATCTGGGACCCTAAGTGTGGACAAAGGAGTTCTTGAGCAGCATCTGAGGAAAACATACTCTGACCCACAGAGCAAAGCACCACTCGACATTCAAGGTCTGGTGTGGCCAACCAACCCTGAGGAACAGTTCAATGGCAAGCCTCCAACGTTGGCGGAAATCAAGAAGGTGGTCGACAAAGCCAGAGCCAAATCATCACCAGGGCCAAACGGAATACCTTACCAGCTTTACAAGAAATGTCCCAAGGTGCTGGAGTGGCTCCACAGGCTGCTGCGATCGGCTTGGAGAAACCAGAAGATCAGCGGCCAGTGGATGACGGCAGATGGTGTGTACATCCCCAAAGAGCAAAACTCAAGTGACATTAGCCAGTTCAGGCTAATATCACTACTGAACGTCGAA
>CM065738.1:20740704-20753204 GCA_033310375.1 Conus canariensis
AACACCACAAAAGGGAAAATCAGGACTCCAAAAGCACCCGCAACATTCTTCACGGCAGGAGGCAGCAAATCATGGCCAAGAACAACAGTGCCACTCGAAACATGCAGGCAGAGTCTGCTGGACGGGGCAGATGACTGGGAGTGCACTGCAGACCTCCCAGAATGGAAGAGTCACCCAGAGATCATCAGCAAGAGTGGCATGAGACCAGACATAGTAGTCCACTCTAAGTCAACCAAGCAGCTGATCATGATCGAGCTCACGGTGCCATATGAGAACAGAATGGAGGCAGCTCAAATCTACAAGACTGAAAAGTTTGCTGATCTGGCAAACAGCCTGAGGAGAGAAGGCTATCAGGTCAAAGTCCTCACTGCAGAAATTGGAGCTAGGGGGTTTGTAGGAACGTCTGCATACAGCCTCATGAAACAGCTCTCAGTTGCAGGAAGAAAAAACCAGAGCCCTGAAAGCAATGGCAGAAGCGGCAGAGAGGTGTTCAAGCTGGATCTGGTCAAGGAGGAACAAAAGTGAACTTCATAAGGCTTAATTTCCATACAAATATCAGGTGTCCCTGTGGCTCAGTGGTTAAAGCGCGAGTCATTAAGTGGAAAATGAGCATGTCCAGAGGGTCATGGGTTCGAATCCCAGCCATGGCTCGTCCCAAGATGGGAAAAAAAAAGGGGCAGCAGAGGGACATCCGGAGTCATGAACCGGGTGTGGCCCAACCCCCCTAGAGTGTCAGGAGATAAGGGCCGAAACACTTGCTTGAAGGGGGCTTCTCTTCTGAGGACTCTCTGCTGCCACGCTCTCCACGAGTTTCTTTCTACTAAGAAACGAAAATCATCATCGACTACACTTTCCCGTAACAGAGTGTCTGGTATCTAGTCATTTTAATAGAAGTCGCGTATGCTGATGTGTGCGCGTTTCGCTTTGATGAACAAGAATGAAAATGAGACGTCCATAACAAACAAGAAAAATCATGGCGGGGAAGGAAAAGGGGACATTGTTGTTGCTCATATTTTCAGTATATCTGTATAGGCATTTCAGAGCCCACTAAGGTTTTTCCTCTATTCAGATTTCAGTTTTGTTTGATAGAGACAGAGAGGCTCAAAGACTTTGGCATAAAGTCTCTCTCTCTCTCTCTCTCTCTCTCTCTCTCTCTCTCTCTCTCACACACACACACACACACACACACACAAACACACACACACACACACACACACACACACACACACACACACACACACTCACACACACACACACACACACACACACACACACAGACACAGACACACACACACACACACACACACACAAAGATCTTAAAGATCCTTCTCTCTCTCTCTCTCTCTCTCTCTCTCTCCTCTCTCTCTCTCTCTCTCTCTCTCCCTCTCTCTCTGTGTACTTTTTAGTTAAAAGCTTTAATCTTTCCCCCCTTAGCCCCTCCCCGCTGTTTCCCTTATTCCCCGTCTGTTCCATCCTTTGCATTGCCGGTTTAATCAAAACAATATTGTCATCCTTCGGCACGTCCACCTCCCAGTTAACGAGGGCTTTTTGCGGGGCTCTGTCTCCTCAAGGTCAACGTCTTAATAGCAACCAATACCCAATCAAACATGGCGTCCCTGCACGAGAAATGAGAATTTCACATCAATCCGTCTAATCTGACAAACAAACTGCAAGCAAAGGATGTGTGCTTGTTGATTTGGTTTTGTTTGTGTGTTTGTTTGTTCTTCTTTTGTTCCGATCTGAACATCACCGTGTCCTATGATTCAAGCCCAGTCTCTGTCTCTCCGTCTCTCTGTCTCTCCGCCTCTGTCTGTCTGTCTGTCTGTCTTCTGTCTGTCTGTCTGTCTGTCTGTCTGTTGTTCTCTCTCTCTCTCTCTCTCTCTCTCTCTCTCTCTCTCTCTCTCTCTCTTCCTTTTGACAAAGTGATCAGGTGTAGCTGGAGATATGAATGACTGAAATAAGAAAATTGTAAATCAAATAAAGCAAAAGGAACTAATATCAAACAAGACAAAATAAATACGGAAACGCAATATCAAATCAAGCACACACGAGCGCGCGTGTGCGCGAAAACACAACACACACACACACACACACACACACACACACACACACACACACACGCACGCACGCACGCACGCACGCATGCACGCACGCGCGCGTGCGCGCGTGCGCTGCCAGGCTTCACAGAACCATCTGAGGGGCATTACTCGGGGCTGACACAAACTCTGACATCCTTCTCTCCGGAACACTGGAAATCAGACCAATGACAACCTTGGTGGCGTTCCGGCATTTCTCTGCATCGTCTCCATCGTCTGATCACGCACACACACACACACACACAACACACACACACACACACACACACACACGCACACACACACACACACACACATACACACACACACACACACTCACACACACACACACACACACACACACACACACACACACACACATACACGCACACGCAGCACTACACCATACCAGCAGGCAGGTCTTCAGTTACCTTTTCTCAGGTAGGCAACCCTTTGTGTAAAGGTGAGCGTGGATTGTAAAGCACTTAAAACCTCGATCTCATAGCGAGGAAGAACATCGTACAAGCGCTCTCACTGAAAATACCAGAAATGAAATAAATTTAACCGAGTCAAATGCTAGGATCAGTAACATTGATATCGGTTGCCAATTTCCCTCCATGCATATAGCATACAGGTGCCACGTGTCTTGTGCCTACCGTAGACAGCACACAATCCTTCCGTTTCTTCCATTCTATAGCCCAGTTAAAGACCCCAGAGCAATCGATGGGAAGAAAGTGCTGGGTTGTGAGCTTGACGTTGTAAGTGAACTTTGCCAAACGCAGAGAATAATACACACTTTTGTTTAACGTCCGTCCTTACACCATGTTGAATACTTGCAGAAATTCAATATTGTAGGAGAGGCAATTTCTTTGATGGTGGTGTGTGGATGAGAGGTAGCGGTGGATATGGCAGAGTTTGGCACCATGAAATAATTAACTTTGGAACCGACATCTCTGGTCCTGTAGAAGATCCCGGACAGATATTAAGGAAGCGGTGTGTGTGTGTGTGTGTGTGTGTGTGTGTGTGTGTGTGTGTGTGTGTGTGCGTGTGTGTGTGTGGTGTGTCTGTCTGTCTCTGTGTGTGTGTGTGTGTGTGTGTGAGTGTGTGTGAGTGTGTGTGTGTGTGTGTGTGTGTGTGTGTGTGTGTGTGTGTGTGTGTGTGTGTGTGTGTGTGATCAGACGATGGAGACGATGCAGGGAAATGCCGGAACGCCACCAAGGTTGTAATTGGTCTGATTTCCAGTGTTCCGGAGAGAAGGATGTCAGAGTTTGCGTCAGCCCCGAGTAATGCCCAACAGATGGTTCTGTAATGCCTGGCAGAGATTGTACCTGCTGCTACGCCCTTCATCTCATCGACAGACACAAGGAAGCAACAGCTTGGAGGATTGCTCTTGTCAGGACTATTCCCAGTCTGGCAGAATTCTGGTACCTAGATTGGCATAACGTGCAGTATCCCTCTACTCCCCGGGGCAAGGATGTTGAAGTTTTAATATGAAGGGAAGCTAGGGGTGGGTGGTGTGACTCGTTCTTGGTTCTTGGCCAGGAATTTGGATAAGAAGTTGGCAGAGGCTGATCCGTCCTCATGGAAGATAATGTTCTTGGGATCACTGAAAATGACTTTGAGTGTTTTGTTTCAGAGTGTTCTTTCAGGAATGTCTGAAAGAGGCTGTTCCGGGAAAGCTCTGAGCTGGTCCTGTCATGATCCATGGAGGTGACCACAAATTCGTTCCTCAAGACTCCCCCACCCCCATCCCACACCCTCCCCGAAAACAGCAGACAGATACTCCAGTATTGTTGTTCTATACCCCTGCGCCGGATCGCTACAAGAAGGGCCTCACGTAAAGTATATGTTAACCAGCATTTTCACACCCACACGTTGCGTGTGCAAGTGCGCGTATGCCCCCTTACTATCACAATGTAACCTTCAACCTCCACCGGTTTTATTTTCCCCCCTCAAGATAAAACCGCGTTGATTCTCCTGACTTTCTTCGTAGAACTGCTCCTGAACGTACAAAAGGACCATGAATGACTTCCAATGGTTCTAATCATAGGTAAATTAACAAGCAAACAAGCAAATAAATAGATAATAAATAAATAAATAACGGAATGAATAAATGAAAGAATATATAATTAAAGACTATATCAATCAATCAACTGATTAATTACTGAATTAATTAAATATATAAATTAATAGATAAATAAACAAATAAATCTATAAATGAATGAATGAATAAACAAACATTCCAATAGACAGATAAATAGGCAAATGAAATAAAATGAAATAAATAAATAAATATGTAAATAAATCAAGAGTGTCCCAGAGATTCGCGACTACAGGGGCAGAGAACTATCAGAGGGTCGAGGTGATTAAGGCACGGCGTTTTCGTCAGGTTGGAGACAATCCCTCTTCTTCCGCCGCTTTAACCTGCCCTGACCTGAATCACGCGTTCTTTTAGAGCAGGATTAAAAGAGAGCGCTTTCTCATGGCCGTTCAAACCTGACCACTCTCGGGGTTCAATCTTTCGACAAGAAGCTCCGCGGGCCTAGACGCGAACTGTTTGACTACAGGCCTTTCTCTGGTGGTTTATGTTTCATTAATTCGGACGTGTTTCTTGACTAGTGTAAAAAAAAAAAAAAAAAGGTAGATTGCCAGATCTGAGTTTTATTCAAGTCAGGCAATATTGGCTCTTTGAAACTGAATATTTCCTGATTGGGAGCATTAAAAGGAGAATTATTGCTGGACCTCACACGGGCTCTTCTATTTCGCTGCACTTCAAACGCAGAGAGAGAGAGAGAGAGAGAGAGAGAGAGAGAGAGAGAGAGAGAGAGAGAGAGAGGTGCCAGCGTGGTTGGTTATAAGGGCATTTTATGAGGCAAAGGTTAATGAATCAGCTGCCAGATTAACTTTTATCACTAGAGTTGCGTCCTCTGCTTGCAAAGGCATTGCAGCACACGTCCTGCCCTCTGGCGAGTAGCGAGGGAGTTATTTTTCTTTGTTGATCTCATAAAAATGAAATAGCTTCTCTCTGAAGATATTGTTTCATTTTCCTTTTGAATGTTCAAAACCATATTCCGAAAGTGTTTATATTCATTAAGCTATATTATACAGTATTTTTCGCACGAGTCATTGAGGCTGATAAGAGGTGTGTGTGTGAGTGTGTGTGTGTGAGTGTGTGTGTGTGTGTGTGTGTGTGTGTGTGTGTGTGTGTGTGTGTTCTCTCTCTCTCTCTCTCTCTCTCTCTCTCTGCGCTCTCTCTCTCTCTCTCTCTCTCTCGTCTCTCTGTCTCTCTGTCTCTGTCTCTCTCTGTCTCTCTTTCTCTCTCTCTCTCTCTCTCTCTCTCTCTCCCTGTGTGTGTGTGTGTGCGTGTGTGTGTGGGAGAGAGAGAGAGAGAGAGAGAGAGAGAGAGAAAGAGAGAGAGGTGTGTGTGTGTGTGTGTGTGTGTGTGTGTGTGTGTTTATTACCAGTACTTAAGCATATATTCTCGTGGGGTGGGGGGATGGGGGGGGGGGGGGGGTGTAGTGAATGATTTTCTCGTTTGCTTAGCCTTTTTGGATTTTGTTTTCAAAAGTTCAATTTTTCATCAAAAAGAATAGGCATTGAGGGATGATAACAGTAATAATAACCATAAAAGTAATGATCTTGATAGTAATAACAGAGATAACGGGAAAGACAGTAAGTGAACATCTAAGAAATATATTAATGCAAAGAAATTGAGAAAATTCAACTGGAAAAAAATTCACCATGTAATGTAAATGACGAATGTGTCGAAGTTTATATAGGAACAACAACAGCAACAACAAGAGCAACAACAACAACAATAACCACAGCAGCACCAGTAACAGCAGCAGCAGCATCGGCAGCAACAGCAGCAGCATCAAGAAGAAGAAGAAGAACAACAACAACACCAAGATTAATAATAATAATAGCGATAATAATAATGGTAATAATAATGATAACAATAATAATATGATAGTAATGATGGTGATAGTAATAATAATAATAATGGTAATAATAAACAGTAAACAAGTTGGGTATTTTTTGCTCCCATAAGAAAACCTAACACAGAGTAACTTGTATTCAAAACCGGCACAGCCTTTTAAACTTGAATAAAGTCAGACAAATACATAGACGAACAATCTAATAGTGGGGGAAAAAACAAGCGCAGGCCAACAACTGAACTATCTTCATAGTAATGACTTGGCAAAGATTTGGACTTAAGGAGGAGGGGGGCAGGGGGGGGGGGGGGGGGGGGGAATTTGAAGATGGAGAAACTGGGAACATGAAATTAAGAAAATATGTTACAGATATGAAAACTCTTCACTACCTGCATAAGGGAACCATGGCAATCCAGATATATTTGTATTGCCTGCTCCGAGGCCTTTCGTCCGCTGGGTCGGACTCATCAGGGAGACACGGCTGGTTGTGTCTGCGCTCCTGGCGTCAAATAGAGACACACCACAGTCCATAATACTGTGGTGTTCCCACCACCAAGGGTGCAAAAAAGAATCCAATAGCACCCCCAAAGCAGCCAGCGAAGAGTAGTAAATGAAACTAAACGAAAGTGTGGGGAGGAAAAAAGTTGCTGAAAAACTAGAGACATTATGCAAATAGTATAAAATGTAAGGGACAATTTTTGAGCCTACGCCTGAGGATCCACCCAAAGATGCAAGGGAGATCAAAAGACAAACACACAGACGGACAGAAACAAATACAAATAACCTCAATTTAATCAAAACAAAATCGGAAATGAAATGAGGCAGGGAACAGTAAACGATAAACAGTAAACAAGTTGTTTATGGAATATCCATGTGTCTGTGGAAAGCGTTTCGCTACCACCCGTGGCATGAAGATCCACAGAACAAAGATGGGATGTGTGAAGACTCATCTGAATGAGCAGCAGCGCACTGCATCAGCAGATAAGACGTCGGAAGATCAAGGCCAGGATTTAAACCACAGTGCCAAGGACATCCACGCTGTTGGTTCGGATGAGGAATTTGCACAGGCCCTCGATGCCAGGCGCCTGAAACTCAACCTGCCACGAGCAAACGAAACTGAAGATTGGGAGAAACTGGATGCAAAAATCGTCCAAAGACTCGATGCACTGATAGGGAAAAGCACCCTGGAACACAAACTAGCCACATATGGGGACATTGTGTATGCCACATGTAGAGACGCCTATGGAGCAAAACTACCCAAAGAGAAAACACCTCCAAAGAAATCCAGACGCCAAGAAAAGATGGACAAGATCAGGGTCCAAAAGAAAAACCTCAAGATGCAAATGAAGACCGCACTGCCAGCTGAAAAACAAGGCTTGGAAAAACTGTGGAAAGACCTGAAAGAAAAACACAGTGCCCTCAGCAAAGCGGAATCTGCGAGGAAGAGGAAGAGCAAAAAGAAGAAGACACAAGAGCGCTTCTTCAGAGACCCCTTCCAGTTTGCCAGAACACTGTTTGAGCAGCCAAAATCTGGGACCCTAAGTGTGGACAAAGGAGTTCTTGAGCAGCATCTGAGGAAAACATACTCTGACCCACAGAGCAAAGCACCACTCGACATTCAAGGTCTGGTGTGGCCAACCAACCCTGAGGAACAGTTCAATGGCAAGCCTCCAACGTTGGCGGAAATCAAGAAGGTGGTCGACAAAGCCAGAGCCAAATCATCACCAGGGCCAAACGGAATACCTTACCAGCTTTACAAGAAATGTCCCAAGGTGCTGGAGTGGCTCCACAGGCTGCTGCGATCGGCTTGGAGAAACCAGAAGATCAGCGGCCAGTGGATGACGGCAGATGGTGTGTACATCCCCAAAGAGCAAAACTCAAGTGACATTAGCCAGTTCAGGCCAATATCACTACTGAACGTCGAAGGGAAAATCTTCTTCTCTGTCATGGCAGCAAGGCTGACCAAGTACCTGATGGAAAACAAGTACTTGGATGTGTCAGTCCAGAAAGGTGGCATCCCAGGCGTGGCGGGCTGTGTAGAACACGCCACAATGATCTGGGACGCAATCCAAAAAGCAAAAACAGAAAGAGAGACCTGGACGTAGTGTGGCTTGATCTGGCAAACGCATATGGATCTGTGCCCCATGAGATGATACAGTTGGCTCTTGAGATGTACCATGTGCCAAAGAACATCCGCGACATGCTCAAGAAGTACTTCAATGGCTTCTCAATGCGGTTCTCTACCAAGGAGTACACAACAGACTGGATCAACTTGGAAGTGGGTATTGCAATGGGCTGTGCAATTTCCCCAATACTGTTCGTGCTGGCAATGGAACTCATCTTGAAAGCAGCAACAAACAACGCGAGACAAACAGACCTTGGCGATGGATACAAGATGCCTCCTCTCAAGGCCTTCATGGATGACACTACAGTGATTTCATCCAGAGAAGACGAGACACGTCATGTGCTGGAGAGGCTGGACGACATAGTTGCCTCATCCAGAATGAAGTTCAAGCCAAAGAAATCACGGAGTCTCTCACTGAGGAAAGGAAAAGTGGCCGGATCTGTGGTCTTCAGTGTTGCCAACCAGGCCATTCCAACAGTCACAGAAGAACCAGTCAAGAGCCTTGGAAGATGGTATGATGATACGCTGAAAGACACACAAAGAGCAAAAGAAACCAAGCAGATGGCGGAGGAAGGCTTGGAGACCATTGACCAGTGTGGGCTCCCTGGCAAATACAAGGTCTGGTGTCTGCAGTTCATGCTGATACCAAAGCTGCTATGGCCTCTGATGATATACGACATCTGCACCAGCATAGTGGAGGCAATGGAAGCCAAAATCAACAAGTTCACAAGGAAATGGCTTGGTGTCCCACCCTGTCTGACTGACATAGCGCTGTACTGTCGCCAAGCAAAGCTGAAACTACCCCTGAAATCCATCCTGGAGGAATACAAAGCAGGGAAGATCAGACTTCAAAGCATGCTGGAGGACTCAGGAGACAAGGTGGTAGAAGCAATTAAGCCCCAGCTGAAGACAGGCAGAAAATGGAAAGTTCAAGAGGCGATGGATTCTGCAAAAGAAAGTCTCAAGATCAGAGAAATAACAGGACACACACAGACCAACAGACAGGGACTGGGGGTGACCAAAACTGAATGGTGGTCAAAGGCCAAAGGAAAAGCCAAAAGAGACATGATGATTCAGGAGATGAGAAAAGAAGAAGACCAAAAAAGACTCCAAAAAGCAGTCCAGCAGAGCCAGCAAGGGCAATGGACAACGTGGGAGAATGCACTCCAAAGAAGTCTCACTTGGAATGACATTTGGCACATGACCCCTCTCAGGATCAGCTTCATTCTCAGATCTGCATATGACCTTCTGCCCTCAAATGCAAACCTGGTGAAGTGGGGGAAAACAGACGATCCTGCATGCCCCCTCTGCCATGAAAAACAAACAGTGGAGCATGTCCTAAGCTCATGTAAAGTAGCCCTGGCTCAAGGAAGGTACACATGGAGGCACAACCAAGTGCTCAAAGAAATTGTACAAGTAGTCTGGGCTAGTACCAACACCACAAAAGGGAAAATCAGGACTCCAAAAGCACCCGCAACATTCTTCACGGCAGGAGGCAGCAAATCATGGCCAAGAACAACAGTGCCACTCGAAACATGCAGGCAGAGTCTGCTGGACGGGGCAGATGACTGGGAGTGCACTGCAGACCTCCCAGAATGGAAGAGTCACCCAGAGATCATCAGCAAGAGTGGCATGAGACCAGACATAATAGTCCACTCTAAGTCAACCAAGCAGCTGATCATGATCGAGCTCACGGTGCCATATGAGAACAGAATGGAGGCAGCTCAAATCTACAAGACTGAAAAGTATGCTGATCTGGCAAACAGCCTGAGGAGAGAAGGCTATCAGGTCAAAGTCCTCACTGCAGAAATTGGAGCTAGGGGGTTTGTAGGAACGTCTGCATACAGCCTCATGAAACAGCTCTCAGTTGCAGGGAAGGAAAAAACCAGAGCCCTGAAAGCAATGGCAGAAGCGGCAGAGAGGTGTTCAAGCTGGATCTGGTCAAGGAGGAACAAAAGTGAACTTCATAAGGCTTAATTTCCCTACAAATATCAGGTGTCCCTGTGGCTCAGTGGTTAAAGCGCGAGTCATTAAGTGGAAAATGAGCATGTCCAGAGGGTCATGGGTTCGAATCCCAGCCATGGCTCGTCCCAAGATGGGAAAAAAAGGGGCAGCAGAGGGACATCCGGAGTCATGAACCGGGTGTGGCCCAACCCCCCTAGAGTGTCAGGAGATAAGGGCCGAAACACTTGCTTGAAGGGGGCTTCTCTTCTGAGGACTCTCTGCTGCCACGCTCTCCACGAGTTTCTTTCTACTTGTTCGTCTATGTATTTGTCTGACTTTTCAAGTTTTATTCAAGTGTGCCGGTTTTGAATACAAGTTACTCTGTGTTAGGTTTTCTTATGGGAGCAAAAAATACCCAACTTGTTTACTGTTTATCGTTTACTGTTCCCTGCCTCATTTCATTTCCGATTTTGTTTTGATTAAATTGAGGTTATTTGTATTTGTTTCTGTCCGTCTGTGTGTTTGTCTTTTGATCTCCCTTGCATCTTTGGGTGGATCCTCAGGCGTAGGCTCAAAAATTGTCCCTTACATTTTATACTATTTGCATAATGTCTCTAGTTTTTCAGCAACTTTTTTCCTCCCCACACTTTCGTTTAGTTTCATTTACTACTCTTCGCTGGCTGCTTTGGGGGTGCTATTGGATTCTTTTTTGCACCCTTGGTGGTGAGAACACCACAGTATTATGGACTGTGGTGTGTCTCTATTTGACGCCAGGAGCGCAGACACAACCAGCCGTGTCTCCCTGATGAGTCCGACCCAGCGGACGAAAGGCCTTGGAGCAGGCAATACAAATATATCTGCCTTCAAAAGGGATTGCCATGGTTCCCTTATGCAGGTAGTGAAGAGTTTTCATATCTGTAACATATTTTCTTAATTTCATGTTCCCAGTTTCTCCATCTTCAAATTCCGCCCCCCCCTCCTCCCCCCCGCCCGCCCCTCCTCCTTAAGTCCAAATCTTTGCCAAGTCATTACTATGAAGATAGTTCAGTTGTTGGCCTGCGCTTGTTTTTTTCCCCCACTATTAGATTGTTCGTCTATGTATTTGTCTGACTTTATTCAAGTTTAAAAGGCTGTGCCGGTTTTGAATACAAGTTACTCTGTGTTAGGTTTTCTTATGGGAGCAAAAAATACCCAACTTGTTTACTGTTTATCGTTTACTGTTCCCTGCCTCATTTCATTTCCAATGTTAATAATGATTGTGATTTTAATAATGATGATGATGATGATAAATAATAATAATAATATTAATAATAATGATAGTTGTAATATTAATATAATAACTATAATAATGATGATAACATTAATAATGATGAAGATAACAATAATAATAACACTACTACTACTATTACAAACTACTACTACTACTACTACTGCCTACTACTACTACTACTACTATAGTGATGATGATGATAATGATGATGATAATGATGATGATGATGTTGATGATAATAATGATGATGTTGACGATAATAATGATGATAGTAGTAAATAGAACAATAAGAACAAAGACAAGAACAGGAACAAAACACTACTACTACTACTACTACTGCTGCTGCTGCTACTACTACTACTACTATTACTACTACTGCTACTACTACTACTACTATTACTGCTCCTACTACTACTACTACTAATGATGATGATGATGATGATGATAATAATAATGATAATGATGATGATAATGATAGTAATAATAATAATAATAATAATGGTAATGGTATAACTTCATCCACTTTGTGTTTTTTTTAATCTTTATGCCTTTTGCTTAGATTCCAATTAACAATGTTTTCTCGTTCTTATACCATTTTTGCAATCATCATTATTGTTACGATTACGATTATTATTAGCATAACCATTAGTGTATCTTTAGATTTTTGTATTCATTGACTTTCTACTATTTTATCATCCCCCCTCTTCTTCCACCTCCTCCTCCTTTTCCTCCTCCTCCTCCTCCTCCTTTCCTCCTCCTCCTCCTCCTCCTTTTCCTCTCTCCTCCTCCTTTTCCTCCTCCTCCTCCTCCTCCTCCTCCTCCTCCTTTTCCTCCTCCTCCTCCTCCTTTTCCTCCTCGTCCTCCTCCTCCTCCTCCTTTTCCTCCTCCTCCTCCTCGTCCTCCTCCTCCTCCTCCTTTTCCTCCTCCTCCTCCTCCTTTTCCTCCTCCTCCTCCTCCTCCTTTTCCTCCTCCTCCTCCTCCTCCTCCTCCCCCTTTTCCTCCTCTCCTCCTCCTCCCCTCCTTTTCCTCCTCCTCCTCCTCCTTTTCCTCCTCGTCCTCCTCCTCCTCCTCCTTTTCCCTCCTCCTCCTCCTCCTCCTTTTCCTCCTCGTCCTCCTCCTCCTCCTCCTTTTCCTCCTCGTCCTCCTCCTCC
>CM065738.1:20758204-20770704 GCA_033310375.1 Conus canariensis
GCATGCTGAGTTCAGAGTTTTAGATTGTATGACGTGCGAAGGTTTAGGCACAGGATGGTGTGTTCACCCAACAGTTGTCTTTTCGTTGTTTACATGAAAACGACATGCATGTGATGGATCTTGAGACAGTTTCGAACTGGCAATGATAATGTTTCCATTTGCTAGAAAAGAAAAAGATCAGTCCCAATTCAAACTACTAACCCTACATGTTCCTGTAGGCCCAGGCCAGCTTAAACGGCCAGAATATAGGTGAGCCAGAATGAGCAATTTGTGGGTAATGTCTGTTGGGGAGTTTAAGATCAAACTGTTTGGGTCCTTGTTGGCTTGCTGAGAAAAGCTGATGATTGGGTTGTACTTCCATCATACACTCAGAGCACACACACACACACGCACACACACACACACACACACACCAAGGCGCCAAACATAAACAAGTTCAACAACCACCCCCGCCCCCCCCCCCCTCCCCTGACGCCAACGAATCCCTTTATGTCCTCGCACTTTCTGCATGTTTCTTTTCCTGTCTGTTCATGTGTTCGCCATTTCGATTTCCTAGTATCAACTCTGTCACATCCCCACCTCTCTTCTCCTAAACCTCCACACACACATTCCTTCCCTTCTTCAAAAATCTAAGTTCAATCAAAACAATATTTTCAGAATTCAGCATTCCGCCTTGAGATAACGAGCGTTTCTTTTCTTAACTTATTTTTCTTAACTGGAATCATCCTCCATCTGATGGACGTCCTGATAGGAACCGCTACCCAATCACACATGGCGTTTCTGGATGAAAACTGGGAAATCAGGATCGATCATTTCAATCTGATAAAATAAAAGCAAACAACAGATGTGTGCATATTGAATTTATCCTTTCTCGGAATCTGATCCTCCTGCCATCAAGGGCTCATCTCCCTACCCCCTCTCTCTCTGTCTGTCTGTCTGTCTGTCTGTCTCTCTCTCTCTCTCTCCCCGCCCCCCATTTTCAATCACTTGTTTTTCGCCGTCATTGATCTGTGTATGTGTAATATTCTTATTCACAAGTAACGTAATCTTATTTCTTTGTTTATTCATTTATTTATTTATTTATTTTATTCATTTATTCATTCATTTATTATGTATTTATTCATTTGTTTATTTATTTATTTTAATTTGATTTGTTTGCTTATTTATTTATTTATCCATTTATCTGTCTATTTCTTTATATATTCATTTGTTTCTTTCTTTCTTTCTTTGTTTATATTGAATTCCCTCCAGAATAAAATATGTCTTTGTGCCTTTCTTCGTTATTTGTTTATATTCCCTCCCCTTTACAGCCCTCACCCACATTCCCTCGTTCCCTCCTCTCCACCAGTTCGCCCCCTTTTGTCCTCTTCCCCTTCTGTCAATGGCCTCCTCTACATTCTTTCCCTCTCCGTTTTTCTTTTACTTCTATGCATGATCTGATATCTATTTTTGTTGGATTTGTGTATTGAACATGCTTACTTGTTTATCGATTTTTTTTCAGATTGTTTGGTTTGATGCTCACCTTGCTGTAACCTTCCTCAGCTGAAATACGAATCGTCCCCCCACCCCCACCCCCTTCTCTCTCTCTCTCTCTCTCTCTCTCTCTCTCTCTCTCTCTCTCTCTCTCTCTCTCTCTCTCTCTTCCCAGCCCTCTCGTTCTCTTTCTCATTCTCACCCCCTTTCTGTCCCTCTCTTACCCCCTCTCCCTCCCCTCTCTTCTCTGTCTATTGTGAACTGACCCAACTCACTTAATCATAGATATAGATAGGCAGTTATGACATTAACAAATTAAAAGAGAATGAGGAAGATATCCGAATACGCTGCCCGCTATTTTAGATATAGAACATGTTTTAATTCTGATTTCGTTTGTCCTCAGTCCGAAGAATCACATGAAATACAAGCATATTTCGCTGTTTGCTGCCGAATTTGACAAGCATTAATGAAAAATTATTCTGCTTTAATATCGTAAAAATCTTGTTCATTAAACTGAGCTCACATCTATAATCTACCTTGGCAAAAGTGCCAATGTTTCCATTGTATTTGTACAAAGCCTCCAAACGTGCATAAATGGCACTTTTTAGAATGTTTGCAATAATCCGCGTTTCGTTTCGTAATAGAAAATGTACATCACACAACCCTCAACCAGGGATCGTGGACTACTGCATGAAGACATTCTCTCTCTCTCTCTCTCTCTCTCTCTCTCTCTCTCTCTCTCTGTGTGTGTGCGGTGGACGTCCATGATACTGGGAAACTGCTCACGGATTGACCGTTCATATATCAGACATTAAGGTGTGTATGGAAGATGGTAAATTTTCTCAACACGGAACCTTTCGTAGATTAGGAGTTTTCAATCTAATTCTGCTATTCTTTCCATTAGAAAGGTGAACATCCTTTTTGCTGCTTAGCCTATGGTTTACTAAGGATTTGAGGTCAGTTAAGGCGATCTGACTGTTAACATGGGCACACTAGCTCGTGAAGCATGTCACACGTACATCTGTCAGCAAGGTGGGCCACAGTTGACAGTATGAAAGCAACGGACAGGAAATGATCCCAGCCTTTTTCTTTGTTTTGTACATCTCTTCAATACACTGAAAAGTGGTCAGTAAGGTAGACACACTTAAAAAAACGGTCAAAATTATTTGTGTAACATAAAACACGTCCAAAGATGATAATCGCACACGCATATCCTTTTGCTTTCACACAGATAATTTTTTTTCTGCAGGTAACGTCATGTCCTTTTCCCCATTTTACAAGAATCCTGCCTAAACAAGACAATCTCGTCTTATGACGATGTCATGAGTAGTTTGTATCGACCGACGAAGATCCTTCAACATATTATCGCATGCTTGACTGACACGTTTAGTCTGCCTAGGAGGAGGGTCATTAAAGAGTAAAGCTGACTACCTTACTGTTGATACATTCTGACCTTCCTTGTATTTGTACATGGATCCCCAAGCATAGGTTCAAAGATGTGCACCTACGTTTAAGTTTCTTTGTTTAATGACTGTAGTTTTTCAACAACTTATTTTCTTATAGAGCTTTCTCAGGATTCCACTTTCCTACCCCTTTACTGGCTGCATTAGGAGGCAGTTGGATTCTATTTTTGAACCCTTGGTGGTGAGAGTAGCACAGAATGATAACCTGCTGTATATTTCATTGAATCCAAGTGAGCACCAATACGATCAGCCGTGTCTCACTGATCAGTCCAAATCAGCAGACGAAAGGTCTCAAAGTAAACGATGTTAACTGTTCTGTTTTTAAGATGGACTGTGATGGTTCCAATATGCTGCCAGTGAAAGATTTTACGTATATACCCTAACGCCCTATTTGTTTTCATTCCTGTCTTTCTATCCCCTCCCTCCCCTGTATTTTTTATCATTTCAAAGTCGTCATTGTAAAGATGGAAGAATTGTGAGTCTGTACTTGCTTTCCCTTAATCAGATTAAGTGTTGATTTTGTTCATCCATATATACCAAACACAATGAAACACAGTTTTGTGTGTGCAATGAAGACTTTGTCAACTGCAAGAAAATCAGTCATTCAAAGCATTTACAAAACTGCTTAACTCAAATCAAATTACAATCTGATGTGATTTTGTGATATGGTGTCAAAAATTCAGTCTGGTGGGGAGGGGAAGGGAAGCGTTGTGTGCGATAGATGAATGTAACTGAGGTTTGAAAGATACGGACTGAGCATGTCATTGATGATGTGGAATACATCTCGGATACATGACAGGGATATGGCTGTAGAAGAATGAAGTATGAAACAGAGATCGATCTATCGATAGAGCGATCGATCTATCGATAGATTGATCGATCGATCGATAGATAGATAGAAAGAGAAATAGATAGATACATATATAGAATACATGATAGGGATCTGGGCGTAGAAGAATGAAGCATGAAGCATATAGATATAGATTATTGATAGATAGATTGATATTTATATATATATATATATATATATATTCAATTATAAACAAAGCTTGCTCTTATGTCTTAGATTGAAGAAATAGGGGGAGATAAGCATTCATATATATATCCTCAAGCATAGGCTCAAATATTGTCCCCTACATTTTATACTGTTTGCATAATGCTTTTAGTTTTTCAGCAACTTTTTTCCTCTCCACACTTTTGTTTTGTTCCATTTTACTACCCTTCACTGGCTGCTTTGAGGGTGCTGTTGGATTTTTTTTTAACCCTTGATGGTGAGAACACCACATAATTATGGACTGTGGTGTGTCTCTATTTGACACCAAGAGCACAGACACAATCAGCCGTGTCTCCCTGATGAGTCCGATCCAGCGGACGAAAGGCCTAGGAGCAGGCAATACAAATAAATGTGCCTTCGAGAGGGATTACGATGGTTCCCTCAGGCCGCTAGTGAAGGGCTTCTCATATTTATAATATATTCACCCCATTTTCTTCATCTTCATTTGTGATTTTTTAATATATATATTTTTTTAAAGTTCAAATCTTTGCCAAGTCATTACTATAACGACTGAATAATTGTTAACCTGCACCTGTTTTCCCCCACTTCTTAATTGTTCAGCATTCTCTCTCTCTCTCTCTCTCTCTCTATATATATATATATATAGAGAGAGAGAGAGAGAGAATATCTTCTAAATAGATAAACAGATAGGTAGTTAGATATGTAGAAAGCTAGATAGTAGAGACAGAAAGATAGCTAGGTAGACATAGATAGTTAGGTAGATACATATCTTTTATTAAAAAAAAAAGTCTTGAAATCCATGAAAAAGGCCTGGGTTCACAAAAAAGTGGAAAAGTAAATACATACATGCATTCATACTTTTACATGCATACTTACATACATACATGTATACATACAGACACACATGTATATACATTTACATACATACTTACATACATATTCTACATGCATACATAAATACGTAAGTAAATAACCGATGGATTTGCAGGACATGGGTGTGGGTGTAGTTTTTTTGGACAGGTTATTATTAAACCCAGTCTATACGAAGTTGAGTGCACACACTCACACACAGGTGTGGTTCCCATCCTATCACCAATAACAATGATGAAATATGTCAAGAAAAGAAAATGCAGCATTTGTTTAAAACCTGTATTGCAAACAAATTCCCACATGAAAATGCACACATTAAATTCTGCAGGCAATTATTTAAGAGTCCATAGAAAAGCTTTGGCATTAGCGGTTTGGGGCGAACTGTCGAGATTCCCGATTACTTTTAAAGTGATAACCCAGATTATCGCATTCTGGATACACATATTAGAGTCAGACCAAGACTCTTATCAACAGCAGATTTATCAGTCAATGATCTCTCAGGACACCAAAGAAAGCAAATGAACGACGTTAATGCGACAAACCTTGTCAATGATAGGATTACAGCATGTTTGGGAAAATCAGGGTGCGTTTAGTGTGACTTGCCTGAAGTTTCTAATCAATGCAAAGCTGGAAACGTTTTATGTTGACTTCTGGAAGAAACAAAAGAACGAAAGCACACCAAAGCTCAAATCTCATGCCACAGTTGCTACCGAATACAAACAACCGGCTTATTTGGAGCAACACATTGACACAGATTGCAGACGAGAACTAACCAGATTACGAATAAGCGCCCATGAACTCCAAATTGAGAGGGGCCGTTATACCAACACTGACAGAGAAGACAGATTATGCACGACATGCCACGTTGCTGAGGACGAACTAATTTTGTCGATGACTGCAAATTATTTGACCAACAACGTTATGACCTAATGACAAGGATTACAAAATCGGTTTTCCACCACAGACTAAAATGACAAAACCCTCGGATCTCATGTTATTGGACTGCTTCCAACTTGTACTTGCCCAGTATATCCTGTTGTGTTTTTCTCTTCGGAGACAGAAACTTTAATCAGACCCTGATACACACTATGCTTTTTCTTTCTGCTACTAATGTTATAGTTGCAAAGCGAGAGGACTGCAGGCGGAAATCTAAACAAATCTTAAATAAATGTTAGCGAACCGCCCAGAGAACGTGGACAAACGAGTCACAAGACGAAATACAACGCGTTTCGACCTCTTAGGTCTTCATCAGGTGAGACATTACCGAATAAAACAATGAAAATTCACTTAGCTTTGGTCGCTTCAGATCACTTCGCAGGGTTCAGCGCAAGGAAGAAGGCGTTGAATGAGAACGAGGCTGTTGGAAGGGAAATAGTGAGCAAGTCAAAGTCGTAATGAAGATAATAATATTACTGATAGGAATACTAATAATGGTCAAAATACTGAGAAAAAAAAAAAGGGACAAGATTACTACCAATCTTAGTGTCAATAAGTATGGGTATGGGAGAAAGGAGAGTGGGTTAGAGGATTCTTAAACAGCAGGGTTGCCGTGGCAACAGTCCCAGAGGCGAAGGCGATGGTGATGTCAATGCCAGTGGTAGTATCAATACTAGCAATAGTATTACTGAATGATACTGCTAACAACGATAGTGAAGGTTAAGGTAATGAAAGCATGATACAGAAATATATTTAGAAAATACATTTTTATAATAATCAAATAAATAAATAAATGAAACATTAAAAATAATAATAAATTAAAAAATCAGTAAATAATAATGATAATAAAAAAAAAAAAATAATAATAATAATGATAATAAATGCATAAATAAGATAGCCATAAGTTGTGTGTGAGGTGAATAGTGGGAGATAAGGTAGTATGTGTGTGTGTTGTGGGAGGATATTATGGGCTGAGATTGAAGTGGTGGGTTGGTACATGTTACTTTAAGGTGTTGATGCTATGAGGGTGGAGGGAAGAAGGGGATGGGTTTACGTACTAACTGGGGGAGGGGGAGGGGCAACATATTCACACCTATACACAATCTCTCTCTCTCTCTCTCTCTCTCTCTCTCTCTCTCTCTCTCTCCCCCCCCCCCCCCTACAGAACACATTTCACAGTACTTAGACTCTCTCCTCCAACCCATAGTACAAGGCCTCCCCACATACCTCAAAGACACTATACACACACTCAACATGATTAATTCATACAACACAGATCCCACTTTCAAACCCAGCCTCCTCTTTACCCTTGATGTCGTCTCTCTCTACACTTCCATCCCTCATGCTGATGGACTGAAGGCCCTCGCATTCTTTCTTAACAAACGGCCCCCCAACCAACACCCTCCCACAGCTACACTGGTCAGAATTGCAGAATTAGTCCTCACCCTCAATACTTTTGAATTCAACAACCACACATTCTCACAAATCAGTGGTGTTGCTATGGGAACCAAAATGGGACCATCCTATGCCTGCCTCTTCATGGGACACCTAGAACACCGCCTACTAACCTCTTACACAGGCCCAACACCAGAGCTCTACAAAAGATACATAGATGATGGATTGGGAGCCACATCCATGCCAGAACATGACCTCCAGAATTTCCTCAACTTTGCACAGACCTTCCATCCATCCATCCAGCTGACCTACACCATTTCACAGTCAGTTAATTTCCTGGACATCACTATCTCCCTCAAAGATGGACTGCTTCAAACCTCAGTCTTCTACAAACCTACTGATGCGCACTCATACCTGGACTACACATCTTCCCACCACCAGTCCACTAAAAATAGCATTCCATATTCTGAATTCCTTCGCCTACGCAGACTGTGCTCTAGCGAAGAGGATTTCACTATACAAGCAGCCAAAATGTCTGATTTTTTCACCAACCGTGGATACCCTAGTGCCGTCATCAGTGATGCTCTCAGCCGCACTGCAGCTAAATCCAGAACATCTACTCTGGAAACTAAACCTCCCAAAGAGACAGACAGACCCACTGCCTGCCTTCTCTTCCATCCTCACAATCTGCCCATCTGCAGGATCCTGAAGTCTAACTGGCACATAGTAGAAAATCATAAACCTGCCTTTGAGACCACACCAATGATCACTTTCAAACGTGACAAAAACCTCAACGACCGACTGGTGCACTCTAAGCTGAACAAAATCTCAACACCTAAGCCACCAGGTACTTTCCCCTGCTCAAAACCCAACTGCAAAATCTGCTCTCTCACCAAACCAGACACCATCCTACATGGCCCCACAGGCTCTTTCACTATTAAACGCACTTTCTCCTGCCAGAGCCACAACATTGTGTATGCCATCCACTGTCAGCTGTGCGGTAAGATCTATGTAGGTGAGACATCTCGCACACTTGAGACGCGCATCTCTGAACACCTGGCCGACATCCGCCACCATCGGCCCAAACCAGTCGCTCTACACTTCAACCATGCCCAACACAACATCAACCATGTCAAAGTCTTGGCACTTTGGCAATCTAAGAGTGACAGCTTGGAACGCCTTATGCAGGAATCTCATCTCATTGCCAAACTGGGCACCGTCCACCCTCATGGCATCAACGTCCAAAAGTAGTATGTACCATTCCATCTCTGCAGCTCCAGCCTGAAATATCCCCCACCTACACACACCCATACCACCCTACCTCCCACTGTTTACCTCAGACATAGGTTGCAGCTATCATCATCTTCCCTTTTCCTACACTCTCTGAGTCTCTCCATTTGCTACATCAATCGACTTACTCCCCCCTCCCCCTGCCCTAGTAATGATGTGTGTAGGGGTGTTGGTGGATATGGCGGTTGCTGGGGTGGAGGTGGGGGTAACCAATGAATAAGGCTGATATTACAAATGGAACACACACACACACACACACACACACACACACACACACACACACACACACACACCACACACACACACACACACACACACACACACACACACACTCACACTCACGCATACACACACACATAATAAATAGAATGCTGGCTCCTTTATCGTTGGTCGTGAGGGGGGGGGGGGGGGGGAGAGAGAGAGAGAGAGAGAGAGAGAGAGAGAGAGAGAGAGAGAGAGAGAGAGAGATTGTGTATAGGTGTGAATATGTTGCCCCTCCCCCTCCCCCAGTTAGTACGTAAACCCATCCCCTTCTTCCCTCCACCCTCATAGCATCAACACCTTAAAGTAACATGTACCAACCCACCACTTCAATCTCAGCCCATAATATCCTCCCACAACACACACACATACTACCTTATCTCCCACTATTCACCTCACACACAACTTATAGCTATCTTATTTATGCATTTATTATCATTATTATTATTATTTATTTTATTATTATTATTTACTGATTTTTTTAAATTTATTATTATTTTTAATGTTTCATTTATTTATTTATTTGATTATTATAAAAATGTATTTTCTAAATATATTTCTGTATCATGCTTTCATTACCTTAACCTTCACTATCGTTGTTAGCAGTATCATTCAGTAATACTATTGCTAGTATTGATACTACCACTGGCATTGACATCACCATCGCCTTCGCCTCTGGGACTGTTGCCACGGCAACCCTGCTGTTTAAGAATCCTCTAACCCACTCTCCTTTCTCCCATACCCATACTTATTGACACTAAGATTGGTAGTAACCTTGTCCCTTTTTTTTTTTTTTTTTCTTTTTTTTTTCTTTTTTTTTCTCAGTATTTTGACCATTATTAGTATTCCTATCAGTAATATTATTATCTTCATTACGACTTTGACTCGCTCACTATTTCCCTTCCAACAGCCTCGTTCTCATTCAACGCCTTCTTCCTTGCGCTGAACCCTACGAAGTGATCTGAAGCGATCAAAGCTAAGTGAATTTTCATTGTTTTATTCGTTAATGTCTCACCTGATGAAGACCTAAGAGGTCGAAACGCGTTGTGTTTCGTCTTGTGACTCGTTTGTCCACGTTCTCTGGGCGGTTCGCTAACATTTATTTAAGATTTACTAATGTTATGTTGCAAGATGTGACGACGCTGGAATTAGTTTAATTGCATGTCTTAACCTGATCATCTGTGCCCCACAAAACCTCTGGTTTTCATATGGCAATAAAATATGTTCATGTTCTTGTTCTTGTTCACACACACACACACACACACACACACACACACACACACACACACACACACACACACCGCTGGTTTGAACTCTTACTCTACAAGAAGAAAATTACACATGGGCATTCCTCAGGGGTCTGTTATTGCCCCTGTACTTTTTAATATTCTGATGTACGATTTACCCACAAAAATTACTAAGAACATAGAACTAGTCCAATATGCAATGACATATGCATATGGATGAAAGTGACATTAAAAAAATGTACACCTGTCAGATCACAAAACTATCTCAAAAAGTTATATCAAAAAGAATTAAATACCCTTTCTGCTTACATGACTGAAAATGGTTTGCAAATATCAACTGAAAAAACACACATGATGTTATTTAATACTGGATCTGATCCAGTTAATATGCCTTTATTTCAAGTCAACGGCATACCCATTAAATATACAAAAATGGTGAAATTCCTTGGAGTAAATTTAACATCAAAGTTGTCTGGAATTTTCATATAGAGCATATTCTAACAAAAGCACGAAAAACTTTAAATCTATTAAAGATTATTAGCAAGCATGCTTGGGCTCAGGACACAATTACTCTTTTGCACCTTTCTACCGCACTGGTTAGATCAAAATTAACGTATGCACAAGAGGTGTTCTTCAGTGCACCCAAATACTTACTGAAAAAACTTCAAAGTATTGATTCCAAAGCATATAAGTTAGCCATGGGACTACCAGCCCATGCCTCTTGTACAAAAGCATACAGTGCTGCTGGGATATTACCACTGGAAGAATATAGGAATCTTGCATGCACCAAATTTGTTATAAGAAGTTCTTCTATAGACAATAATTTAGGCCCTGAAATAAATATTAAATCGGACACTGATTTTCCCAAATGAGCTAAAAACATATCATCTCAAACGACTCTTAGAACATATACTTCCTCGATTTTAGAATCCTCAGATATCAAACTAACATCTATTGCAAACAGATCTATTGTGTCTCCTGTCCCTCCCTGGAAACTAATACGAGCACATTTTGATATTGAGCATACAGATTTAACAAAGGCTGAAAATACTAATTTATTGTCATCCAATATCAAAATGCATTTACATGATCACTATTCCAACCATTTGAAGATATACACTGATGGATCATTAATCAATGAACATGCAGGTGCAGCATACATTATCCCAGGCCTTAACAAAGAAAAGTCTTATTATCTCGGAAAAAACAAATCTATATTCACGGCTGAGTTATTTGCTATAATTATGGCTTTAAAGTTTGTTGTTGATTACCCTCAAAATTTATTTAAAGTTGTTTTATGTGTAGATTCCAAGTCAGTTCTTACTGCAATGAAGAATTTTAAATTAAAAGTTCGACCTGAGATGATCACTGAAATAAATAACTTAGTCCATTTCCTCTCAGTCAGAGACACCGAAATAACATTTCTTTGGGTGCCCTCCCACTGTGGATTATATTATAATGAAAAGGTTGATGTTCTAGCAAAGAAAAGAGCAAAACGATCATCAGATTCGCATTTTTTTTAACTTCTCTATGTCAGTGCAAGAGTGCTATACTTTGGCAGAAAAAGTACAATTTTCTCATTTTCATTTGATAGAAAGAGAAAGTGGGTGTTTTGGTTTACACGATGAAATGAAAAATATGCATGAAAAGTTAAGTAAGTACGATCAAAACATTTATCGTAGACGTCAGATAAGTTCCTTGATCTGTAGATGGAAATTGGATTGTTTAAAAACAAAGTATGTAAAAAATATACATTGTGTATGTGGTCATAGCATTTCAATTGATCACATTCTTGTGTGTAACTTAATGAAAAAATTCATTCCAAATACGTCTGTACAGCCTATTCAAAATGTTTTCCTGTTAGCAAGTGAAACGTATCTTTTCTTTTTGCACTTAGCTAAAAGTCCAATTGGCAAATACTTATAATCGATAACAGTCAGTGGTGAGACAGAACAGAAGAGTTATACGTTTGATTTTTCTTTTTGTTTGTTTGTTTGTTTGTTTGTTTATATCTTTGATTAAGTGGATATTCTATTTTTGTGTTATAGTTGTAGATAAGTTAATTCTTTTGACTCGTTGTGTTAACCTTTTTTCCAAGCCTCAATTATGTTGGTTTTTTTTTTTTTTTTCGTCTAATATCACGTAACGTGGAAAGACGTAAAACAAAACAACAACAACACACACACACACACACACACACACACACACACACACACACACACACACACACACACACAGAAAGAGAGAGAGGGAGGGGGGGAGAGGGAGAGAGAGATGACAGTAAAACATTTTTTAATTGGGTTTGGCCTGAATAATGGCATGCAATGGTGATATTCGTTGAAGAGTTCAAAGGGAGGAACTGTGGTTGTGTCCCCTGGAATGTCAGCCTTGTTCCTCATGCAATGGGCAGCAAAGCGGTAGCTAAGGTAAACACCAACAGAGAGACTGTCCGCGCACTCATGAATGTCAGTTGTTGTCAGGCACTTATATCAGTTAACACTTACACAGGCACACTCTTTAGGGAAAATAATGGTACACGAACGAACTAGC
>CM065738.1:20775704-20785704 GCA_033310375.1 Conus canariensis
TGCTGTTTTTGTTTATAGAGTCATTACAGTTACTAACATTCCTGCACATGGAATGAGTTGAATAGGTTGCCTTCTTCCTTGCGCTGAACCCTGCGAAGTGATCTGAAGCGATCAAAGCTAAGTGAATTTTCATTGTTTTATTCGTTAATGTCTCACCTGATGAAGACCTAAGAGGTCGAAACGCGTTGTGTTTCGTCTTGTGACTCGTTTGTCCACGTTCTCTGGGCGGTTCGCTAACATTTATTTAAGATTAGGTTGCTTTAGTTTTACAGTCGTCAGTGACATCTGTGCCATTCAAATCCTCACAGTCATCACAACTGCTTATCACAGATTCATTCAGAGATTCACCCCAACCGCCAGTTTCTTTCATTTTCATGCCGTCATCTCTGCAGCCCCCCTTCCCCCTCTTCCCCCTCTCCCAACACTCTTCCTGTGCGACATCTTGAACCCATTTCAGCCCTTTCGTCATCATTGCAGGGTGGACGAACATCAGCATGCAATGTTTCGATAGAGTGATCACTGGTATCACACCTCCTGCTTTTGCAAACAACTTACCAACAAAGCTGCATACAGATCCGTCCTGCTGGTTGAAAACGTCCGTACACAAATCCTCTACACTGACACCAGGCAGTGAATTTGTCTCACACGTTTCTTACAAACTAATACAGTTCACAGCACTGTTAAGCGTGACACCACATGAGACGGAAACACAGTCAGTGACATGTGTCACCTTATGCTTGGATCCCATTACATTTTGACACTAGGATATTGTCATGTTTTGGGGCTGGCCGCTCCATTTTCCAAGCTGAACAAGATTGTCACTGGCGTCCAGCCCACACTTTTTTGCCTCAGTCACGAGGTGGTCATATACCAGAGAGGGATTTTTGTCCTTTGCCTGGCAGACTTCATATGAGAGCAGACCTGATTTTTCCGGATCGCACTTACTCTTAGACAAAAATCTTCCCCAAGAAAAATGTTGCTTCCGTTTTGTTTCCGTTTGACACGCAAAACCCTGTCTTTATCTGTGAAAAAAGTGCAGCGGGCAACACAATGGGAATGTCTGGCTTTGAAGCAAGACGATAACCCTGTCAAACAAAACAACATCAGAAAACGCTAGGTCATTAGTTGTCATGTGTTTCACCATATCTGCACAGTCTTGCTAGCTCTCATTCTTCTTCCGGGGGATACCATGACTAAGAAAGTTATTTTGGTTTGACTTACCCTCTACATTATCCTTTTTCTTATGCAAAGATTCCACTTTCACAGTACGTGTATCACCTTCATATTTTTATCTTATATTCTTCTTCCGTGCAATACCATAGATAACATAAGTTATTTCTTTTCAGCTACCCTCTAAATTATCCTCTTTCTTATCTAAAGATTCCACTTTCACATTGCGTTTATCACTTTCACACTTTAATCTTTTATTTTCTTGTTTGAAGACGGAAATGTCTTTGATCAAACCTGAAGCGTCTCCCGGCAAAGAGCCACACACTTCTGTCAGGTCTTTCATTTCATCAAACACATGATCGAACTTCAAGGAATCAATCACTTCATTCAGGGAAGCCATCACATCCGTCATGGAGGGGTCCGACGGAAATGCTGACGAACGAGGGGCATCTCCCTGACCACAGTCACTGTCTTGGCGAGTAGATCCGCCACTGCCAAGTCGGGATATGGGCAAGTTGTCCTTCGGGCCAGGGTTCAGTTCCACATTGCCGTAACGCCGTAACAAAGTAGAGAGAGAGAGTAAAAGTCCATGGGTGACACCGTCCTGAATGTGGACACTCTCATGGCGGCCTTGAGTTTAAAGGTGCGTATACATCAGCAAATATTCCACATACCGGTGTAAACCTGAGGCCAACAGAAGGCATGGTGGCTAAGAGAATTTACAGACAACTTAAAGGTAACAATTCTTCCTCCAACCAAGACAGCACCACGCAGACAGACAGTTCATAAAACACGGCCACTCCTCTTTGTGTACCTCGACAGATTTCAGATTCAGATGAGTTAATCCTTTAAAGCCATAGCCCATATGATGAGGGCGTTAACAATATTACAGGAAAATTATTATAAATGCAGCTGTATCACAAATGTAATTTAGAAATCATCATGACATTGTTTCTCTTAACTAAAGAACTGAATTTCGAATCACACTCTCTTTTTCTAACGACATTAGCAAGGATAAACGAAACATGAATGGTTGATTGTAAAATGTCCTGTGTATTACCTGCACACGGAGGTCATTAAAAGCAGGGCACTGCAAGACAAAATGAACTTCAACTTCAATTAATTCTTTAGAAAGCGGACACAGCAGTTCATCGCAACTTATGTTTTGTAGCAATTAGCTTGCACTTTTATTTCAGAGTCGAAATCTAAATCTAGTAAAGGCACATCGTAAATGTTTATTCATATTAAACATAAGATACTTTTTTTAACTAAATGAGAGGAACCATAAACTTTGTACACATCAAACCTGTTACTTGATAGAATATGACTTTCCCATGTTTGTCATCTACTGTCGATTAATCTTTGTCGGATTGCTTTAATAAACTTACTTTCTTCACCTACTCCTTGATATATCCATGTATACCGTAGCTCCTGCTCAGATAAACAAATATGTACATTTGAAACCCACTTAGTTTTGCCCCTTGAGTCGAGATCAGAATTTATAATGTATTGTACGCTTTTCGGGGTAATCTATCATTATTCATTTTTAATAACTTTAACCAGTAGCGGACATTTTTAACTGCAGAATTTATGCATATTTGTTATCTACTCGTTTCACCATATACTAAATCATTTGGAGTTACACGTTCTACACCTAAAAACGTTTTTAACCAGTTAAATGAACTGATTCACAATGAACAAGAGCATTCTAATCTAAACCCTATAGCTCTGAACCATACTGCACAATGGGTTGCATCTGTGCATAACAAATTTTGACAAACACTTCCAGTACAGATAATTCTTCATAACACGTAATAACACATTCCTAGCCACACTAGAAAGGTCTCTACAAACAGCAACAAAACTCAGGTGAGTAGAAAAATATGCGAAGGTATTTATAAACGTTTACAACAGGCATAACAGAACCATCATATATCCATCTCTCCTTTGCAAACAAGTGACCTCCTTCTCTAACCTCGACAGAGAGAGAGAGAGAGAGAGAGAGAGAGAGAGAGAGAGAGAGAGAGAGAGAGACAGACAGACAGACAGACAGACAGACAGACAGAGACACAGAGACAGACAGAGACACAGAGACAGAAAGAGACAGGCAGATAGACAAACAGACAGACAGGCATACAGACAGACAGACAGGGACCGAAATAAAGAGGGGGGGGGGGGGGGGGGAGACTCACTGAATATCATTCAGACGGCAACCCACATACAGTTCAGTATTGCTTTCATCCCGGAGATATCATGGCGTTGGAAATAGTCCCAATAGGCTACATAGTATTAACAGGCTATGAAGCCACAACTTGGACATTTTGTGCTTCCATGACCAAATGAAAAAGGAATAGCAATCAGTCATCTGTGAATAAAATCATTGTTCTTTTAAGCAGAGAGCGATGGGTTAACTACTTACGTTCTACCCTTCAAACCAGACAGTAAGAAGGCGACCCAACGACCTCAATCCAACTCTCAAAGGCTTTCTCTTCACCGCCACTAAATACCTGACAGAAAATGAGTACTTTGATTTGTCAGTCCATAAGGGAGGCATCTCAGTCGTCATTGACTGTGCAGAACATGCCACTAGGATTTGGAAAGCAACCCAAAGAGCTTGGGCAGAGAAACGGGACTTAGAACAGGTGTCTCGTTAGTCGTAGGGTAAGACATCCGTCTAAAAAGGCACACCTTAAAACGCCCACTCATCCAAAAATTGCGGGTTCAAATCCCGGCAGCGCCACGAAAAAAAAAAGTTGTCAGCAGAAAAGAATCTGGGAGTCATGATCTGGATGCGGCCCGGCCCCCTTAGAGTGTACAGAATTCAGGGCTGAAACACTTGTCAGAGGGGGGTTTCTTCTCCGAAGACCTTCTGCTGTCAAGCTGTCCCAAGTGTTTTTCCTATCACTCCGGGTCAAACCATCAGGGAGCATACAGGACCATACGAAGGTCTACCGATATCAATAAAGAAAAGCAAAACTACGTTGGTATGACCTTGTAAACAGATTCACTTGCCTTACTGATAGAGTCTCATGGATCTCGACATTGCTCCTCAAAATTCTAATTAGAAACACCGTATAAAGTTTATTGGTGATAATACCTCAGAATGTCATAACGAACAGTTTCAATAATTATTTTCTATCAGTTGTCAATACGTTGGTCCGCTCTCAAGACGTGCACGATGTAACACACTGCTAACGTTTCGTAATTAAACAACAACAACAACAACAACGAAAACAAAATCCGGAGGTCACCTTCTATATATGTTTATAAAATTGGTGTGCATAAAGTTGGAAAAGTCATCTCATCCCATTTCATCCCCATGACCTAAGAGGTCATAGATGGGACATGGGAGACGACTCCGCCGATCTTCGTCTCTACCGCGGCCTGTCCTCTGCTTTTCGCAAGAGTTCTGGCAGCCTGAGGTATATCGATTCCATCACGTTCCCCGACCAGCTTTTTTTTCTGCCTGCCTTTGCGCCTTCTTCCTTCAAGAAAGTTAAAGGGAAGAACACCTGCCCTACTGTGAACCACCTCAAGTTTTCTGACTCTTTTATTACAGAGAAATAAGCTGTTGTCATTCTACTTGCTTCAACTATTGAAGCAAATTCCTCTTCTTCTAACAGATCAGCCTGTTTAGTCAATGCCAAAGCCCTCAAAGAAAAATCACCCTGCAATTTTTTCATCGGATAACGTGGAAGAATACAATCTTCCTTTCACTTTAAATGGATTGAAATCCGTCTTACTTCTTGCAGCGATTCCTCTCCTGGTATAGATGAAATCCATTATAGACTTTTGAAACATTTTCCGATAAAAGGTCTGAACAGCTTGCTAAAAGTGCACAAATATATATGGACTACCGGCTTCTTTCCACCTTCTTGGCGAAAAGCTCTCATCATGCCTATTCCCAAACCTGGAAAAAAAATCTTTCAAATCCATTAAATTACAGTCTGATAGCTTTGACCAGATGCATCTGCAAACTGATGGGAAAAAATTGTCAGTGCTAGACTCATGTCAAAACTCGAAACCGACAGCCTTCTGGCGAAAGAACAGTGTGGGTTCCGCAAACATCGAACTACAGTGGACCATTTTATCCGTCTGGAATCTACGCTTCGAAACGCCTTTCTAAATAAACAACACACAGTAGTATTTTCTTTGACTTGGAGAAAGCCTATGATACCACCTGGAAATCTGGGATACGTTACGATTTCTATGATCATGGTTTTCGGGGTCATCAGCCACTTTTTATCAAAAATATTTTTGGCAGAACAAGAGTTTCAGGTACGAGTTGGCACCACTCTGATGTTCACGAACAGGAGTTGGGTGTTCCACAAGAGAGGCATACTGTCTCCAGCCTTCTTTAGCATAAAAGTCAACAACATTGTTATTTCAGTTTAACAGGGTTTCGACTGCTCATTGTTTGTAGATGATTCTGCCTTCTATGCATGCAACTAGAAGCTTGTACCCAAGTGCTCAGGCTCCAGCTTTTTGTAGATAAAATACATCTGTGGGCGAAAAAAAATGGCTTTACTTTTTCTGCTACTGACACGCAGTGCATTCACTTTCATAATTTTAGACAGTTTTTTTGCTGATCCTGAAATCCAAACAGGGAAATCTTCCATTCCAGCTGTAAAGGACGCACATTTTTAGCAGTAATTTTTGACCAAAAGCTCCACTTTAGTAGTCACACTGAACACTTAAAAACTTCTTGCCAGAAAGCTTTGAACATTCTGTGGGTCGTAACATACACTGACTAAGGCGTTGGTGCGTTCTAAACTGGATTATGGTTGTGTTGTGAGTTGACTTCAATGCGTTGACAGCCCTGATATGGCCCTTTGCGGTCGGCTGGGCTATAGGCGACATGACCTTACCTTTTGCCCTCCTCCTTCAAGCCCTGCAGGACTGGCTGTGTCAGCGAGACGTGTCGTGTCACGTGGCTAAATCACACCAGCTTTGTCCTCTTGACCATAGCCAATAGCGGTTCCTGTGGTCCTGCCAGTGTGTTTACGTGCTCTCGGACAGAGTCGTTGGTTCTGTGCTCTGTCCAGATGATGTGGAACAGTCTTCTGTACACCTTCTTTTCAAAGGCCTGGATCTGTCTCTCCAACTCCGCCGTCAAGATCCAGCTCTCACACTCGTAAAGGAAAATTAAATTCAATAAAAACACAAAACACCGTCTGTTTTAGCGCAAGCTTTCGAGCCACTGCTCTTCTTCAGGCCGCATGACAAGTGACGCAATAGAAAAAATGACGTCCATTGGTGACATTCTCTGTGACATCATCTCTCTCTCTCTCTCTCTCTCTCTCTCTCTCGTGCACAACTCCATCATCCTCCGTTTCTCTGTTCAGTCAGACCCACACATTGAGCCCTTGTGGATAGTTCGTCTTGAGTTTGTACCTCCAGAACCTCTCCCTCTCTCTTCGCTTATTGATGTCAAGATTTTTCATAAGTTCGATGACTGTGCAGCGGAGGTCGGTCAACTGGTGACCGGGGCCATTGAAGTGTTTGGCAACCAAAGTGTCCTTCTTGTGCCTGATGTCGTACCTGTGGGCATAGAAGCGCTCCGCCAGGGTATTGCCAGTCTCCCCAACATACTGCACATCATGACACGCTGCACAGTCAATCAAGTACACTAGATTGTTGGAAGTACAGTAGACCGCATCTCTGATGTTAAAAGTTTGACCTGTCCTGACGCTGGTGAAGTTAGGTGATTCCTGCAGATGTTCTTTGCAGATGATACACCGTCGTTTGTCACATTTGTGGCAACCTGTTGCATCTTCATGTGCATCTTCACCTTGATCGCCAATACCAGTCTGAGGTACGTCAGGGGGCAAGCATGAAGGCATCAGCAGTTTGCGGAGGTTAGTACAGTTTCTTTCCCCCACGATTGGAGGAAATGGAACAGCCTTGGTCATCCTCCTGCTTGAATGGAGGACCTTCATGTATGTCTTGAGCCACTGGCCAAGTGGAGGATTTGAAGGGTTATGGGTGATGATGAACGGCACTCTCTCTGCATTGTTCTTTCTGCTCACATAGTTGAGAGCGTCACTCCTGGAGATAACTTTCACCTTCTCAATGGATGCCTCCACAAGTGTAGCTGGATAGCCCCTCTTGATCAATCTTTGCTGTAGTTCTTTGCTTCTCTGCTGGAATTTGTCGTCCTCAGAACAAATGCGGCGTATGCGTAGGCACTGTCCGTATGGTATCCCCCTCATGCAGTGTCGTGGGTGACATGAGTTGAACGGCAAGTACATATGCGCATCAGTTTCTTTGGTGTGCAGGTCAGTGGTGATCTGACCATTTTCGATGCTGATGCTGACATCCAGGTAAGGGATAGCCACTGTTCCATAACTGGCGGTGAACTTGATCGTTGGATGCTGCATGTTTAGCCAGGTCAGAAACTCCTTCAAGTTCTGCTCACCCTGCATCCACAACATGATGATGTCATCGATGTATCTACCCTTATTTCTGTTGTACAGCGACCGTCTTTCGTCTGTGTGGAGTTGGGGTATCCCAGCTGTTGTCCCTTCATTGTGATGTTTGTGGTCTTGTCTTCATGGCTGCTGTACACCATCGCCTATTCTTTTCTGCGCTTATTTCCATCCCATCAGCGCCGGCTCGGTCTTTTAGCCTGCTGCATGTGCTGGTTAGGTCCTGAAGTTCGTCGCTGTTTCTGCCAAGTCGGTCTGTGTTAGGAGCAAAGGCAGACTGCAGACAGACCTGTCCCTAACTGACCTGGCAGTGCTGAAGTTTTCGACGGCTTCGCGCATGGTATTCTTCAGGCACAGGTTGAACAGAGTCGTGGAGAGCACTGCCCTGTCGGACGCCAACAGTTGTACGAAAGGATTCCCCTGTTGGACTGTTCATGAGTACGGCGCTGGTTGCCGAGCTAAACAGAGCCCATATGATCGGACCAACCCTTCCTTTACGTTGAAATTTCCAAGGACCTGCCGCGACCCGTCATACCGAACTCGATCGAATGCTTTTTTTTTAGTCTACGAAGTTGTGGAAGAGGTCTATTTGGTGTCGGAGGTGTTTCTCAATCATGACGCTGCAGTTGAAGATTTGTTCAACTATGCTACTTGGAAAACTAATAACCTCAATGAAAAACAAACGTTGTGTGGTGTGGTGTGCTATGGTGGGTATGCGTGTGTGTGTGTGTGTGTGTGTGTGTGTGTGTGTGTGTGTGTGTGTTGTGTGTGAGAGAGAGAGAGAGAGAGAGAGAGAGAGAAGGGAGGCTGAGGGAGGGAGGGAGGGAGAGAAAGGGAGAAAGAAGACGGATAAACTCATCTTTTTATTGCCTTTTTCTTTTTTTCTTTTTTTTTTTTGATTTTTTTGTCGTTGGTTAATGTCTGTAGGATTTTCTTTTTGTTTATTTATTATATTTATTTATTTTTATTTTTTGGTGCTCCCTCCCTTTCGTTTTATTCCCTTTATTGCGTACTTTACATTTGAACTCGAACATTCTTAATGGGGAGTTTTAAGTTCTCTGTTCATTGATTTTTATTTCTTTTAATCTCAGAAGCCCTTGAGAGAGTATATCAATACAACACAGTCTTCATAAATCCTTAAAGAATGTGATAGATTGATATAATCTCTCTCTCCCTCCCTCCTCTCTCTCTCTCTCTCTCTCTCTCTCTCTCTCTCTCTCTCTCTCTTCTCTCTCACTCTCTCTCTCTCATTTGTGCGTTTACCTTGCTTCTTGCTTATCATGTTTTGGCACGTTTGCTTACTTATCTATTGTCCTTCGAGTAGCATACTTGTTTGATATACGAATAAACGTGAATCCCTCTTCTGATATTTTAATTTAGTGAATTAGTGACGGTAATGTATAGAAGCTGTTTCTATCTCTGTAAAATGAATTCTCTCTCTCTCTCTCTCTCTCTCTCTCTCTCTCTCTCTCTCTCTCTTCCTCACTCTTCTCTCTCTTTCTTTTTTTTCTCTCTCTCTCTATTATGATTTGCTTCGTCTTTATGTAAAGAATCGAAGGAAACCTAAGTGCACTTCGTTCTGTCCTGATCAGCTCTCATGAGCATTAGAAGAAATTTTTTCAAGCCCAAATATTACAGACAGCCATCTTTGTTCAAACTGAGCCCAATCCGTTCATCTACTTCTGCTGAAGTTGTTCAAATGTTTTCATTGTTTTTGTTCAAAGCCTTTAAGTATAGAGACATTTATACTTCTTGATTCTTTTATTTGGATTATTCGAGTTTCGCTCCGTAGTTTAATTCTGTTGCTTATGACTATTGTGTTATGAATGTTCACACACACCCCCATTAGGGGCCTTGGCCTTTCATATGAATACATCATTTGAATCTGAATCTCTCTCTCTCTCTCTCTCTCTCTCTCTCTCTCTCTCTCTCTCTCTCTCTCCACGTCCTGTATGTAAGTTGCAATTTGTCTCTCTCTGTCTCGCTATCTATAGTTTTATGTGTCTGGGAGTGTTACCTTTTTTTTCTCTCTGATCTCCCTGGGCCCATAAGCTCCCGTTCCTGGGGAAGAGGGATAGTAGATAAAGTTCCTTGGCCTGTCAGTGCCAGAGCTCTGGTCTGTCTGCCGTGGCGACTGTCCAGGGAACTGCAGCTGGATGAGTGAGGCTGATGGGTGTCTTCATGGCCCAGTGTCCTGACCACTGATAGAGCTCCCTCGCTGTCACTGCTGTCCCATCGTCTGTCTGTCTGCCTGTCTGTCTGTCTTTCCTAACGGCCCTCCAGAGACCAGTGGAAATGCGTCATATGTGTATTTATTCCTCTGTGATCACAGCCACTAAATGTCCCGAAGCAGCCCATTTTAGTTCCCGCACAAAGATAAAGTTTGGAGAAGAAGTAGGATG
>CM065738.1:20790704-20803204 GCA_033310375.1 Conus canariensis
CAGTGGTCAACAATTGAGTCAACGTGGTGTGTCATCACCTGTCACCTATCCCAGAGTCTTGAAGACCGTTGGGGAGCCAAAGAAGACTTCGCAGCCAGCGTCTTCCATTTCTGTCGGTTCTCAGGCGTTTTTAGGCAGTTGCTGAGTCTAAGGCCAGTCCACGCACTGATGTTGTCCTCCCATCTCTTTCTCTGTCTTCCCCTCCTTCTGTCTCTTCGCTACTGTTCCTTGTAGAATGGTTTTGGTAAGCCATGCTGACCTTGTTACACAACCATACTATTTCATTTTCCTTCTTTTCATTGTGGACAACAGGTCTTCGCATGGTCCAATGGCTGGCCTTACTCTAGTCTTGACCTCCAAGTTGGTATTATTGTCTTTGTATAAGACGCCAAGTATCTCGCGGAAGCATCTTATCTCAAATGCCTGAATCCTTCTCTCAAGTTCAGTGTGGTGTGTGTGTGCTTGTTAAAGCTGACACACGCCTAGTAAGTAAAGATCTCTCCAGACCATTCATCGAAATATTCTTCTTCAATTGCCCCCCTCTTCAGCACAGGGTTATTGCATGAATGGTCTTTGTCCTTTTCCCCAGACTTACCTTTTTTTCTTAGGCGTTCTTATTCACTGCGTTTACAAACATCTTCTTCAGGTGAGTCGACCCCGTGGATCGTCCTTGCTGGCCCCTGCAGCCTGGCCAGAAGGGCTGGGGCACTGGAGAGTCCTTCCCTCGTACAGAGGGCGTGGATGAAGTCTGGGCAGAGGATCTCTCCTCCGGCAAGGGAAGTAATGGAGACGCCCAGCACAGCGCCAACAAACCAGCAAGTGTCGCAGCGGGTTCAGACACACCTAACTGGCAGGGGATGGGGGACGGGAGGCCGGGAATTGACCGATGCCAGTCTCTTACTTCCTATGTGCTGAGTGAGGGCAGACACCGGGTTGACAGTCCGATCAGCAATGACAAAGAAAAGGAATCTCTGATGGTCTGCGAAGCTAATGTCTGAAATAGAAAAGTAAGCCCCCGTCCCCCCTCCCCCAACACACATACGCACGCACGCACGCACGCACGCACGCACGCACGCGCGCGCGCGGCGCGCGCGCGCGCGCACACACACACACACACACACACACACACACACACACACACACACACCAAAACGAAACAAACAAAACAAACACAAACAGACCAGCCGCCGTGGCGAAGCGGTTAGCGTCGCGGATTCCCGGCTGGGAGGTCGTGGGTTCGAATCCCATCAGAGTCATGTGGGTTTTTCTGCCCCGACCGGCTCCTACCCAGAGTTGAGTTTGCTGCGGACTCAGTTGGGAAGATTGGGACCAACAGTCGAGTTTCATCCACTTAATGGATGCGTTTCTGAGAGTGTTGCTCAAATTTCCTGACCAACACTGCAGGTGCCTGTATCTCTCGGGCCTAGTTGACGCTGGGATATATTATGAAAGGAAGCGTAGAGTACAGCCCTGTCATGTAGTCTTAGACCGAAATGGAAATCCGTAGCATCATCTTAATCATCCTCATTCTCATCGATCAGGATTAAAAAAAATGTCTCAAATTCTGTGGCCCTTCCTGCCCTGCCTCTCATGGTGACCTAAGTTTCGATGCCCTCTCCACTTCTGTGGCCTTGGTTTGGTTCCGTCGGGTCATCGGTATCGGCGAGTCCATGGGGCTGTCGTTGGACGGACGTGGTGGCGCCCTCCGGAGGGGGCCCACTCACGCCGGCTCCGCGACTAAGCAATTATTGTCGTCAGTAGGGGCTTAGTAGGTGCTGTCCTGCCACTGAACACCACCGAAGTGACTCGGCAGCAGTGCAGTGTCTCCTCCGGTGGATTGCCTCTTGACGACTTGACATTGACTGCTCCCTGTGGATAGCCGGTGCCGGGGCTGTGGCAGGGCCGACCGGGCTGTGGCTGTGGACGGGGTGTCGGAATGAGCGGCGTGGTGCACTGCCTCTGAGGTGGCGCAGAGGTTGGGACAGCAAAACACACACACACACACACACACACACACACACACACACACACACACACACACACACACACATACACGCACACACACACACACACACACACACACAGACACACAGACACACACACACACACACACACACACACACACACACACACACAGAGACACACACACACACACATACACACACACAACCAAAACATAACAAAAACGGAATTCAAGCACTGATGTCTACAAGCAGACTAGCTCAGCACGCACTATACTGACATATCCTCCACATCTGTAGACGACAAACTCATGATGTAACAACTATAGTGTATTATATAATATATATATATATATATTATATAATTTATACTATATACATCTCTACTACTACTACTACTACTACACTACTACTACACACACACACACAACACACGCGCGCGCGCGCGCGCGCGGCAGAGGAGAGAGAGAGAGAGAGAGAGAGAGAGAGAGAGAGAGAGAGAGAGATTTTTTCTTCCCTGTCTTTTTTAGCCTTTGCCAAGTCATCATCGTAATTACTGTTAGCCTGCACTTGTGTGTTTCCCCGCGACCAATCTCCTCAACATATTATTGTTTGGTCAAGCAGGGGAAGACTGCATCTCTTGAGAGATCCAAGTACAGGCACAATTCTTAGCCACTGTCAGTATTTATGTGACTGACAAGGCTTGGGTTATTGAACGGTTGAGCTGTCCACATTGACTGTTGACACTTTTTGACCTCCGATGTATCTTTCAACGGATCATCAAGCGTAGGCTCAAAGATTTCCCCCCAATGTTTAATACTCGTTCCTTAATGTTCTAAGTGTGTAGCAGCTTGTTTCCTTACAACGTTTCCTTCCTGTTTTACCTTTCTACCCTTCACTGGCTGTTTTAGAGGTACTATTGAATTCTGTTTTAAACCCTTAATGATGAACGTACCACAGAATGATAGACTGGGTTTATCTCCACTTGATGCCAACGGATGAAAGGTCTTTGACCGGGTGGTATGAAGGGTTTCGTTTTCAGTTTTAACCATAATGGTCCCGATAAACTGTTAATAAAAAGATATAGTATATAAAATCTAAGTTTATTGATTGTGATGCTCTTTCTCTCACCCCCCCCCCCCCTTCACTCATTTAAGGTTATTATAGAAATAATGAAAAAAAATATTGGCCTGAGCTCGCCCCCCCCCCCCCCCCACACCACACACACACACCACCTCGTTAGTTAGTTAGCTCGTTATCATTACAATGAATAAAATATTGCTAGGGCCTGCATTCCTCCTTCCCCTTTCTACTTTGTATACACACATATAACAGTTCTATATGTACTTAATATATATCATCCAGTATTATGGGTGTATCCATCCTCTATCCAACGTAGGGCTAACAGATCGTGTATCATGGTATGGTTAAACCTCTTTCTCAGTACCAGATTACCACAAAGCCATCATGTATCACACATATATCTGTCATACTATGCCAGTAGATGATTAGCTTAGCAAGAGCTTAAATCTGTCCTTACTACCAACTGATGGTTCACTCATGTTCTCTCTCATCTCTCTCTCTCTCTCTCTCTCTCTCTCTCTCTCTCTCTCTCTCTCTCCACACACACACACACACACACACACACACACGCACGCACGCACGCACGCACGCACGCACGCACGCACGCACGCACGCACGCACGCACCACACCACACACACACACACACACACACACACACACACACATTGTGACTAGTACATTACCTTCTTCTCGATCGCCTATCACGCTTGTAGACAGGATTCTGTAATGAATCTGGTGGTCCTCTGCAGGGCCTCCACAGACAGACCCGTACAGCTTGTCATTGATGGGCACCGGCTGCGGCCATGTCGTATCCCTCAGACACTGCAGGTCCCCACAGTCCTGTAGAATGTGTTTTGTGGTTTGTTCTGCCTGACCACATGTGCACATTGGGGATGGTTTCAGGTGCAGCTTGCGGTGTAAATGGGATGCTAGCCTGTTGTGCCCGGTTCTGAGTCGGAAGACTCAGTTCTGTTCTGTTCTGGTTAGCTGATGATAGACATCTTGCTGCTGTGGTGGCCTGTAGAGTGTTTTAATGATGGTCTTCACCTCTGTCAGCCTGACTGCAGTTTCTTCCTGATGGCCCTGGGCACCAATTTTGCCATTTTATCAGCCTCCTCATTTCCTGGAATGCCGCAGTGAGATGGAATCCATTGCATTACAGTTCTGGTGCACTTGATATTGCATAGAGCATCTTTTAACTTTGGCAGTTGTTGTTGTTGGTTGCCTGCAGCACGCTCAGAGCGTATGTAAGGAAGACAACCTGGCTGTCTGGGCCTGCTTTGCTGCTGCTGATGTTCGCAGCATGCACCAGGGCTTCTACTTCTGCTTTGTAGTTCGTGCAGTAAATACCTGTTGCTATGGCGTCTGCCTGCTTTTGCCCGTCCGGGAACTGAATGTACACTCCAGCTCCTCCATTTTGGATGGCATCTGTGGCTGACCCATCTGTGAAAACCCTTATCCATGCTTCCTGGGGGTACCTTTCTTCAAGCAAGGCTAAGGTCAGGGTTCTTTTTTTTTCTGTCCCAACCTCTGGCGACTTCAGAGGCAGTGCACCCACGCCGCTCATTCCGACACCCCGTCCACAGCCACAGCCCGGTCGGCCCCGCCGCAGCCGGCAATCCACAGGGAGCAGTCAATGTCAAGTCGTCAAGAGGCAACCCACCGAGGAGACACTGCACTGCTGCCGAGTCACTTCGGTGGTGTTCAGTGGCGCCTGTTCTGATCTAACATACGCAGGACACCACCTACTAAGCCCCCTACTGACGACAATAATTGCTTAGTCGCGGAGCCGGCGTGAGTGAGCTCTCCCTTCGGAGGGCGCCACCACGTCCGTCCAACGACAGTCCCCATGGACTCGCCGATACCGATGACCCCGACGGAACCAAACCAAGCCACAGACATGGAGAGGACATCGAAATTGAGGTCACCATGAGAGCAGGGCATGAAGGGCCACAGAACTTCAGAGATTTTTTTAAATGCGATCGATGAGAATGAGGATGATTAAGATGATGCTACGGACTTTCCATTTCGGTCTGAGACTACATGACAGGGCTGTACTCTACGCTTCCTTTCATAATATATCCCGGCGTCAACCAGGCCCGAGAGATACAGGCACCTGCAGTGTTGGTCATGAAATTTGAGCAACACTCTCAGAAATGCATCCATTAAGTGGATGAAACTCGACTGTGTGGTCCCAATCTTCCCAACTGAGTCCGCAGCAAACTCAACTCTGGGTAGGAGCCGGTCGGGGCAGAAAAACCCACATGACTCTGATGGGATTCGAACCCACGACCTCCCAGCCGGGAGTCCGCGACGCTAACCACTTCGCCACGGCGGCTGGTTCAAGGTCAGGGTTCTTTTGCACTCGTCACTCTGCTCATCCTTGTTGTTCAGGAGGGGGACTGCTTGACAGACAATGACACCACTGTTTTTCTCTTGCCGGGGGGAGGATCGACACTGGGGGTCTGAACCTCAATGAGTGAGGCAGCTTTCCCTGGTGTTTCCTTTGCAGCGTTCGTGTCTCTCTTACGAAGCTGGATCTTTTCAGCCTGCCTAATGCCCCCTGCTTTTGTCGGCCACTCATCAGGTAGTCTGAGCTGTGTTGGTATTTGGTGGCTTGTATCAGTGCCTTTCTTTCTCTTCGTTTGTTCAGGAGGGGGAACGCCAGTTACCTGTTCCATCTTTTCTATAGGTGTAGATTTCATAGCACCTGTGATGATGCGAAGAGCCTGGTTTTGCACTTTGTCAAGAGTCTCTTGGTGTGTCTTGGCTGCTGTCATCCTGAGCTTGATCCGTACTCCAGGTGTGGTCTTACTGTCCCCTGATAGACTGTTTTGAGGATCTTTTCATTGGCACCCCAGTGTGTTCCAGCCAGTTTCCGCATGATGTTCAGTTTTCTTCGAGCTTTGGCTTCAGCGTCCATGATGACTAGTACATTACGAACTCGCAACTTTTACAGATAATTTTTCTCTCCGTTTGTTTGTTTGTTTTGTTTGTTTGTTTGTTTTCTTTTTCGTTTTAAAACCCACGATAAGCAGCGTAAACTGGGTCAGAATGTGACACACTATGCGTAGTCTTTGGTTTCCACAGTACTTATTGTCGACATAGACGCAGCTTAGGTGAGGAACCATTCCGTTTAAAGCGAAAACAGCTCACTTAGAAACACACCTCCATTGCTCTGTCTTTTCTCTTCGCGGATCGAGTGATCTGCCTTTGCAAGTTCGATCCAGTCCTCATTTGCTGTCACCGTTTTCGAAGAGGTCATTTTCTTGGGCTACTTGGGTTTTTGTTTTTTGTTAAGAAATAGGAATGTATGCATGCATGCATTTATTGTATGTATTTACGTATGTGTGTATGCATGTAATTAGATGTGCGTGGTGCGTGGGTGGTGTGTGTGTGTGTGTGTGTGTGTGTGTGTGGTGTGTGTGTGTGTGTGAAGTGTGTGTGTTGTGTGTGAGAGAGAGAGAGAGAGAGAGAGAGAGAGAGAGAGAGAGAGAGAGGAGGGAGGGAGGGAGGGAGGGAGAGACTAATACCGTAATTTGTTTAACTTAACAATAACTGTCAATTATCAATGACAGACATTTACCTTTGAACAGAAGGAATTCCCCTCATCTGACGATAGCACGTGACATTCGTCCGTTGACAATAATCAGCGTACCCGCAGTCCCTCGCTGTCAGTAGAATGCTGACTGACTCCATTCAGCCATGGACCAGCAGTGTCTTCACCTCCAGTCATCCTGCTCCATATCCACAGACAGCGTTTCCAAACGTCTCCCTTCCTGAGGACTGCATGGAAGTGATATTTGATCAGAGGGACTACGTCCCCTTGGAATAACCCAGATAACATCGTCAGCGCGGAAGTGAAGCCATTGTGCGTAAATCACAGTACTACATTTTAATCGTGCTGTTTCTGTTTGGTGGACCAGCTAACGTCATCAACATGGCCGTGTTCTACAAGCAAGGTCTCAAAGATCGTGTCAACCTGTGTCTTTTTGTTCTGTCGCTGAGCGACGCTCTGTATTTGACCGTGTACATGCTGCCCTTTGCTGAACAGATATATTTGCAGTTTACTAGCCAAGAGAAATACGGTCCGATGATAATGTTCATGAACAACAACAATATCAATGTGTTTGTTGCTTGTGGATTTGCTTCCCATGTTCTGTCAGCCATTATTGCCACAGAGAGGTGTCTCTGTGTGTTCCACCCTCTTAAATTCCAGCGCCTGTTGCGAACAAGAACAATGGCGGTTATCATTGCTATCGCCTACGTCGTGCTCTTTGCTCTGTTTTTCATCGTGGCTTTTCGATACACAATTAAATGTGTCTATGACCCATCTTCCGGAATGGTCACAACGGCATACGTCGATGGAGAGTTCTACACAGCTCACAAAGAATTCATCGATTATCTGGACGGTGCCATATTTGGTGCTGCTCTACCTTGGTCAGTGCTGATAGTAGTAACGACAACGACCATAATGACGATTGTGAAACTACGTCAGATTGCGTCATGGCGTTCAGAGGCTTCCTCGTCTCTATCAACGCATGAGGTGTCCCTGACCAAAATGCTTGTGGCCAACTCCGTCCTGTTCATTCTCTGCTTCTCTCCAGACGCTGTTAATCACGTGGCCAGGATGTTTGTGCCGGAAATGAAATCCGGAAGGCGCTACCATAATTTCTATCTGACTTGTTTATGGGTCGGTGATATCTTCTCTTTTTTCAACGCGTCCATGAACATCGTGGTGTACTACATCATGGGGTCACGTTACAGAGACACGCTGTGGGCACTGGTCAGCAGGGGCAAGAAGTCATGAAATCCATGACAAGTGTGTCGACACATCTATATTCATTTTATCAGATTAAAAAAAAGTCACGGCGCTTTTTCGTATATGTATGTGAGTACAATACTTCAAAATTTAGTCAGAAAAAAAGTAACGAGTTAACAAAACACCAAACATAATTATATGTCTATCCAGTCAATAAAAGTAACATTCAATATTCCAAAAAAAGTAAGACGTTTTTATTGCTGGTCCCTTTAAAACCAAGAAAACAAATATTAAATTAGGAACTATCAATTGACTTGACGTGACAGTCCAGATGGTTTGAGAATTGGGGGAACGATGACTTGAGTTAGATACTTTTGTTCAGGTGACTGGAGATGAACAATGACAGGCAGTAACAATGACAGACAGTGCTGGTGAGTTAAGTCCACACACTCCAGTGTCAAAGCTCCATTCACTAATGTGATTTAACAACAGATATTCAGCAGAAACGTGATCTCTTAGTTTGGTCAGGATGGTAGGTGACAGGGGAGATCATCAAGGCAGATGAAAACAGGGGTGGCGGGGGGAGGGGGGGGTGGAATGCTGTGGACTGGAGGGCAGGACGCAGAGTGTCCAGATGGGGAAGAGGGAAAGAAGATGGGGAGGTGAGGAAGGGACTTGTAGGGAATGAAGTGGAAGAGACGGAGCAAGGAGTGGTGCTTGTAAAGGGGGTGGAGAACAAGAAGAAAAGGTAGAGGTGGTCGAGAGGGGGCAGAGGGAGAGGGATAGTCAAGGAAGGGACTGTATGAGGAAGAAAGGGTGAGAAGAGAAAAGAGGGTGGGGGGGGGGGGGGGGGGAGAGAACCAGAGCGTTCAGATGGTCGTTGGGGATTTATTAAATACACAAATTATTTAACATTTAAATAAATAAATGAATGAATAAATACATAAATTATGCCAATTATGAATACGAATATCACACATGCAATATAGTAAAAGCGAAATACAAGTGAAAGAAGAAGATGGTGGAAAAGGAGAGAGAGAGAGAGAGAGAGAGAGGAGAGAGAGAGAGAGAGAGAGAGAGAGAGAGAGAGAGAGAGAGAAGCCTTGATGGCAGGAGGATCAGATTCTGACAAAAGATAAATTCAACATGCACACATCTTTTGTTTTTATTTTATCAGATTGGACGGATCGATCCTAATTTCACATTTCTCATCCAGAAACGTCATGTGTGATTGGATATCGGTTCCCATTAGGATGACCATCTTGTGGACGATGAGTTCAATTTAAATCTTTAAAAAAAAGAAGAAAGAATGCGTTATCTGAAGGCGGAATGCTGAATTATAGAATATTGTTTTGATTGAACTTGCAATGGTGAGGAAGGGACAGAATAGGAAGGGGGGGGGGGGGGGGTAGGAGAAGAGAGTTGGGGAACTGGCAGAGTCGGGATTAGACATTGGAAATGGCAAACACATGAGATGTCAGAGAAACAAACACTCAGAAAGTGCAAAGCAAGGACAAAAAGGGGAGTCATGAGCAGGGACGGGCGAGGGTGGGGGTGGGGGTGGTGGGGGTGGGGGTGGGACGGGGGTGGTGCTAGGGCGGGGAGGGGAGGAGTTGGGCGGTTTTTGTTGTGATTTATGTTTTGTTTATTGTGTTTGGTCTTTGACTCTGTGTGTGTGTGTGTGTGTGTGTGTGTGTGTGTGTGTGTGTGTGTGTGTGTGTGTGTGTGGCGCGCGCGCGCGTGTGTGTGCGTATTCGTGTGTGTGTATGTTGTGTGTGTGTGTGTGTGTGTGTGTGAGGGGGTGGAGTGGAGAGAGAGAGAGAGAGAGAACTTGTGCGTGCTTGTGCACGTGCGTATGTGGGCCCTTTACGCTCACAGCTGACCTTGACCTACTAGCATTGTATACTCCCTTGCGGATGTAACCTACTCATTCGTTCCCACGATCACGCTCATGGAATGTGTTGTCCATCACAGAACCAGTTCCAGCCAGCGCGCGCCTTCAGCAAAATTCCCACGGAAGGGAAGGTTCTGTTTACTGTACTTGCCAGCTCTCTCTCTCTCTCTCTTTCTCTCTCTCTGTCTTCTGTCTGTCTGTCTCTGTCTCTCTCTTCTCTTCTGTCTCTGTTCTGTCTGTCTGTCTGTCTGTCTCGTCTCTCTCTCTCTCTCTCTCTCTCTCTCTCTCTCTCTCTCTCATGGCTTCTGTCATAGTGACTAAGAATAGTGCGGACAGAGGCAGTTGATCTGTTTCTCATGGAACGCATGTAAAGCAGACGACACTTTGGAACACATTCATTTATCAGGTGGGGAGGGTGAATAACTATGTGTTTCATGACAGAAATCGTATTTTCTTTTAAGATGTCCTTTCTTTGTGTTGGATTCTGTACTTAGTTCATTAATTACTACACACACAACTGTGATAAATCGACAAAAGTACTCGCATGCACGTTCATACACACACACAAGTGTGTGTGTGTGTGTGTGTGTGTGTGTGTGTGTGTGTGTGTGTGTGTGTGTGTGTGTGTGTGTAGGTCTGTTGGTATGTATGAGTATGTATGAGTGCATGTGCGCATATACTGTTGTTGTTCCTGCAGCTGCTGTTGTCACTTGACATACACTGCCCGGCGAATCCATGAAACAGCAGAGACCAGTGAACTGAAAGGCAGAATGAGCAGACAGTTTCTCACCAAAGATTCTGACAGAACGATGATCCGAGTCACCGTCGTTCCTCAGCAAGCCAACATGGATACAGTTTGGTCTCATCTTTCTTTCGCCAGGGTCATCACCCGCGAACTGCTGGTTGTGGCTCATCTATATTGTGGCTACTTAAACCGGCCAAGGGTCTACAGGAACATGGCGTGTTGGTGGTTGGGATTGAGACTGATCCTGTTCGTTTCTGGCGAATTGAAACATTCTCATCGCCGATTCGAAAATGTGTCTGTCGTGTCCATGCAAACAATGAAGAGACAAACGTCGGATGAACACGTTATCCTGTGTTTATACCCCTAACTGACATACTGACTGGAACTCCCCTGAAAGCACGCTTAGAAAATGGTGCAAGTGCCTGGACATTGGAAAAACGAAATACAATATGTGGCTGATACATAAGAAAGGGAGGCAAAGGAAGTGTGGGGGGATAGATGTCAAGGGAGAAGGAAGCAGATTGAAGAGGGGGGGGGGGGGAGTAAAAAGGATCAGAAGTGATGGGAGGTCCCCCCCTGAGGAGCCGAGGGGTGTTTGAAACGGTGTTTAAGCGAGGTCTGCCCTCCCTCCACCAGGGCCCGCTAATAAAACAGCACGGGTCATTGGCTGGGTTTGTTGTGGCGGTAACGATGTTGCCGGCTTCATTGCGCTTCAACGCACGCACCGTCTTCCTCTCCCGCTCCTCCCGTCTCATTCCCTACCCACACTCACTCATTTCTCGTCCTCAGCTCCTTTGCTGCCTCCTTTGCTCTTGGTGACAGGCCGTCCTTCTGTCTGTTTGTTTTATTGCAGTTTTTTTCTGCCCCTTCCCTTGCCCCCTCCCCTTAATTCCCCGCCCCCCTCTCTCTCTCTTTATCGCTCTTTTTACTCTTTCTCTCTCTCTGACGGTGTCTATGTCTGTGTCTGTCTGTCTGTCAGTCTGTCTGTCTGTCTCTCTTTAACTCATACACACAGACACAGACACACAGAACACACCACAACACACACACTCATCTTTCATCTCATCGTCTCTCTCTTACATCACACACAACACACACACAACACAAAACACACACACACACACACAACACACACAACACCACACACACACACACACACACACACACACACACACACACACATGTAACAGCATGAGTCTCAGGGAGAGGTGTCTGACCATACACACAAATGACGACAGAGTCCTGCCGGGTGCGGGAATCCCTGCTGTTGTTTGTTGAACTGAAGCAACACACCATTGTTTAATTGTTTTGTTGATATGAATCTGCTACATTTACAGATGAAGAGTATCTCCATATGAAAACGAGCTTAGAGGTCATACCGACGAGAATTTCTAATACATCCAAAAGAAAAAAAAAGGAAAAGAAAAGGTTTCACTTGTAAAAATGAAGACAACTGGCAGAAGCAACGTTTAATCTCTCTCTCTCTCTCTCTCTCTCTCTCTCTCTCTCTCTCTCTCTCTCTCTCTCTTTCCTTTATTGATTTCGAAAAATGTTTCGATTCTGTATTAAGATCATTACTTTGGCTGGTACTCCAAGGGAATGCGATTCAGGGAAAGCTATGTAAATGTATCAATGATACGGACAGTAGTGTGAAAGCAAGAGTAAGATAAGGTGCTAGTTTTACAGACCATATCATTTGTACAAGAGGGGTAAAACAGGGTGATGTATGCAGCCCTGTTCTTTTCTCTTTGTTTATTATTGAGCTAGTACTGGAAATCGTTAGAGAAAGGGAGGCACGGTACAATATCAACTTATTATTTGAATTTATCAGCGGATGTCATTGCCTTGCGTTCTGGAACACCGGCTTGTCTTCAAGGCCAGCTGAATAGTTTATGTTATACATATTTAAGACTTCAGCTGGAGGTTAATTTGGAAAAGTGTAATGGTTTTGTGTTCGGGAAAGGCGGTTATCTCACAACGGGAGAAAGGTGGTTTATTATTGGACAGGACATGAAGATTGCTACTGTTATTAGTATCTTTCTCTCTGTCTCTCT
>CM065738.1:20805704-20828204 GCA_033310375.1 Conus canariensis
GAAGGTTGCTTTTTTTTATTTCATTGATTTTTCAATCATTTGCTTCAGAAAGAATCCATTGATGTGCAATATGTATGGCTTCCCGATGCATGCAAATAGATTTAGTTACTGAACTGATTATGAAAACACTGCGTAGCTAATGAGGCAGGCTGACTAAGTTTGCCACCAGTGTTCACAAACTCAAGCCTCTGACTGACAATGAAAAAAAATCAGTAATTGTCTTTGATTTGTTTCTCGGCACCTAGCAAAAATGTTGACAACTCACTGCCTCCATGATTGTCCAACCTCTTAATTGATGATATTAGAGTAGGCAGAAAAAAGACTAATTCAGTGTAAATAACATTCGAGCCTTTGATGCTGTAATTCATAGAACACCAAGCATTTACTAGCGACTGATTATGTAAGAGATGTAAACACGCCACAGACGATTGCTGTAGAAAGGATAGTGGTCCTCTTGATACACTGGGGCGATTAAAATTTGAATGACCGTTGCACCAGTCTTTGCCTGAGGTAAGTAGATCACTGCCTCGAGTCATTGGGCAGCTAGCCAGTGACGGATGAGTGGCAGTTCCTGGAGACATTATAAGGTACGGTGAGCGTGCAGTTACATTATTATTACAAAGCTATGAAAATACGTGCCACAGCATTTATAATATTGCAAATCGTACATAGAACGTGAATGTTTATGTCACGTGCCATTCACTGTCATTGTCTTTAATCCTTAGTCCCCTTAAACTTTTTTTTTTTATATACGCCTTTAATTACTTTATAATCGTTGGCTCTGGTGTAGCATACAAGGTGCACTTGGAATTGTCTCTCTGGGGTAGGAAGAGAGAGAGAGAGAGAGAGAGAGAGAGAGAGAGAGAGAGCGAGAAGTCCCCCCCTCCCCCATACCTTTGCTTAAATTAACGATTAAATGCCTGATTATTCAGGCCATGTACACATGTGTCTCTGAGTCTCAAGTGTTTCCCTAATCTCTCTCTCTCTCTCCTCTCTCTCTCTCTCTCTCTCATATATCTACACTTATTTCATGATTTCATTTTGTTACGTATTAGGAATGTTGTATGATGCATTTATAAAACCCACTTCAGTATGGGGCTGTGGCTTTAAACTGAATAAAACATTCGCACTCGCATTCTCTCGAATATAATGTTTGCTTTCTTTTTCTCCTTCTTTTTTTAACTCCCACACGGGGCACTGCCTTGTCTGATTGGTGGCCTCCCCTTCTACCTCCGTGTATTAACATAACACTACCATCCCAACCATAAACAGTACAAAAGAAAAGACGAGCCGCTAATGTGAAAAACACCAGCAGCCCCATCTTTCCCTTAACATCGCCTGGCCTGGGTGCTTGCCCGAATGAAACAGAACTCTGATGAGCCTCGCTCAGCTTAGCTCCGACCACCGCACCACCACTACCACCACCATTACCACCACCACTACCACCACCACCATCACCACCAATGATTTTTCTAGAGTCTCCAGGTCCTAAAACACGGGAACCATCTTTGGTTTATCGACTGCCGTCCGTCCCTAATGGAAATTAAACTCTGAAGGATCCTAATGGGTCATCAAAATTACGGTTTGTGATGGTTTGAACTCATGCGGAACATTCTGGAAAAGCCGTAAGACCCATTCCAAATTGAAATGAGCATAGTGCTCTGGATTGATAGCAGCCGGAATTAAATAGTATACATTTATTCCATTAACATGAAATAATCATCCTAAAAGCACTGCCTCGGTGGAACAATGACGTAACTTTATATAAGTCTCTCTCTCTCTCTCTCTCTCTCTCTCTCTCTCTCTCTCTTTCTCTCTCCTCTCTCTCTCTCTTTTCTCTCTCTCTCTCTCAAATAATCCATATATATATATATATATATATATATAATATATACGTATACATACAGAGAGAGAGAGAGGGGGGGGGGGGAGAGAGAGAGAGAGAGAGAGAGAGAGAGAGAGAGAGGAGAGAGAGAGAGAGAGAGTCTCTGTGTGTATTTCTATGCGGTAAGGTAAATGAAGCAAACAAATAAACAAAGCTTACGTTCAAACACATGTCGTAGGCTGAAGAACTTCAAATGCTATGGCAGCCAAGTAAAACAAATTAGAGTCATTACTTGTATGGAGAAAATCAAGATACACAGACATGCGCAGGCACGCACGCACACACACACACACACATACACGCACGCACGCATACTCACACAGACACACACACACACACACGCACGCACGCATACTCACACACACACACACACACACACAACACACACACACACACACATCAGAGAGAGAGAGAGAGAGAGAGAGAGAGAGAGAGAGAGAGAGAGAGAGAGAGAGATCAGTGTAACGCAGGTTTTTCAATATTCGGATTTTCACAAAGGCCCTTCCAACCACTTGCTCGCGTAATTAGGATTCACACATACAAATATATATACCTTAAACAGCTATACGGCGCGCGTGCGCGCGCGTGTCGTATAGCTGTTTAATGTATATATATTTAACACGCGCGCGCGCGCGCGCGCACACACACACACCACACACACACACACACACACACACACACACACAACACACACACACACACACACACACACACACCACACACACACACACACACACACACGGGCGCGCGCAAATGCATATGCACAATACAGAGAGAGAGAGAGAGAGAGAGAGAGCGAGAGAGCGGGTGTGTGTGTGTGTGTGTTGTGTGTGTGTGTGTGTGTGTGGTGGTGTGTGTGTGTGACTGTTTATATGTATGTACGTATTATGTATGTATGTATGATGCATGTGTGTATGTACGTATGCATGTGTTGTGCATGTAGGTCGCATGACTGTAGATATATGATTGTAGGGTATGTGTTGTTATGATTATGTATTATTAGTGTAGAGTACATGATAATGTGGGGGGGGGGGGGGGGGCGTGCGGGGTGCGTGTTGGTGTGTGCGTACGTGGTTCGTAGTTCGCGTGTGTGTGTATGTGTGTGTGTTTGTGTTGTGTGTACGTGTGAGTGTCTGGGTGTGTGTGCGTGTGTGCGGGGGGGGGGGGGTTGTGTTGTGTGTGTGTGTGTGTGTGTGTGTAGTGGTGTCTGTAGTGCGTGCGCGCGCGGTGCAGCATGTGTGTGTGTGTGCTTGTGATGTGTGTGTGTGATGTGTGTTGTGTGTGTGTGTGTGTGTGTGTTTGCCTGTCTGTTTGTGCTGTGTTGTCTGTGTCGTGCATGCGTGCGTGCGTGCATGTGTGTGTGTGTGTTGTGTGTGTGTGTGTGTTGTGTGTGTGTGTGTGTGTGTGTGTGGTGTGGAGTGTGTGTGTGTGTTGTGTGTGTGTGTGTGTGTTTTACGTGTCATGTATGTAACACCACACACACACACAACACATCACACCAACACATATTATATATATTATTATTATATATATCTATATATAAATGGCAAATTCTGTCTGTGTGTGTGTGTGGGGTGTGTGTGTGTGTGTGTGTGTGTGTGGTGTGGGGCTGTGTGTTGTAGTGTGTGTGTGTTGTACGCTTATAGACTCAAAACGGCTCAACGATTGTGCATGAAATTTGGCAGGTCCGTTCGTTGTGGTACTCTTGACGATGGTGTTTTGGGCTAATCTCTAAAAATAAACCGTTAAAACCGTTAAAAGCTGTTAGTAACGGTTTCAAAGTCATCTTGTTTCGTGTGCTTTTGTCTTGCTGGAATAGTCGGTTGTGGCATTGCTCAGTGTCAGGATACTTGCTCTAATTAGAACCGTTATTTGGCAGTTAAAAATCGTTATTGTTACGTAAAAATCGTTAATGACACGTATAACCCTGATAAAGAAGTAGCTGTTTTTAAACCGATCGTTCTTGAATTTAGCTGAGGGTACGTTGTTGTGGACCCGAGGATGGTTTGGGGCTAACTCAAAATAACGTTAAACGTTAAAAACTGTTAAACGTTTCAAAGACATTTTTCCCCTGCTTCATCAAATGGCCTTGTGACATTGCACAGGTACGGGGCTACTTCTCGAAAATTAGAACGTTATTTGGCAGTTATAAACGTTATTATAACAGTTAAAACGTTAAAACACCAAACCTATAAAAACTGTTTAAAACCGATCTTCTGAGGTTGGCGGCCACGAGGATGTTATCGGTCGCCACCAACTTGATAAGCCTTACAGGAACATCCATGCGGGTAACATAGGGTCATTATAGCATTATGACCATTAATTTGACGTTAAAAACGTTATTTTCAAAATTTGGCTGTTCTTGATGAAATTCGGTATCATGTGCATTTTAAATGCGAAAATGTATACAACTTTTACGAACCGAATTAAAATTGACCGTAAAAAACGTTATTTTAAATTTAGAGTATTCTTCAAGAAATTCGATATACATGTGCAGTTTGAACGCTAAACAATGATTACAATTTTCAAGATCCGAAATTAACATGGACATTAAAACCGTTTTTTCTGAATTTCGAAATTTTCCCCTTCTTGTAACATTTCGTATACACGTACAGTTTTAGTGCTAAACATGTTATGCAAATTTTACGAACCAAAATTACATTGACCGTTAAAAACGTTATTTTCTAACTTTACACCTATTGATAAAATTCGGTTGCTATGTCCAGTAACGGTAAGTAATTTTGCAACATGGATTGGTTTAGCAGGTACGTCTGTTGTGACCCGAGGATGGTTTGGGTCTAATCTCAAAAAAAAAAAAAAAAAAACCGTTAAAAACGTTAAAAAAAACTGTTATAACGGTTTCAAAGACATCTTTTTCCTCTGCTTTTCATCAAATGGCCCTTGTGACATTGCACAGGTACGGGGCTACTTCTCTAAAATTAGAACCGTTATTTGGCAGTTATAAAACGTTATTTATAACAGTTAAAAACCGTTAAAAACACCAAACCCTATAAAAACTGTTTAAAACCGATCTTCTGAGGTTGGCGGCCACGAGAGTCATCGGATCGCCACCAAACTTGACATAAGCCTACAGGAACATCCAGCGGGCAACATAAGGTCATTAGATAGTCATTATGACCATTAAATTTGACCGTTAAAAACCGTTATTTTAAAATTTAGGCTGTTCTTGATGAAATTCGGTATACATGTGCAGTTTTAAATGCCGAAAATGATATACAACTTTTACGAACCGAAATTTAAAATTGACCGTTAAAAACGTTATTTTATAAATTTAGAGTATTCTTCAAGAAATTCGATATACATGTGCAGTTTTGAACGCTAAACAATGATATACAATTTTCAAGATCCGAAACTTAACATTGACATTAAAAACCGTTATTTTCTGAATTTCGAAATTTTCACCCTTCTTGATAACATTTCGTATACACGTACAGTTTTAAGTGCTAAACAATGTTATGCAAATTTTACGAACCAAAACTTAACATTGACCGTTAAAAACCGTTATTTTCTAACTTTACACCACTATTGATAAAATTCGGTATGCGTATGTCCAGTAACGGTAAGTAATTTTGCAACATGGATGGTTTAGCAGGTACGTCTGTTGTGACCCGAGGATGGTTTGGGTCTAATCTAAAAAAAAAAAAAAAAAAAAAACCGTTAAAAACCGTTAAAAAAAACTGTTATAACGGTTTCAAAGACATCTTTTTCCTCTGCTTTTCATCAAATGGCCCTTGTGACATTGCACAGGTACGGGGCTACTTCTCTAAAATTAGAACCGTTATTTGGCAGTTATAAAACGTTATTTATAACAGTTAAAAACCGTTTAAAAACACCAAACCCTATAAAAACTGTTTAAAACCCGATCTTCTGAGGTTGGCGGCCACGAGAGTCATCGGATCGCCACCAAACTTGACATAAGCCTACAGGAACATCCAGCGGGCAACATAAGGTCATTAGATAGTCATTATGACCATTAAATTTGACCGTTAAAAACCGTTATTTTTAAAATTTAGGCTGTTCTTGATGAAATTCGGTATACATGTGCAGTTTTAAATGCCGAAAATGATATACAACTTTTACGAACCGAAATTTAAAATTGACCGTTAAAAAACGTTATTTTTATAAATTTAGAGTATTCTTCAAGAAATTCGATATACATGTGCAGTTTTGAACGCTAAACAATGATATACAATTTTCAAGATCCGAAACTTAACATTGACCATTAAAAACCGTTATTTTCTGAATTTCGAAATTTTCACCCTTCTTGATAACATTTCGTATACACGTACAGTTTTAAGTGCTAAACAATGTTATGCAAATTTTACGAACCAAAACTTAACATTGACCGTTAAAAACCGTTATTTTCTAACTTTACACCACTATTGATAAAATTCGGTATGCGTATGTCCAGTAACGGTAAGTAATTTTGCAACATGGATGGTTTTAGCAGGTACGTCTGTTGTGACCCGAGGATGGTTTGGGTCTAATCTAAAAAAAAAAAAAAAAAAAAAAAAAAAACCGTTAAAAACCGTTAAAAAAAAACTGTTATAACGGTTTCAAAGACATCTTTTTCCTCTGCTTTTCATCAAATGGCCCTTGTGACATTGCACAGGTACGGGCTACTTCTCTAAAATTAGAACCGTTATTTGGCAGTTATAAAACGTTATTTATAACAGTTAAAAACCGTTAAAAACACCAAACCCTATAAAAACTGTTTAAAACCCGATCTTCTGAGGTTGGCGGCCACGAGAGTCATCGGATCGCCACCAAACTTGACATAAGCCTACAGGAACATCCAGCGGGCAACATAAGGTCATTAGATAGTCATTATGACCATTAAATTTGACCGTTAAAAACCGTTATTTTTAAAATTTAGGCTGTTCTTGATGAAATTCGGTATACATGTGCAGTTTTAAATGCCGAAAAATGATATACAACTTTTACGAACCGAAATTGAAAATTGACCGTTTAAAAAACGTTATTTTATAAATTTAGAGTATTCTTGAAGAAATTCGATATACATGTGCAGTTTTGAACGCTAAACAATGATATACAATTTTCAAGATCCGAAACTTAACATTGACCATTAAAAACCGTTATTTTCTGAATTTCGAAATTTTCACCCTTCTTGATAACATTTCGTATACACGTACAGTTTTAAGTGCTAAACAATGTTATGCAAATTTTACGAACCAAAACTTAACATTGACCGTTAAAAACCGTTATTTTTCTAACTTTACACCACTATTGATAAAATTCGGTATGCGTATGTCCAGTAACGGTAAGTAATTTTGCAACATAGATGGTTTAGCAGGTACGTCTGTTGTGACCCGAGGATGGTTTGGGTCTAATCTAAAAAAAAAAAAAAAAAAAAAAACCGTTAAAAACCATTAAAAAAAACTGTTATAACGGTTTCAAAGACATCTTTTTCCTCTGCTTTTCATCAAATGGCCCTTGTGACATTGCACAGGTACGGGGCTACTTCTCTAAAATTAGAACCGTTATTTGGCAGTTATAAAACGTTATTTATAACAGTTAAAAACCGTTAAAAACACCAAACCCTATAAAAACTGTTTAAAACCCGATCTTCTGAGGTTGGCGGCCACGAGAGTCATCGGATCGCCACCAAACTTGACATAAGCCTACAGGAACATCCAGCGGGCAACATAAGGTCATTAGATAGTCATTATGACCATTAAATTTGACCGTTAAAAAACCGTTATTTTTAAAATTTAGGCTGTTCTTGATGAAATTCGGTATACATGTGCAGTTTTAAATGCCGAAAAATGATATACAACTTTTACGAACCGAAATTTAAAATTGACCGTTAAAAAACGTTATTTTATAAATTTAGAGTATTCTTGAAGAAATTCGATATACATGTGCAGTTTTGAACGCTAAACAATGATATACAATTTTCAAGATCCGAAACTTAACATTGACCATTAAAAACCGTTATTTTCTGAATTTCGAAATTTTCACCCTTCTTGATAACATTTCGTATACACGTACAGTTTTAAGTGCTAAACAATTTATGCAAATTTTACGAACCAAAACTTAACATTGACCGTTAAAAACCGTTATTTTCTAACTTTACACCACTATTGATAAAATTCGGTATGCGTATGTCCAGTAACGGTAAGTAATTTTGCAACATGGATGGTTTAGCAGGTACGTCTGTTGTGACCCGAGGATGGTTTGGGTCTAATCTAAAAAAAAAAAAAAAAAAAAACCGTTAAAAACCATTAAAAAAAACTGTTATAACGGTTTCAAAGACATCTTTTTCCTCTGCTTTTCATCAAATGGCCTTGTGACATTGCACAGGTACGGGGCTACTTCTCTAAAATTAGAACCGTTATTTGGCAGTTATAAAACGTTATTTATAAACAGTTAAAAACCGTTAAAAAACACCAAACCTATAAAAACTGTTTAAAAACCGATCTTCTGAGGTTGGCGGCCACGAGAGTCATCGGATCGCCACCAAACTTGACATAAGCCTACAGAACATCCAGCGGGCAACATAAGGTCATTAGATAGTCATTATGACCATTAAATTTGACCGTTAAAAACCGTTATTTTTAAAATTTAGGCTGTTCTTGATGAAATTCGGTATACATGTGCAGTTTTAAATGCCGAAAAATGATATACAACTTTTACGAACCGAAATTTAAAAATTGACCGTTAAAAAAACGTTATTTTATAAATTTAGAGTATTCTTGAAGAAATTCGATATACATGTGCAGTTTTGAACGCTAAACAATGATATACAATTTTCAAGATCCGAAAACTTAACATTGACCATTAAAAACCGTTATTTTCTGAATTTCGAAAATTTTCACCCTTCTTGATAACATTTCGTATACACGTACAGATTTAAGTGCTAAACAATGTTATGCAAATTTTACGAACCAAAACTTAACATTGACCGTTAAAAACCGTTATTTTCTAACTTTACACCACTATTGATAAAATTCGGTATGCGTATGTCCAGTAACGGTAAGTAATTTTGCAACATGGATGGTTTAGCAGGTACGTCTGTTGTGACCCGAGGATGGTTTGGGTCTAATCTCTAAAAAAAAAAAAAAAAAAAAAAACCGTTAAAACCATTAAAAAAAACTGTTATAAACGGTTTCAAAGACATCTTTTTCCTCTGCTTTTCATCAAATGGCCCTTGTGACATTGCACAGGTACGGGGCTACTTCTCTAAAATTAGAACCGTTATTTGGCAGTTATAAAACGTTATTTATAACAGTTAAAAACCGTTAAAAACACCAAACCCTATAAAAACTGTTTAAAACCCGATCTTCTGAGGTTGGCGGCCACGAGAGTCATCGGATCGCCACCAAACTTGACATAAGCCTACAGGAACATCCAGCGGGCAACATAAGGTCATTAGATAGTCATTATGACCATTAAATTTGACCGTTAAAAACCGTTATTTTTAAAATTTAGGCTGTTCTTGATGAAATTCGGTATACATGTGCAGTTTTAAATGCCGAAAAATGATATACAACTTTTACGAACTGAAATTTAAAATTGACCGTTAAAAAACGTTATTTTATAAATTTAGAGTATTCTTGAAGAAATTCGATATACATGTGCAGTTTTGAACGCTAAACAATGATATACAATTTTTCAAGATCCGAAACTTAACATTGACCATTAAAAACCGTTATTTTCTGAATTTCGAAATTTTCACCCTTCTTGATAACATTCCGTATGCACGTACAGTTTTAAGTGCTGAACAATGTTATGCAAATTTTATGAAGCAAAACTTAACATTGACCATTAAAAACCGTTATTTTCTAACTTTACACCGCTATTGATAAAATTCAGTATGCGTATGTCCAGTAACGGTAAGTAATTTTGCAACATGGATGGGACAGGTAGGGGGATGAAAAGGGAGGAATGAGAGGGGCCAGAAAAATGATTGTATAGTTCAAAGCCTGATACACTATTTTTACATTAGACACAGACCCGTTGAAATAAACTACTTCTGCACAAAGTCTATTCCTACAAAATTAAGGGCAATCAGAAGAATGGGAATGGGAACAGTGAGTGCAGGCGGAAAATCGAGCGAGAAAAGCACCTCGACGTACTAGGGAAGATCCAGAGGAAAGGGGCCAGAGGCAGGCGGAAAACAATAGAATGTATAAGAGAGGGGAGAGAGAGAGAGAGAGAGAGAGAGAGAGGAGAGAGAGAGAGAGAGAGAGAGAATGTGTATTTGTGTGGGGGGGGAGGGGGGAAGATGTTGGGGGGGTGGGGTGGGGGGATTGATTGTAAATCAAAACAATTAATACATGTTTGCCGTCACGTGAGTATCGCAAAGAATGTTCATATCCCGGGCAACGCCGGGTGCCCCTGCTAGTCTAATATATAAATGGCAAATTCTGTGTGTGTGTGTGTGTGTGTGTGTGTGTGTGTGTGTGTGTGTGTGTGTGTGTGTGTGTGTGTGTACGCTATAGACTCAAAAACGGCTCAACCGATTGAAATGAAATTGGCAGGTACGTCCGTTGTGACCCGAGGATGGTTTTGGGCTAATCTCTAAAAAAATAAAACCGTTAAAAACCGTTAAAAAAACTGTTATAACGGTTTCAAAGACATCTTTTTCCTCTGCTTTTCTTCAAATAGCCGTTGTGACATTGCACAGGTACAGGACTACTTCTCTAAAATTAGAACCGTTATTTGGCAGTTAAAAAACGTTATTTATAACAGTAAAAAACCGTTAAAAACACCAAACCCTATAAAAGAAACTGTTTAAAACCCGATCTTCTTGAAATTTAGCAGGTACGTCTGTTGTGACCCGAGGATGGTTTGGGGCTAATCTCTAAAAAAAAAAACCGTTAAAAACCGTTAAAAAACTGTTATAACGGTTTCAAAGATATATTTTTCCTCTGCTTTTCATCAAATGGCCGTTGTGACATTGCACAGGTACATCGAACCTAGAGGGACATCTCCCGAGTAACATAGGGTCATTGGACAGTTTCTACGACAGTTATTTATGACCGTTAAAAACCGTTAACAACACGTACCCCCCTAAAAACGATCAAAAATACAATCTTTTCTGAGGTTGGCGGCAAAGGGAGTCCTCGAATCGCCACCAAACTTGGCATGAGTCTAGAAGGACATACTGTGAATAACATTGGGTCATTCGATAGTTTTTATGACCGTTATTTATCACCGTTAAAAAGCGTTATTTTCTAAATTTAGACCTTTCTTGATGAAATTTAGTATACAGGTGTAGTTTTAAATGCTGAACAATGATATACAGCTTACACGAACCGAAACTTAAAATTGACCGTTAAAAACCGTTATTATATAAATTTAGACCGTTCTTGATGAAATTCAGTATACAGATGCAGTTTTACACGCTGAACAATGATATACACACTCACACAGACACGAACGCACACAAAGCAGACACTCGCATCACACATTGCAAACGTCGGGTCACAGGGAAGACGAAGTTACCTAGGAATCATGTATGATTGTTATATATTGTGTGATTTGATGTCTGTTGTGATATTGTAAACGCCTAGGGCATTCAATTGATTAGGCGTCATAAATGTTCATAATAATAATAATAATAATAATATAATAATAATAATAATACAACTTACACGAACGGAAACTTAAAAATTGACCATTAAAAACCGTTATTATATAAATTTAAGCGTTCCTGATGAAATTCGGTATACAGATGCAGTTTTACACGCTGAACAATGATATACAACTTACACGAACGGAAACTTAAAACTGAGCGTTAAAAACCGTTAAGATCCGTTATTTTCTAAATTTAGACCTTTCTTGATGAAATTTGGTATACAGGTGCAGTTTTACACGCTGATCAATGATAGACAACTAATATGAACAGAAACTTAAAATTGACCGTTAAAAACCGTTAATTTCTAAATTTAGAGATGGTATCATCGTTAAAAAGCGTTATTTTCTAAATTTAGACCTTTCTTGATGAAATTTGATATACAGGTGTAGTTTTCAATGCTGAACAATGATATACAACTTACACGAACCGAAACTTAAAATTGACCGTTAAAAACCGTTATTATATAAATTTAGACCGTTCTTGATGAAATTCGGTATACAGATGCAGTTTTACACGCTGAACAATGATATACAACTTACACGAACGGAAACTTAAAAATTGACCGTTACAAACCGTTATTATATAAATTTAGAGCGTTCCTGATGAAATTCGGTATACAGACGCAGTTTTACACGCTGAACAATGATAGACAACTAATATGAACAGAAACTTAAAATTGACCGTTAAAAACCGTTAATTTCTAAATTTAGAGATGGTAGTCTGCAGAGGATTTCAGAAATACACCGAAGTTATGATGCTCTGCAATACCGTCTGATTTTTGTCTGTCAACAAGAGCCATGGTCAGACATTTTCATCCCGTAGGGCAGATCTGACAGTTCCGTGTTTTACACATGGAATGTTCTACGTTGCAGCATCACGAACTGGAAGCGCAGAAACACTGACTATACTTGCGCCAAACAGGGAGACCAGAAATGTTGTCAACCCAGAGGCCCTCCAATAGACATAATACATCGTGAAAATGCAATCTTTTCACAGAGTTGTCATGTTTGAGTTGGGTTTAACGTCCGTGCCAAAATCAAGGATATGCAGACGGCTGGTCCGTCACATTAAACTGACACCTGCGGGGCCAGGGTGGACATCGGGGTGAACTACGGTCATTTCAGCTGGAAACATTCCACGTTAAAATTTCCAAGACCAAGCCGGGATTCGAAACCACGACCTTTGGATCATGAGTCCAGCGCCTTATCCACTAGGTTATGGCGGCCCCTATAGAGTTGTCATTTTGGAGCACTTCAATCGAGGAATTGAGAATGCATCGGTAAGTTCATTAAGTACAGGCATCCCTCTATCGACTGTGTATCGTATTACGAAAAAAAATTGTGAGGTAAAATTGATTGAGAGGCAAGAAGGGTCATAGAGCAGGGTGAGGACAGCTACCCCAAGTACAGGAGACGTGAGGAGTCTGAATGAGGACATACTGGGACTGTGAAGCTTGGGCAGAGAGAAATCATCGTCACCAACCAGTGGGTTGTCCCCTACAACCCTTACCTCCTACATTAGTTCAACTGCCACATCAATGTGGAAATATGCAGTAGCATAAAATTCATCAAGTACGTCCTGAAGTATGTCCACAAGGGCACAGACCAAGCCGTCTTCCAACTCCAAGCCACTCAGGCAGGTGAAGGAACAGCTCAACAACTTCCAGTCATTGATGAGATCCAAATGTACCAGAATGCCCGCTACGTTGGCAGCATCGAGGCGACCTGGAGACTCCTGGGATTTGACCTGCATGAGCGCCACCCCATGGTGCAGAGACCAGCTGTCCATTTGGAGAATGGACAATGGGTCTACTTCAATCCACACAACGCAGCGCAAAGAGCACAAGGCTCTCCCCAGAAGCAACCCTTACCGCCATCTTTAGCCTATGCTCTCAAGACCCTACAGCACGAGAGCTGAAGTACGTGGAAGTCCCTGAGCACTTCACATTGATGTCCACTCAGAATATGTGGAAGAAACGACAAAGGGGCACTGCAATCCGGCGATTGTACAGTATCAGTCCTCGCCAGGGAGAGTGCTACTTCTTGAGGCTTCTACTCAACGTTATGAAAGGATCCCGTTCGTACGAGGAGCTGAAGATTGTCAACGGCTATGTCCACAACATTTTTCGAGATGCTTGCAATGCTCTTGGACTCCTAGATGATGACCGCCTTCTACAACTTGCCCTGGAGGAAGCCTCCATCTCTCAGAGACCCCGACTGCTGCGTGACTTCTGTATTATCCTGGTGGCTTTCAACCCCAGTAACCCAGGCAACCTGTGGAACCTCTTCAGAGACCATCTTGCTGAAGATTTCCTCTTCCAAGTCCGAAGAGATGTCTATTATGAAGCGCAGTACACAGATGCCATCTACAACCAAGCTCTTACTGTGATTCAGGACAAACTCTTCCTTCTTGGAGGCAAGTCTACAGAGGAGTATGGGATGCCAACAGTCACACAACAACAAACTGTGCCTCGAGAATACTACCGCGAGACCAATTACGACACTACTGCACTCCGGGCAGCAGCTGATGACCAGCTGAAGAAGCTAACAGCTGACCAGAGAGACGTGTACGACAGCTTTTATGACCATGGTTGAGCAGAGGCAGGATCCCACAGCAAGCAGCAACATAACGTTCCTTGATGCTCCATGAGGGACAGGAAAGACCATCCTCAATCTTATCCTGAACAGGATCCGCTCCACAGGCAAAATAGTGCTAGCCACTGCTTCCAGTGTCATTGCCGCTACTCTTTTGCCGGGTGGGCGGACAGTAAATAGACATTTTCAAGGTCCCTCTGGATGCCGACAAGCAAGAAACGCCAACCTGCTCTGTCAAGCGTGGGTCAACGTTGGCCAAAGTCATCAAAGAGGCTGCAACCGTCATAACTGATGAAGCTCCCATGACCCACAAAGCTGTCTACGAGGCCATGGACTCTACGCTGCAGGACATCACCCAAGTGCACAGGCCAATGGGAGGCATCCCAACGCTGTTCTGTGGGGACTTCAGGCAGATCCTCCCTGTCGTCCTCAATGGCACCAGAGCCAACATTGTCAACGCCTGTCTGATAGCCAGGAAGATCTGATAGAAGCAGTCTACCCGGATCTTCATGCTCACTGTGCAGACTCAGACTGGTTAGCGGAAAGGGCCATAATCTCCTCCCTGAACAAGACTGTCAACAGGCTGAACAGAAAAATCGTAGCTGACTTCCCTGGAGAGGAAACTGTACAGATCTGTTGACACGGCCAAGAATGATGATGGGCAGTCCTTTATCCACAAGAACTCCTGAACTCCATTGAGATTTCTGGACTTCCACCACATGAACTGTTGCTGAAATCTGGAGTCCCTATTATCATTCTCCGCTCACTGGACCCGCCAAAGGTGATCAATGGCACCCGATGTGTCTTCACCAAACTGCACAGGAACGTTGTAGAAGCGAAAATATCATGTGGCCCCCACAAAGGTGAACCTGTGCTGCTCCCCAGAATTCCTCTGGAACCCATGGACTCACCCCTGCCATTCCAGTTCTGACGGCTTCAGTTTCCCATGAAACCAGCTTTCGCTCTGACAATCATCAAGAGCCAGGGTCCGACATTTTCATCCCTTGGGGCAGACCTGACCGTTCCGTGTTTTACACATGGAATGTTCTACGTTGCAGCATCACGAACTGGAAACGCAGAAACACTGACTATACTTGCGCCAAACAGGGAGACCAGAAATGTCTACCCAGAGGCTCTCCAATAGACATGATACATCGTGAAAATGCAATCTTTTCACAGAGTTGTCATGTTTGAGTTGGATTTAACGTCCGTGCCAAAATCAAGGATATGCAGACGGCTGGTCCGTCACATTAGACTGACACCTGCGGGGCCAGGGTGGACATCGGGGTGAACTACGGTCATTTCAGCTGGAAACATTCCACGTTAAAATTTCCAAGACCAAGCCGGGATTCGAAACCACGACCTTTGGATCATGAGTCCAGCGCCTTATCCACTAGGTTATGGCGGCCCCTACAGAGTTGTCATTTTGGAGCACTTCAATCGAGGAATTGAGAAAGCATCGGTAAGTTCACAAAGTACAGGCATCCCTCTATGGACTGTGTATCTATGGAAAAAAATTCGTGAGGGAAAACAGATTGAGAGGCAAGAAGGGAGTGGGCGTCCGAAGAAATTGGGTGAAGTAGATAGGAGGAGGCTGGGGCAATTGGTTCGGCATGGGAAAAACGAAACAAACCCAAGCTGAATTTTATTGTATTGTCTTTTAAGTGGTGAGAGAGAGGGGTGGCCAGAAAATTATTGTACATATATACCCGAGCAAGCCGGGTACACCGGCTAGTATATATATATATATATATATATATATATATATATATATATATATATATATATATATATATATACACACACACACAATAAACTAATAAATTCCACCGATAAGTACCGCACCATTCCAGCAACTTACAGAGCAGCTTGGTGTTGCAATGACTGCAAGAAATATTCAATTATAAACAAAGCTTGCTCTTATGTCTTAGATTGAAGAAATAGGGGGAGATAAGCATTCATATCTGCAGTGGTAGATAATTCTGCCTAACTAACAGTATGTGCTTGAGTGGGTGAATGGGGAAAAATAAAATAAAATAAATGCTTCTCAAAATGAGCCTTCAGCAAGCTTGCTGAAGGCTCATTTTGAGAAGCATTTATGTTATTATATCTACAACACACACACACACACACACACACACATATATAATATATATATATATATATATCACACACACACACACACACACACACACACACACACACACACACACACACACACACACACACACACAGAGGGAGAAGGGGAGGGAGGGAGGAAGGGAGTAAGTGGGAGTGCGGGCGCTTGCATGTTTACCTTTGTGTATACTTATATAGTACACAAATGTTGATTTTTTTTTGTTCATTTGTGTGGAGCCTGATACGCATGTGCACATGAGTTCTTGTGTGTGTGTGTGTTCTCTACCTGAGGCTGAAAACAATTTGTCTTTAGTACGGCACTTGACAATGCATTCCATCAACATATGTATTCAATGATTCTTTTAAACACCGAGAACGAAATTATGCATTAACAATAGTTATAAGAATAAAATCCTGCTCATTTTACGGGGATGATTTAACAAGAAAATGTAGTTCGTCCTCCGCAATTTTACACGATTTACAAAGCCAATCTTGTATGGGAATGTTGAGAGTAACGCCTCTTCACGATTTCTTGTTCATGTGTACTTAATAGTAGATAACATTAAACTGTTCTATGTTTACCATTTTCATAGGGTAGGTAAGATTTGGGTCTATACGAGTTCACAGAGTTGTTGCAAAATGAAAGTGTTCGCCTGAACTAAATGTGCGACACATGTACTTTAGTTATAATGAAATACCTCAGTCGATCGCGTTGAGTGTGCCCAAGTTTCCCCGAAATGCGAGGAATCTATTGATTGTACGAAACGAAGTTTATCCGGGAAACTGATTTTGTGGTTCCATCCTCATCATATCATTATAGGCTAGTTTCAGGCAGCCATCTTTCTTTGATGCAGTTATGTATATGAACCCCAAACCATATTACTTGACATACACTGGCTAAAGAAAGGCGATATCCGCCCAGCTCTGCCAATACAGGTAATCTCATTATCATTTTATGTATTCCCAACAAAACGTCTGCAAAGCTTGAGGTGAACGCTCTCTGATGGATATTACGGAGAGAGAAAGACACTAAAGAGACTCAATAGTGAAGATGATGAAGGCTTGTCATGGTACTGAATAGAAGTTATCTCAACACCGAATCTTAAGATCAAAGCAACTAATACGTCAAACAAACTCATCAGCACGTCCATCTATATGTCTTTGGCTACGAACGCTGCGCGTGAGGGCATGTGCTGTTTTATAACCTTGTTTTGCTAGGGTTCCTTGGCTTACTGGACGTTACCATCTTCTGGAAAAAGTACCTACAGTACTGATGCCTGTCTTCTGTTGGAATGCAGTCGACTACAAGAGAAGTGAAGTGGGAGTGTGGGACTGTTTTTTTTTTCTAGAATATGTCAACCAACCTGTGTTTGTGTGTGTGTGTGTGTGTGTGTGTGTGTGTGTGTGTGTGTGTGTGTGTGTGTGTGTGTGTGCCTCTAGAATAGTGTTCAACCAACATCATGTATGTGTGATGTGTATGTCGTGCCCAATTGGTGTGTGTGTGTGTGTGTGTGTGTGTGTGTGTGTGTGTGTGTGTGTGGTGTGGTGTGCGTGTGGTGTGTGTTGTGTGTGTGTGTGTGTGTGTGTGTGTGTGCGCGGGGCTGTGGCGTGTGCCGGTGTGCCTGTGTGTGTAGTGAGAGTTGTGATGTGTAAGTGTGGTGTGTGTGTTGTGTGTGTGTGTGGTGTTGTGTGTGTGTGTGTGTTGTGACAGCTTCAGACGCTTCAGATACCTTTTAATTGACAATGGCCTACATAGCCTGTATGTCAAGGGAATATACATTAATATTTGCAGCGCCGAAAAAAGTAGATAATGCAAAGAAACATAAATTGTAGCGGATTACGTAAATGTTAATGATGAGGCTCGAAGCCATGTAGAAGAAACAGAAAATAATGACGTGCTTTTTCGTCACTCAAGATGAATATGTAGTTGTTTTTTTTTCTTTTAAAAGTAACAACATGATCATAAGCACAAGTGCCTCACCCAGGCACACATATTCACCGTTACAAATCTTTCCTGCACTGTCACATCTATCATCACCGTTCGCTTCATCATTAGCTATACTAGTGAAGAGAACACAACCATTTCTTAATGAAGAGAGAGAGAGAGAGAGAGAGAGAGAGAGAGAGAAGAGAAGAGAAGACGAGAGACAGAGACAGAGACAGAGAACAGAGAGAGAGACAGAGAGACAGAGACTGAGAGACTGTTTATGTGTGTTTCACACAGCTACCGTTGCAAGCATTTTAATGCTGCTTTTATGATTCTTGTACGTTTGCTTTGGTGGTTTTATTTTATTGTATTCATAAACCCGTGTTTACCCATGCCAATGTTGTCAGTAACTGTGCACATTATTGAAACATCAATCTTTTCTAAAAATGACACGTGTCTACCTGGATTCTATTACCATCTATACGGGTTCCACACAGCTTTAAACAAGATGGGTAACTCTACAGTCTCTGTTAGCAATATTTACAAGAACTACTGGAATCTACAGAAATAGGAATTAAAAAACACCTTTAAATGCACCTATAACATGTACAGTGCTACCACCATTGTTCCAATGAAAAACACAGGAAAGCATATCAACCGACAATTTCAACCGATAGTTCTGAAAGCGTTGGCTCTCTATAAGTTCCTGCAAAGAACTACCAACTGAAATGTGTACAACTGGTCTATCCAGTGCAGTGGGCTTTTGGAAGTCGCTGGTTGTTGGTCGCATGTAGATAAGTCAGTTTGTCGCTAGTGCTTTTTAGGTTTAGCTGTTCCCATTATTTAGGCGACGAAGTTTGACCTTCTCCTGTTTGTAATTTAAAGTACACCTATTGTAACACCATAGGCGAATATTTGCATACAACCCCTGTTTCCCTCTCCGAAACACACACGCAACACACGCGACACCACACACACACACACACACACACACGCACACACACACACACACACGTCTAATTAAAGATTGAGATTTCCATTTCTTCCCCTCCTCTGTTTAGTATGTTTTAGTTAGGCCAGGGTTATTTCTCTCGGTTTTGGTTGTTTTAGTAACAATTCATTTGATTGATGAATTCATTTGTGCCTTATCTTAACTTGATTTGTTTTTCTTTTGCTTCCTTTACGCCGGGACCAATTGACTCTTCTACCTTCTCTTCCTGCATCGCAGGAAGGGGATGCAAGAATAGGAGGGAGTTGTTCCTCCCTTTCCTACTGTCTAGTTCCTCCCGAGTTTCCTTCTTCCCCTCGTCTGCCCTCTGCGTTGTTTTAGCTCTGTTTGCTAGGTAGGTTCTCCGTCTCCACTATACAGGTGGTAGCGGCCACTAGGGTTCTACCAGAGGGCGTCTTTCACTGTTCCTCTTGTCTCCTCATTATTTAGTGCTTTGCCTCCCTTTTTTTCTATCTCTTTCCTTTCGACACTTTTCCCTACCTTCTCCGCCGTAAGTGCCTGTTTAGTTGTACATAGTCATTTTCAAATTTTTCTTGGGGTGTTCTTCGGATCGTGTGTGTGTGTGCTCTACCCCGTTTTAGAGTTCTGTCTTTTGCATTGCCTTCAGTTTCTTTAGATATAACTACAAGACGACATACATATAAATAAATTTGATTGATTTTGCTTTTCTGCTGCAATTTTCGGTTTTGCCGGGAAGATATCCGCTTGCTTCCTTTTTCTTTAATTTCCTGGTTTCAAGCAGTCTCTTGATGGTGTGAGCTATACTCAGGTACCTATTGTGGCTTTTGCTCACTATGTTGCTTTTTGTTACCGCTGAATCGTTTGGTACTTTATTAACACTTATTTTTCTTTACGTTAGTCGATGGTCTGTGCAATTCCCAGCTTTACGTTTGAAATAAAAATGTCTATTTGGACCCCTTTCTTCTTTTCTTTTCAGTTCAAACGTTCATATTCCATTACTCCATAGCGTTTTATGCCTAAGTTTTATCTAGCTAGATTTCTAGTTTGGATATTTGGCTTTTCCCCTTTCTCATCGGTTTCTTACTTCATAGTCAATCATGGAGTAATCTGATGTGTATTTAGCACAAGGCCAACGTCTTGATCTGGAAAGTGAAAAACGTATTAATTATATCACTCAGTATGAAGATCGAATGGCACATGCTCTCGAGAAAGAGAGGCCGAAAAAAATACAAAGAGAGACAGGAAAAGGACCAGGAGAGACAGGGAAAAGAAAGGGAGCGGCAACATGCTCTTGCATTAAAGAAGGAAGAAAATGAACAAATCATTAGACTAAAACAAATCGAGATGGAGGAAAAAAACACAGGAAAGAGAATTTCAGCGTCTCCAAGTGCAGGCTGAGATTGATCTTAAGAAAGCTCAGGCTCAGTCTCAGTTGGACTCCGAGGAGTCTAAATTTGACTTCCATTCCCCAAAGACCTGCCAGTTAAGAGTCCTTACATCTCCAAGCTTATCGGTTTTACTGAGTCCAAAAATGAGACAGACGCTTTCCTCTATGGCTTTCAATGTCACGACAATACGTGTGGCTGGCCCAAAGAAAAATGGGTCTTGTTCACTGCGTCCGGTTTCAAAGGAAATGTCCGAACTCTCTAACATTCTTTCGCCGCTAAAGAATCGCTCACCTGCTAGGACTTAAAGTCGTAACTTTTAAAGGTTTTAATGTACCCCTGAAGGATTTCCGAGAAATTATTCAGATTCGTGTGTCTGGGGAAAAATGATTATTTCTTTTTCCACTTTCTTATCCTCACTTCTCTTTTATTTTTTCTTATCATAGTCCATTTGTCAGACGCCGACAAAGATTTTAATTCCCTTCATGGCCTTGTTTTACACGAACAAATTTTGCAGAGTGTCTCCAAAGACCTCATTGTCTTTCCTAAGGCACGTTCTGTTGAAAGTGTTGAAGAAATGTGTCGTCTTGCTGATCAGAATAAAATCGTACACGCGGAAAAGCAGGGTGGCAAAAAAAATTCCTTTTTCGAGGCAAGTGTGTCAGTCAACAACTGTACCCGCTAACATGGTTTCAATCAAAATCAGAACTTTCAAAACTATTATAGTCAGTCATCTTACAATCGCGGCTGTCCATACCCGGGCTACTCGCGACACCAGCATACATCACCTTCTAATTTCAGGCAACGTGGGTATGGTACACCTCCTTATCAGTAGAGGGGTGCTTCGTGTTTTGAACGTTTACGCTTACCTCGTCGAGATCGTGGTTTTGGCGGTAATCGTAGTATGGCTATGGTTTCCGTCAAAGGTCTGAGAATGTCAACGATGATTTTCATTGTTGGTTTTGTGGCTTTCAGTTCCGCTATGCTAATGAGTGTTCTTATAGTCCTAAACTGTCAGCTGTTTGTCAAGCTTCTGACACCCTTCCTAAAAGAGAGGTAGCTCGTTGCATGGCCTCTCATGTTCTCAAGGATGGTCTCTTTCTTGAGCCTTGCTCTGTCAGTGGCGTTCACGCAACTCTCCTCAGGGATACGTGTCATACGACTGCTGGAGTACATTGGTCTTTTGTTCGTAAAGACTAGTTCACTGGTGAGACCCAAAAGTGTCGGTCTTTTGGTGGTCAGATTGAAGTCTTTACCCTTGCCTTGGTGGAGGTTTCTGCTCCCTTTTTTCGGGTCAGTAAGGCTTATGTCATTGATGATCCTGTCACTGACATTATTCTTGGTTATTCGCCTGATATACGTTCTTCTTGTTCAGGATCAGGGGGTTCTTTTGTGCATTGTGCTATCAGCTCTCGCCGACAGTTTAAGTTGGACAAACAACCCCCTTAATCATTGGCTGTTCCAGACTTGTTTTTGTTGACGTTACTCCCACAGACGTTGCTACTGTGCATAAATACGATGATTCATTGATAAACTTGTTTGCTGGAGTTGTTAGTGACCGATCTCCCCTCACCTCTCCCATATACGTCATCGGCATCGGCATTCTTTTCCGTCTTTATTCCAAAGATGGTGACGTTGTGAAACAAGTTGTTGTACCAAGGGATTTGTGGGACATTGGTCTTCATATTGCAGATGATTTGATTTTCGCTGGTCATTGTCGGTCTTGTGACATCTGCCAACAGACAGTAGCTCGGAATCGTGTTCCTTGATCACCCTTGCACAAAATACCTCCGTTCGAACAAGGTCGCTGTGGATTTTGTTGTGCCTTTGGAAACTTCGTCTTCAGGCCATCAATACATCCTTACTATCGTGGATACGGCTGCTCGTTTTTTTTTGTTTTTTTTTTTGTTTTTTTTTTCTGAGGCAATGCCGTTCAAACAGATCAACACCGTTACAATTGCTGAAGCCTTGCTTTCAGTGTTCTCTTGTGTCTGTT
>CM065738.1:20833204-20840704 GCA_033310375.1 Conus canariensis
GGCGCTGAGGATACGCAATGAACGGTATGTGCTGAGAAGTAATGAACAAGTATGTACTGAAGATACGCAATGAACGGTATGCGTTGAGGATACACAATGAACGGTATATGCTGAGGATACACAATGAACGGTATGTGCTAAAGATACGCAATGAACTGTATGGGCTAGGGATACGCACTGAACGGTATGCGTTGAGGATACACAATGAACGGTATGTGCTGACGATACGCAATAAGTGGTATGTGATGAGGATATGCAATGAATGGTATGTGATGAGGATATGCAATGAATGGTATGTGTTGAGGATACACAATGAACGGTATGTGCTGACGATACGCAGTAAGTGGTATGTGATGAGAATCAGCAATGAACGGTATGCGCAGAAGAGGCGCAATGAGCTGGTATGCATATATAGTATTCAATAAATGGTATGCGTGGAGGGCACGCAATGAATGTATTGCACGGAGGGTATCGAAAGAACGGTATACACGGAGAATGTTCAACGACCATTATGCACGAGAGTGTATCGAATGAACGGTATACACGGAGAATGTTCAACGACCATTATGCACGAGAGTGTATCGAATGAACAGTATGCTCAGAAGGTATGCAATGAAAGGTATTCACGGAGGGTATGCAGTGGACGGTATGTATGGGCTTATTAAATAAACGGTATGTGCAGTGGTTATCGCACAGACGGTATGTGAAGAGGGTGAACAATAAATTGTGAGTGTCAGCATTATACCTTATGTATCAGAGCTAATGCCAAAACCAGCAGAGTAACCGAAAGGTAGGTATTTTAGCAAAAAGGGGGCGCCGAACTTGCCAAGTCGCTACAGACTCATTTGACCTATTTTGTGTCGCTGAAACTGTGTGTGTGTGTGTGTGTGTGTGTGTGTGTGTGTGTGTGTGTGTGTGTGTGTGTGTGCATGCATGCGTGCAAGTGTGCGTGCGTGCCTTTGCGTCTGGTGTGTGTGTGTGTGTGTGTGTGTGTGTGTGTGTGTGTGTGTGTGTGTGTGTCTGCCTGTGTTCAAAGTCTGTTAACCCACATTTTCTTGATCGTTGCCTCCTCTGCACCGACATCCTGACTGTTTGCATTGCTTGTCTTGGTCTTTGTCCCTATCATTGTGCATGTTTGTGTCCGAACAATTAAAAAGAACAATTACTTCTATAGTTAATGTATTTGCAGATACAGAATCTTGAATCTCGCTTTTCTTGCAGTACACGTGTACTGTCTGTTGCAATTAAGGTAAATGATAAAGACATTTTCGTATGAAGAAAACCACCCATACCCTTTCTAAAAAAAAACTCATCTTTTAACAGAAGAACTGCACCATCCAACTGTAGCACTTGGCGATTTTTAGTTCACGAACATCAACACAGGTCCTGCCCACGTTGTCAGTACAATGCTGACTGACTCCATTCAGCCATGGACCAGCAATGCCTTCACCTCCAGTCAGCCTCCTCCATATCCACAGACAGCGGTTCCAAACGTCTCCCATCCTGAGGACTGCATGGAAGTGATATTTGATCAGAGGGACTACGTCCCCTGGAATAACCCAGATAACATCGTCAGCGCGGAAGTGGAAGACATTGTGCGTAAAATGCAATACTACATCTTAGTAGTGCTGTTTCTGTTTGGTGGACCGGCTAACGTCATCAACATGGCCGTGTTCTATCAGCAAGGTCTTAAAGATCGTGTCAACCTGTGTCTTTTTGTTCTGTCGCTGAGCGACGTTCTGTATTTGACCGTGTACATGTTGCCCTTTGTTGAACAGATACATTTGCAGTTCACAAGCCAAGAGAAATATGGTCCGATGATGATATTTATGAACAACTACAATATCAATGTGTTGGTTGCTTGTGGATTTGCTTCCCATGTTCTGTCAGCCATTATTGCCACAGAGAGGTGTCTCTGTGTGTTCCACCCTCTTAAATTCCAACGCCTGTTACGAACACGAACAATGGCGGGTATCATTGCTACAGCCTACATCGTGATCTTTGCTCTGTTTTTCATTGTGGCTTTTCGATACACCATTAAATGTGTCTATGACCCAACTTCTGGGATGATCACCACAACATACGTTGACGGAGAGTTCTACGCAGCTCACAAACAACTCATCGATTATTTGGACAGTGTTATATTTGGCGCTGCTCTACCTTGGTCAGTGCTGATAGTGGTAACGACAACGACCATAATGACGATTGTGAAACTTCGTCAGATTGCGTCATGGCGTTCAGAGGCTTCCTCGTCTCTATCAACGCATGAGGTGTCCCTGACCAAAATGCTTGTGGCCAACTCCGTCCTGTTCATTCTCTGCTTCTCTCCAGACGCTGTTAATCACGTGGCCAGGATGTTTGTGCCGGAAATGAAATCCGGAAGGCGCTACCATAATTTCTATCTGACTTGTTTATGGGTCGGTGATATTTTCTCCTTTTTCAACGCGGCCATGAACATTGTGGTGTACTACTTTATGGGTCACGTTACAGAGACACGTTGTGGGCACTGGTCAGCTGGGGGAAGAAGTCATGAAATCCATGACAAGTGTGTTGACAGTCACCTGTATGTATTCATTGTGACCCAGAAATTCACGGCACTTTTTTCTTATGCGTATGCGAGTAGAAATTTCAAAATTTAGTCAGAAAAATAATAATAACGATTGAACATTTATAGAAAGTTAAGAATATTTTGGTTGTTTTTTTTTCTATTTTCCATTTGCAAAACACCAAACATCTATTTCTAAACAGTTAATAAATGTAACATTCAACATTCCAAGAAATTAAGAAGTTTTCTTCACTGGTAAAACAAAGAAAACAAATACTAAATTACTAACTATCAACTGACTTGATGTGAAAGTACAGGTGTTTGGAGAACTGGGGGAACAATGATTTGAGTGACAGACTTTTGTTCAGATGACTGGGGTAGGCAGTGATTATGACAGGCAGTGCCGGTGAGTTCAGATCACACCCTCCATTGTCATCGCTCAATTCGCTGATGTGATTTAACAACAGACAGAGCACGTGATGTGTTCAAGAGTAACGTGATCTCTGAGCTTGGTCAGGATGGCAGGTGACAGGGGAGATAATCAAAGCAGATGGAAACGGGGTTGCCGGGGGGGGGGGGGGGGGGGGGAGGCTGCAATGCTGTGGACAGGAGGGGAAGGATGTGGGGTGTCAAGAAGGGGGAGAGGGGGAAGGGGGGAAGGGGGGGGGGGAGATTTGCAGGGAGTAAAGAGGATGAGAAGGAAAAAAGGAGTTGTGTGTATGGGAGTGGTGTGTGTATGGGAGTGGTGTGTGTATGGGAGTGGAGTGGTGTTGTATGGAGTGGTGTTTGTATGGAGTGTGTGTTTGTGTTGTGTATGGGAGTGGTGTGTGTATGGGAGTGGTGTGTGTATGGGAGTGGTGTTTGTATGGAGTGGTGTGTGTATGGGAGTGGTGTTTGTATGGGAGTGGTGTGTTGTATGGGAGTGGTGTTGTATGGGAGTGGTGTTGTATGGGAGTGGTGTGTGTATGGGAGTGGTGTTTGTATGGGAGTGGTGTTTGTATGGGAGTGGTGTGTGTATGGGAGTGGTGTTGTGTATGGGAGTGGTGTTGTATAGGAGTGGTGTGTGTATGGGAGTGGTGTGTGTATGGAGTGGTGTGTGTATGGGAGTGGTGTTTGTATGGGAGTGGTGTGTGTATGGGAGTGGTGTTTGTATGGGAGTGGTGTGTATGGAGTGGTGTGTGTATGGGAGTGTTTGTTGTATGGGAGTGTGTTGTATGGATGGTGTTGAGTGGTGTTGTAGGGATGGTATGGGAGGGGAGGAGTTGTGTGTATGGAGGTGGAGGAAGAGGATGATTGTGGAGGGGATGGGAGGGTAGTGAGAAGAAGGAGTTTGGGGGAGGAGAAAAGGGTTGAGAGAGAGAGAAAGAGTGGGAGGGGAGGGGGAGTACCAGGGCGTTTAGTTCATCAGGGATCGAAGAACTGTGGAATCCAGAGCAATTCAAAAGATGACACCACGCACCCTCCCTTCTCAATCCCAACCACAACTCGTTTCCTTCTCTCCCTCTTTACGCCTACAAGTCCCCTCATCATTCGCCATCTTCTGTCTCTCTCGCCGTCCACATCTCTTCGCGCCCCACTCCCCTCGCCTTTCCCTCTCCACTCTTGTGCAACGAAAGCGCCCCATCCCACGGGCCCCACTCAAACCCTAAACCGCAAGAACAGATTCAAAATCCATGCCCACTCTCCCCTCTCAAACACGCACCCCCCCCCCCCCCCCCCCTTCCCTTTTCACTTAGGACGACGCGAACCGCCCGACTGACACGATCTATGACAACAGAGAAAATTGCGTCACGGTAAATGCGTGACGCCTTTCGTTCTTATCGGCTGACCTCCCTTCCCCTCTCAACCCTCCTTCACCCCCACACGGGTTTTACCTACGACGCAGTAAAATTTACACTGCATTTTAACAATGGCCGTCGCCCCCCCCCCCCCCCCCCTCTACCCCAAGACACAAAGGCACGACGCCGCTCTCTCCACCCCCCCCCCCCCCCCTCTCATATCTACAGCCCGTGTGCTCGCGGACCTTTGGTAGATGATGTCACTGAGTTTCTCCGCGACAGTCTTTGTCTATACGGACGCATAAATTAACCGACCGCCGATTAAGAAAACAATTTCCGAGGCGAATGGTGATAAGACTAGACCCCTCCCCCTCTCACTCCTGATGTGTTTGACTGCCTGTAGATCAGAACAGTGAAAGACAAAGGGACGACTAGAGAATGCCTGGTAAACTCCTGGTACTCCTTGACCTCCAGTCTCATTCACTGTTCATTCCCAGGAAAAGTGAGTTGGAACTATGTTTTACATTTTCGAATCTTTGTATTGATTTTTGTATGCTGTGTGGGTTAACATGGCAACTTTGTACAAATACTTGGTGACATTTATCAAACTGATGATGATTATTCTGTGTAGTAGTTTGCTTGCCATCATATGGCAAGAGCTCTCTCTCTCTCTCTCTCTCTCTGGTTATGATTCTTTGTTAACAATCTGACCACTATTCTTTGTGTGCACCCTGACTTCTGCCAGTATGCAATTCTGTCTGTTAAGATAATAATTCAACGATTAATTTTGATCAGGAAAACAGTATGCCTGTGCTAGGTTAAAGACTGCTAAGCTGATTTATAAATACTGGTGATTTTTGGAATGATTTGTAGTGTATGACTAAGTCTGCACCACATGTGTACTTGGACTAAGTGTAGCCCAAGTCAATGTGTTTAATTCATAAGAAACATGGAAGAGTTGTTTGACTGAAACTGTGTAACAGTGTATTACTGTCTCCAACCCTTTTGTAAGCTTAACGCAGCCTTTAAACAAAAGTGGAGATTAATAGTTATAGCAGAAACTCTACCATAGAGAAAACTTTGCTGGCTGAGTCTCACTCCTGTTCTGAAAGATAGAAACAAAGGGTAAATGTATGCACTCAACAAACCAGCCATCAGATTCTCACCTACAGACCAAGTTCTCTTTATCGCAGAACTGGAATCCTGGTCATGCTACACATCATGGCTCAACCAGACTCTGGGGCTACGCCAAGAACCGGGGGAATGCCAGACACCACGACTTCACTATAAACCGGGGTGACACCAGACAACAGATCTACCAGGGAGGAGCAGTCACCAGCCACAGCTCGGGAGAGATCAACTACCCTCTCTGATATAAGCTAAGTTAGCTTACCACCGGACTGAAATCCATCAGACCGTTACCCTCACTTTGTGATGAAACAGTGAGAACCTGTCTATGAGTACCACTTTGGCTACTGCACTGGGTGTACGCAAGCGAAGTGGATGTGTAATAAAAGTATGCATTCAGAGTAACGTAGACAGGCCCACTGTATGCCAGCTTAAGCTGCTGCACAGAGTCAAGCAAGTAAAGTAGGAGTGAGGAAGGGCCCCTCATTGTTGTTGTTCAATGAGAACTAAAATCTAACCTACTGAAGTGACATGCCAATACTTACCTATGTGTAAACAAGTAAAGTTGATGTGTGAAACTGCACTTAACTGTCAGTTCTCTGTTGTTCAATTGAATGTTGACTGTTTGAACTTCTCTCTTCAATTCTGTCTCTCGGATCTACAAGTACTTCTAAGAGTACAGGCCTTAAGGAAGATTATCTCAGAGCCACTCTTCAGTATTTTACCAAGACCCAGAACAAAATAAAAATTTCTTTGACGACTAGTACCGTAAAGTTGCTCCTTCCACCACTAGTAAGAGAGAGGGTGTAGGTGAAATGTCAAGATAATTCTCATCAAGAAATTATTCCAAGTCCTTCTCCTAGAGGACCCACCTACCATCCACACCTCTCGTCACATCTTGTGACACCCCACTTTCATTTTGCCCTTCCCTCACCCCTGCCCTCGCCCCTACCACCATTCCTCGTTCCTTTTCTCACTGTTTTCTTCCTCTCTTCAGGCCGTTCTGCGCATGAGCACATGTCTGCACATTTATGCGTGTATTTATCTGCGCCTATGCATATGGCCGTAAAGCATGTGTGTGTGTGTGTGTGTGTGTGTGTGTGTGTACGCGAGCACGCAAATGTGGTGTGTGTGTGTGTGTGTTGTGTGTGTGTGTGTGCGCGCGCGCGCGCGCGCGCAAGTGCGTGTGCGTGCTGCGCGTCTTCGTGCGAGTGTATGTGCATATGTGCGTGGGCGTGGGCGCGTGCGTGTGTGTGTGCGTATGTGCGTGTGTGTGTGTGTGTGTGTGTGTGTGTGTGCGCGTGAGTGCGTGCGTGTGCGTGCGTCCGTGCGTGCGCGCGCACGCGCGCGCGTGTGTGTGTGCACGTTTGTGTGTTGTGTGTGTGTGTGTGTGTGTATGTGTGTGCGTTCGAGTTCAGATCCCCTCCTTGGAAGGGTGCCAAATACAGTTAATCAGCACGTGTGAGGAGCAGAGATTGTTGTGGGGTTCATCTTCCCTGTGGTCAGTCCATGACAGTAATAGCTGGTGACCGATGACTGGTTCTCATCAGCAGTCAGGAACAGACAACTCTTGGCTGTTAGCCCATTGCCTTTGACACATGTCACAAAGCTGGCACGCTGTTATTCGCATTTTATTCCTCAAACCACACTGAAGTTTTTGGGAAAATAGTGTGTGTGTGTGTGTGTGTGTGTGTGTGTGTGTGTGTGTGTGTGTGTGTTTAATCAGAGATTGAGTTCGGAAATAAACTTGTTTCTGGAGCATGAAATACATGGGTTATTCCACAAAGACATGAATCACGGGGTTGTTTGTTTGTTTGTTTGTAGGGATGGTGGTGGCAGTAGTGTATGGAAGAGAATTTGAGAAGATAAGGTGAAGCGTGTGTGTGTGTGTGTGTGTGTGTGTGTGTGGGTGTGGGTGTGGGGGGGGGGGGGGGTTGAGGGCTGTATGTGTCGTGGAGGATGTGGTAAATGGAATGGCTAACTGGTCTTATAGGGTTAATTCCAATCGTTAAACAAAATAACCCATGTTTTAAACAATTGATGAAAGAA
>CM065738.1:20848204-20855704 GCA_033310375.1 Conus canariensis
GTTGTTGTTGTTGTTGTTGTTGCTGTTATTGTTGATGTTGTTGTTATTGTTGTTGTTGTTGTTGTTGCTGTTGTTGTTTTTGTTGTTGTTGCTCTTAATAGCTGGAGAGTTGACTTCAACTCGGTTACGGTCCTGATATGGTCCTTTGCGATCGGCTGGACTATAAGCAATATTCTCTCTCTCTCTCTCTCTCTCTCTCTCTCTCTCTCTCTCTCTCCACAATTATTATTCATTCTAAATACTTTCGCTGTCTTAAGCATTGTCTGATGTGTCTAATCATCTCTCTCTCTCTCTCTCTCTCTCTCTCTTCGGTCAGCAAAAAATTACTTGGAAGGGAGATTGCGTGTTCAGTTTGTCTCGGAAAAAAAAACAAATTGGGTACTTAGAAGTGTTGGACTGTAATGAAAGTTTGCAAGATGGTGTATGAAGGTGTGCTGAAGACGGTGGTACCAATGGTTTAGTTCGATTGACAGTGGCATAGACGGTACTTACTACTAATTAATCAATACACAAAAAGAAGAAAGCAGTGATGTGACAGGAATTCAGGACTGGATCATTTTCCGTCGAGGCAGCCACGCACAACATGCGCTTTGCACGTGCACGTTTTTTTCACCTCAGTGGACAGGTAAGGTTACAGGCACATGGAATTAAACTCTCCTGGCCTTTGACTCTGCCTGTGACAATACTGTTGTGTTCACTGCTGACTGTAGTTTGTCTGGAGAGAACACGAGCACAGGCGCCTGCAATGACTTTTCTTCTTTCTTTTTCGACACACACAGCAAGGAAAAAAAATGCAGCTTTGGAAGATGCTCTTTCTTGGCTGAAACGTTGTTTTGGCATGTGGGCTGTTGCCTACAGGTTTCATCAGATCACATTCCAAAGACCTGGTACTGTGAGGCTCCGGGCAGTGTGCTGTATGCGAGTGAGGTGCAGCATCGAATCAACCACCATCAAGGACATGTTTGTTTTGATATTTTTCCTGTCATGGCTGCTGCTTGTTTCCGGAGACATAGAGAGTAATCCTGGTCCAACAGATGTGTACAATCGTCAGTATAGACGAGACCACACCATGAATTTCTGTGACTACTCAAACTACAACCAGGCTTTCGACCCAGTCCAGCAACACAGTTCAAACAACTCACAAGGTTCTGACGTCTGCCCTGATTTCTCTGTAACGCAGGTCCAGAAAAGAATGCTACACCTTGCAGGCTACCCTTGGACTCGCAGGGAGGCCACCTATCATCAGGGTGCCTACCCACCCGAAGATGGGCTTGCTAGTTCAGTGGACCAACTGCATGAATGGTGTTGCTCCCTTCAAGAGCAGCATGAGAAACTAAAACAGCAAACAGAACTTATTCTGAGGAGATGCAGATTTCTCGAAGAACAGTGTGAGAGCTTGCAGCAATGGAACGATGACCACTGTGACGCTAGCAAGAAAGCTGAAGAGGAGATCGACCACCTGGAATCATTCTCGAGGCGAAACAACTTAAGATTTTTCCACGTATGTGAAGGCCCAAATGAGAGCCCCCAACAGTGCACCCGCAAAGTTGTTCAGCTTCTGAACAGATTTTTCCCTGACAAGAAACAATGGACAGTCGATGACATAGAACGTGCCCATCGCACGGGTCACAAGACCGAGGACTGGAACAACCCCAAACCCATCATCGCCTGCATCCACCGCTGGAACGATAAACTCAATATTCTTCAGGCAAACGAGAGCAGGAAAGAAATGGTGTCAGAGTGGCCGCCGACCTGACTCATCGACAGAGCCAAGCTCTCAAGAACGAAAAGGCAGCAGGAAGAAGCGTCTATTTCTGGAAGGGTCGTCTGCATCACAGACAGTCTCGGCAGCAAGTCAGGAACCATAGGAAATCACTTCCTAAAGACAGCCCTGTTGAGTCTGCAGTCAGAGGAAGAAGGAGCGCGGCAGAAGCTGACAGCAGGAAGACAATGGGGAAGAGACAGCCAGATCCAGAAATAACTGGTGGTATACCCCAAGGAGAGGACCTGATTCAACTCACGTCCAGTCATCTCCATGGAGAGCAGACCAGTGGTCAGACCAGCCAGGTAATCTGCAGCCTGAACAGCCATCCACCCCACCCTGACATGAACGCACTTCCGACACTCCAGAGTCAGAAGCCGAAAGTCAGTAACAGATACCTTTCACCTGCGGAGCATGAGAGTACCACAGACAGCACAGCTGAAAAAGACTTGATACACGCCAACAAGAAGAGGTCATACTCAGCTCAACTGCAGCTGACAAAGACAATGTTCAGACAACATATGTTACTATGGACAGTAACCAGAAGGCTCACCCATCGACCTGTCAGTCCCAGATGTCTTCCACGCCCGCAAAACCCCAGCCTCAACGTAACCCCCAACCAAGGTACCGGCGAAAAATTGACCAGTGGGGGGTGAGACTGGTAGAGGAAGGTAGAAATGACATGTCCCCCAATGACTTGTTGGTATCCCCTGTCAATGTGTCTCCTACAGCCCCATCCCACAGTGATGATGCCCATGTAGGGAACACGCTGGTGACTGACAAAACCCCTTCACACCAGGATGTTCATCAAGCAATAGACGTTGAGCACTCCAACTCCCTGGTACTAACTGATTGTACCCCAGGGGGTCATTCTGCTCAGATCCCACCAGTTGTGTCAGAACCTGTACCGACTATACCCTCACCCTTAGACACTTCAGACAGCAGTTTGACTCTTGTGAAACAGGCAGTGGCAGTGGGAATGAAGCAAGGTGACGTTGAGAGCCAATCACCTGCCATCTTGCAAGCATGTAGCTTGCCACAGGTGAAGTCCACGGCACAAAACTGTTCTGTGGTGACTGAAACTCCCAAAACAGCAGGTCGTCTTACCCGAAGCAAAACGAGGTGCAGACAAATGCAGGTTACTGAGAGCTTTAACCGCATCAGTCAATGGGAAAGGGGAAAGGAGATAGTATGATGGCGGACAGAGGAGAGGAGGGAATGGAAGAGGTGACAGTGGTGCAGGAAGGAAAGGGGGACAGGGGAGGGACAGGGGTGAAAGTGTTACGGGGGGAAGAGAGGCAGGGAAGAGTGAAGGGGAGGAAGGGGTGAAAGGAGGCAGAGGGGGAAGGCAAGTGGAGAGAGTGGATGGAGAGATGGGAGGCAGACAGACAGAAGGCATCATGGAGGAGACTAATGATGGTGGGGGAAGGGAAACTGGCGGGGGTGGAAGAGGGGGAGATGGAAACACTAAATGACGGGGAGGCCGAAGCCATAACTATATCAATATATGTACGTGGAATTGCGAAGGTTTGATGCAAAAACTGGATATACCAGACGTTGTGTCAAGTCTTTTGTCTTTTGATATCTTTTCATTGAATGAAACATTCATATACGTGGATACGATTTCATTTTTGCCTTTTATTGATTATAATGTATTTGCGTCACAAGCTGTTAAATTGTCAAATCAAGGGAGTAGTTCTGGTGGTGTGTGTGTGTTTGTGCATAAGTGGTTGTCACAATTTGTTAAGAGCATTGATACACATTTGGACCAAGTTATTATTTTGCAACTTGATCGAAAGTTATTAGAAACAGATAAGCCAATTTTTCTTATTTGTACATATATTCATCCATATGATAGCAGATACTGGACACAGACAGAGCATGGGTATGAGATTGAAATCATGGAACAATTTTGATGGACCTGTATGAACGTTACGAGGATTTCTACATTATAATATGTGGTGACCTGAATGCAAGGACAGGATGTATGAATGCATCACTACAGAATGAACTGTTTACGGACAATGTGTGGAAAACGGATAAAGAAGATACAGATCAGATGACTACTCGGCATTCTGAGGATAAAGAAATAACAGGTTTTGGGCGAGATTTATTGAATTTATGCACAACGTTTGAATGTATCATTCTCAATGGTCTAAGTAATTATGATTTTGATGAATCACTCACTTTTGTATCGAGCAATGGGGGGAGCACAATTGATTACTTTATAACTTCTAGTGGTTTATGTTTACAGAATTATATTAGTTCTTTAAATATTCTGTCCTCCATTGATTCATCACATTTACCTGTTTGTATCAAACTGTTAACCACCCTGAATTCTCAGGCAAACATGGACAGCCAAGGTAAGAAAGCAAAAAAAGTGGATGGAAAAGCAATGTTGGGATAAGTCATTAGAGCAACAGTTCATTGAAAATGTCAATACAAAGGAAATGCAAGATATGTACTTACAAGCTCTAGCACATATTGATAATGATGTAAATCAAGCTGTAACCTTGTTTTCTAGAACTTTGGTGCTAAGTAGTAACTGCATGAAAAAATGTGTCTGTATTGATAAAGAGATTAAACCTCCACAGTGGTTTGATGCTGAATGTAGACAGTTTAAGATAAAAGCAAGGAATTCGTTGATGATACTGAGGAAATCAAACAAAGCAAGGCAAGTAACATATACTGTGTCAAATACACAACAATCAGAGGAAAGGAGGCAATTTGTTCAGGATAGGAAGGAGTACAAAACAATGATAAAAAGAAAAAAGAGCAGCTTTAAACGTGAAAAAGCAAGAAACCTTGCAAGTTTTGGTAAAGACAGTAAATCATTTTGGAAAGAAGTTAAATTCATGTCTGGTAAGAAAAGGGCTCGCATTTGTCCTGAAATTTCTGACCAGCAATGGCTTCACTACTTTAAAAGCCTATTCAATGTTCCAGAAATAAACACATTTGATTTTAGCTTTGAAAGTTATGAATCAGAATGCAGTGATTTAAACTCACCTATTTATGAAAGAGAAGTTTATGAGGCAGTTCATAAACTGAAAAATGGAAAAGCATGCGGTATTGATGGAATTACTCCAGAAATGCTAAAACTATGTAGTGAGCAATCAGTCAAATTCATGACAAAATTATTTAATAATCTTTTCGAGAAAGGTCAGTATCCTGAGGAATGGACAAAATCCATTATAGTACCAATTTTTAAGAAAGGTGATAAAACAGTGACAGATAATTACAGAGGTGTATCATTACTGAGTTTAATGAGTAAATGCTATACTAATATTCTCAAGAAGAGATTAGTGAACTTTACTGAAACAAATAAGAAGCTAACAGAGTCCCAAGCAGGTTTCAGAAAGGGGTATTCTACATTTGACCACATTTTTACCTTGAATGCAATCATTCAGAAATGTTTTTCAAAGAAAGGAGGAAAGCTTTTTGCATGTTTTGTGGACCTGCGAAAAGCGTTTGATTCAGTTCAACATGAATCATTATTTGAGATTCTGATAAAAACAGGAATTCATGGTAAATTTATTAAGGCAATAAGGGCTATTTATAAATCAGCTCTTTCATGCGTCAGAATAGAGGATCGTGTAACTGATTTTTTTGATTGTCCTGTTGGGGTGAGACAAGGCTGCATCCTGAGCCCAGAACTTTTTTCGATTTTTATAAATGAAATTGCTATGGCAGTGGAAGAAAATGGAATACATGGTATCCAGTTGTTACCAGGTTATGTTGAGCTATGTTATACTTTTGTTTGCTGATGATATAGTCCTGCTGTCCGACACCGCTAAAGGTCTACAGAATCAAATTGATGTACTGAACGAATCTTGCAAAAAGCTATTTCTGAATATTAACAAAGACAAAACAAAGGTTATGGTATTTCGAAAAGGGGGGTTTCTAGGCAAAAACGACAAATGGAATTTAAATGGAGATTCTTTAGAAGTAGTCAATGAATATAACTATCTTGGTTTTGTGTTTACAACCAAAATGAGTATACTAAAGTGTGTTGATGCTCTGGCGGTGAAGGGCAGAAGAGCTTGCACTGAATGTGTGAAACATATTGGCAGATTGCATGATATTTCAAAATCTTGTTTTTCAAAATATTTGACACTCAAGTACAACCTATATTATTGTATGCAGCTGAAATGTGGGGTATGAATAGATTAGACAACATTGAAAAGGTTCACAGTTATGCATGTAAACGATTTTTACGAGTCCCATTAAAAGTACCAAATACGTTTGTTCTTGGGGAAACAGGAAGGCACCCATTATATGTGAATAGTTATTTTAGATGTATTAAATATTGGCTTAGAATTCTAAAGATGGACACGACTAGAATCCCAAGGATGGCATATGCAATGCTTTGGAAATTAGATGAAAGGGGCAAAGTTTGCTGGGCAAGTCAGATCAGAAACATTATGTTCAGAATGGGGTTTGGGCATGCATGGATAAATCAAGGTGTAGGATGTGAAAAGGCTTTTCTCTCTTTATTCAAACAAAGACTGAAAGATAATTATTTACAAGAATGGAAGGAATCTATTATGAATAAAGATATATACAGAAATTATCGGCTTTTTAAAACAACCCTAGCAAGCGAACCTTATTTCCAGTTTTTAGATATCAGATGCTTCCGTGACGGACGTGTGAAATTAAGACTGGGGGCACTACCAATAAATGGTTCTTCATTTAGGAGAATATTTAGTGAAAACCTAAACTTTGCTTGTTCAACATGTAAAGTAATTGAAGATGAAAATCATTGTGTACATTATTGTCCTAGATACGATGCAATAAGAAACAGATATCTGAAAGGTATTAAACAACCGTATACCGATACACTTCACAAGGGGTCAGTAGATGCGATAAGAAAACTTGCCATGTATATTTTTCATGCTCTCCGTCAAAGGAATATTGTAACCAGTTGAAGGAGAAATTAATGAAAGATTTAAGTCCATTATGTTGTAATTTTCAGATATTATTATTTATTGTAACAATTGCTTTATTCCACGTACATAACATTCTGTATATTTTGACCCTATTTCTATGGGCTAGTGGCCAAGAGAATTAAATTGTTGTTCTTGTTCTTGTTCTTGTTCTCTCTCTCTCTCTCTCTCTCTCAATGCACACAAACACACACACACACACACACACACACACACACACACACACACACACACACACACACACACACACTCACACACGCACACACACTCACATTCTTTCTCTCTCTCTCTCTCTCTCTCCTCTCTCTCTCTCTCTCCCTCTCTCTCTCCACACACAGACACACACAGACACACACAGACACACACACACACACACACACACACACACACACACCACACACACACGCACGCACGCACGCACCACACACACACACACACACACACACACACACACACACACTTGACATTGTAATGTCTTTCCGCCTGGGGCATTCAGATCATCAGAAAAAAACGCAACTCCTTGTATCCCTCTTTTCTCTGTTCGGCCCTCCTCCCCTTCCGCCCCGCCTGTGACTGAGAGAAATGCTGGTAATTTGGAGGAGAAGCAGACCAGCAAATCACAGGCCGAGGGTTCCTTTCCCCGCAGCGGTGGGCGGGTGGTTGTCTTTTGCTTGTTGACTCGTTTTCAGCCGCCCACAAATTAAAAACAGAAAACAAAACAAATGTTTATAATCAGAGATCAGCATCATGGCATGCATGTGCGTGTGCGCATGTGTTCGTGCGTGCGTGCGCACG
>CM065738.1:20860704-20865704 GCA_033310375.1 Conus canariensis
GGCAAAGAGAAAAGCGTATCAGATTGAGCATTGCACACGCGCTCTGAACGAGGCAAAAGTATCTCTGAATCCTGAACCCGAATGTGTAGTTCTGCATGTAGGAGTGAACGATTTGAAGGGGAAAGATCCGGAGAAATGCAGCACGGAAATGCAGAAATGCGTCAAGGAGGCCAAAGGTCAATTTCCCAAAGCCAAAATCGTAGTAAGTCAAGTGGCTCCTGTCAAAAATAAAACACTAGACATTAAGAAAGATCTGTTCAACGCAATGACAAGACAGAAACTACAGACAGAAAACGACATTACTTTCGTCTCCTTTAACGAGTTGAGGATGGAAGACAGAAGAGTACTGACAGCTGACGACGTTCACCCCACGACCAGAGGAGCGAGCACCATCGCGAGGACCCTGGGCAAACACCTGCATGGAATGTTTTGGGAAAAGCCACGGAGGAGACCCGCAGCCTTTCGTTACAGTTGCCAAGGTTTTCACCCTCCGCCTTTTCCACGTCCTTGGTTCTACTAAACTGGTCGTACTTTGACTCTCAGCTGTTTACAGTCAATCATCAAGATTTTCTGTTTTCATCTATAGTCATCTCTAAGATAGTTAATGTCTAAATGATATCAATTATTGTGATATATAAATGAAAGCACATAAAAAGCCAAACATTACATTTCTACAGTGGAATTGTCGTTCTATAACGAAAAATCTATCATACTTAAATCAATATCTAGTAGCAAATAAGTTTCATGTTTTATTACTACAATCTTTAAATGTGAGCTGTGATAAATTACCATATCTACCTGGATTTTACCACCCTCCGGTTTACGAACAATGTGGAGACAGAGTGCAAACAGCCATTTATGTGCGTGAAGACCTGGACTTTTGTGAAAGAACTCCACCAGTGTATAATATTTCCTCTGTGTCATGCTGTGCAGCTATGGTTAAGTTCACTTCATCCTTGATTCTTAATGTTGCTTCAATTTATCTTCCAAAAGGTCCTGATAATAAGAACACTGAATGGTTGAAAGGGTTCCAAGATCAAACGGATAAGTGGGTTATTGGGGGTGATTTTAATGCACATGCCCCTTTCTGGGATAAGAGTTGTTCCTATATTTCTAATAATCGTTTGTTAGATAACATAGCGGATTCTATTCTTTACATACTGAATAATGGAAACATAACTCGTATTCCAGATATATCTACCCATAATCCCTCAGCCATTGATTTAACTTTTGTATCTCCATCATTGGTAGTCAACGCAGTGTGGGAAACGGGAGATGACTCTTTAGGATCAGATCATATTCCAGTCATAATATCTTTAAATAACATAGCAGAAGAAGAAGAAAACACAGAAGATGTTATTCCAAAGTATAATTACAAGTGTGCAGATTGGTCACTGTTCAAAGACATCCTTAAAAACATAGATTTAGATTATTCTACTGAAGAAAATATAGACAATCAGTATGATAAATTCTGCAGATTTATCCTAACAGCAGCAGATAAATCGATCCCAAAAATAAAAAACAAAAAATCTAAAAAACACAATGGAAATGTGTGGTGGAACAAGGAATGTGAACGCGCAAATAACAAGAAAAAAGAAAGATTTAAGATATATTGTAAAAAAAGATCAGCAAGTAATCATGAAAAAATGAAAAAGACGGGTAAAGAAAGTGATGATGCAATAGAATATGCAAAATTGAAACATTGGGATGATTTCTGTAACTCTGAAGTAAAACATTGTAAGGATATGGGGAAAGTATGGGAAGAACTGAAAGCTATGAAAAATGGATTGACATCACCACAGTATCCCATAAAAATAGATAACAACAATCTGCCCACTACTAAAGAGAAAGCAGAAGTTTTTGTAAACTTATTCGCTGAAGTCAGCCGTCCTGAGGGTCTAACGAACACTGACCGAACTTACAGAGAAAAAGAAGAAAGTAATATAACATATGATGATCCACCACCTGATAATAGCATAAACATTAATGCTCCTATAACTGTATATGAAGTAAAAGAAGCCATTAGAGCCATTCCAATACGGAAATCATCAGTTGGTTTAGATGCAATATCTAATCAGATGCTAAAGAATTTACCTGAAAATCTTGTAGTTTTTCTTCATGCTTTGCTAAGTACTTGCTGGAATAGTAGCGACATGCCCAAAATATGGAAACAGACAATTGTTGTACCAGTTCATAAACAAGGAAAGTCTTCTAGTGATCCTAAAAATTACAGACCTATAGCATTAACATCACACGTCTGTAAACTATCAGAAAGAATTGTTTTGAATAGACTAGCATATTACTGCGAAAAAAATGACATCATTCCTATTAATCAAGCTGGCTTTCGTAAAGGGAGATCTACTACAGAAATATTAGTGAAATTATCAACAAATATAAAGAAACAATTTGCAAGACGTAAATGTGTCCTGGCTACATTTTTTGACATAACCAAGGCTTACGATCAAGTGTGGCATTCACAGCTATTAAACAAACTTAAAAATATTGGACTATCAGGAAATGTATACAATTATGTTAAATGCTTTCTGAAAGATAGGGTAATACAAACAAGAGTAGGAAAATCATATTCCACCAGTAGAACTCTGTCAATGGGAATCCCACAAGGGTCAGTGTTAGCTCCGCTTCTTTTCTCATTGCTATTGTATGTTTTGCCAAATAAGTTATCTAAAAAGGTAGTTCTCGTTCAATATGCAGACGACATTTGCATGTGGACGGAAGTAACTCTTAAAAAGAAAACTCCACAGCGTGATATAAGTTTCATCAGAAAGATCTATCAAGACGAACTAAATAGGATGTCGGAATACATGAAGTTAAATGGATTGAACTTATCTGTTGAAAAAACAAATATAATTCTTTTCAATAGTGGCAATAATCCAGAAAAACTGCCTGTTTTTACATTGGGCGAAACACCTCTTAAATACGTGACAGAAGTTAAATTCCTAGGAGTCCATTTCACATCTAAACTATCATGGAACGCTCATATTGAATACTTATTAACAAAGGCGAGGAAAATATTAAATTTCCTTAAAATTATTTCTAAAGAAAAATGGGGACAGAATTCATCTACATTGATAACTCTATGTAAATCTTTAATGAGGTCGAAAATAACATATGCCCAAGAAGTAATCTTTAGCGCTCCCAAATACCTATTGAAAAAGCTTGAAAGTATTGAATGCAAGGCATTGAAATTAGCACTTGGCCTTCCGGTGCATGCATCATCTTCTCGTACGTATTATGAAGCGCAGATGCTTCCCTTAGATGAATACAGAGAGTTAGCGTGTTGTAAACTTGTTATCAAGAGTACAACTAATAAAACGCACATTAGATCTGAAATAAAAATGAGGTCAGATATTGATTTTCCTAAAAGAGCAAAATCTATAGCTTCTCAAAAAACACTGGCAACGTACACGTCAAAAAGTATTACTGATTCTGGAGTTTCAATCGATAACGATGCTCTATCCATTAGACCGTTATTTTCTCCTATACCACCATGGGAGCTTAATAAAGCACATTTTGATATTGAACATACTAATATGAAAAAAGATGAAAACATAAACATGTTAGCAAGCTGTATCAAATGCCATATTGAAAAGAACTATTCAAATTATTTGAAAATATACACAGACGGTTCGTGCATTGATAAACAAACAGGTTGTGCATTCTTAATACCAGACTTAAGAGTAGAGAAATCATTTTATATCGGAATTAACAAATCGATATTTACAGCAGAATTAACAGCGATACTCCTGGCTTTAAATTATCTTTTAAACTTTCCAAAAACAATATTTCAAATTCTGTTCTGTGTTGATTCTAAATCAGCTCTTCAGGCATTAAAAGTTTCTCAATTGCACACAAGACCTGAAATGGTCATAGAGATAATTTGTATGATACACATGTTGATTGCAAGAGGAACCCATGTAGTTTTTTGTTGGATTCCTTCACATTGTTCTTTTCATTATAATGAAAAAGTAGACAGGGCAGCTAAACGTGGAGCCAAAAATAGTTTTGGTTCAGAACTGTTTGATTTCCCCTTATCAGTACATGAACAGTGTAACTTAGTTAAGTCGCATATCTGGAAAGCTTTCGAATATAGTATGGTAGATCACGTTTATAAAGAACAGTTTGATATGAAAAGAATCAAAGAGAATTTTAATCTTAATAGAAAATTACTCTCATTAATGCACAGGTGGAAACTTAATGCATTTAAAACAAAATATGTAAAAAACGTAGTTTGCGTATGTGGAAACAAAATTACTCCAATTCATATTGTTTCATGCAATGATATGAAAAAAATCATTCCAGTATTGAAGCAAAATACTGTGCAGGCCATTTTTCAGTCACCAGCTTTAACGTACGAATTCTTTGTACACTTAGAGCGCACCCCTATTGGAAAATACTTATAATATTTTTATTAACTTTATTTGCGGGGGATAAGAAAGGAAGGGGGGTGGGGTGGATAAAATGGGGAGGGGGGGGGGGAAGCAAAGGATTTTGTTTGTTTGTTTATTCTTTTTTTCCTTTTTTTTTCCCTTTTTTCTTTAGTACTGTCATCCGTTTTGACTTTAATTGATAAGTTAGTTGTTGGTTATAAGTATTTTGTTTCATGTTAATCTTCACTTATGACTTGTGTAAAGATATTCACACACTTACACATCCACAACTCTCTCACTCACACACACAGGCACACATACTCACACACACACGCACACACATACACACACACGCACATGCGCGCGCGCACACACTCACACGCACACACACATTCGCGTGCACGTGCACCCATACATATACACATACACACATTATGTGCACGCTCGCAATTACTTCCGTACACATTCACTTTTTTTTTTTTTCTTTTTTTTTGGTCTAATATCACGAATAGTGGATAGACGTTAAATGAAGGACACACACACTTCAAACCTTAGAACAACAGACACAGAGGGACACATACTTCAAACCTTTGAACAACAGACACAGAGGGA
>CM065738.1:20878204-20885704 GCA_033310375.1 Conus canariensis
TGAAGCCGTGTTCAGCTGCCGCCCAGTAGATCGATGTCAGCAAGAGAAAAAAACAATCCAACAAGCAAACAAACAAAAAACAATCACAACCTCGCCCTTAAATTTATACACAGTCCAGACACACGCCAATTTGCAGGTAAGAGTTGATCAGAATGGGATTCAAAAGGCAGCCATGGCGTACTATCATGGATACTGAAAAGACATCTCGAGACCACAGAGATGGTTGTATCTGTCTTGAGGTCTGTTACGACTTGACGGAGGTTTGTTGTCATGGTAACAGTTCCTCGAGACACGCTACAATCCTTCATGCAAGAAGCGGCCAAGAGCCTTTGTTTAGTCGAAGAAGCTGTGGCAGAGATCACACTGAGTTGAGGGTACCTCTCTATCCACAGTCCCACATTGAAGATCTGTCGATATGTGATCCTACTTGGTCTGATAGCCGTCCTTTCCTCCCGTTGCAAAGTAGACACTGCAACACACGCCTTCATCAATTACGCGGTGAACACGCAAAGACACGAAAGCCACTGTTTCCTCCATATACTGCTCAATGCCATTGGTAACAGATTTCGCGTGTCATTTGCTAAGTCTGAAGAATATCACGGTGCCGTGATTAGTGTCAGGGTATTCTTTCATACATCGTGGTGTTAAATGATAGAAAAGGAATACATTATTTCACGCTGATCAGATACAAAGCAATTTCTTTCTTTCAGTCTGGAGCCCGAACCAGTTCACACACTGCTCCATATCTGTTAAACAATGGATGACTTAGAGACAAGGGCACCTTGGGTCAAGAAGTCTCCTGGTGACACTCAATCCATATTAGGTGGATAGTTCCCACGTGGCACGATGTACCAGGCATCCATCAGACTCTGACCACTTATTTCCTTGTCCCCGGGGGTCGTTAAGACGGTCAGGACAGAGGACACCATCCCTTCAGACAACCATCTGTACCATACGTCCCGGTTCCCTGGATCTGGCTGATAGATAACGTCGTGTACAACATTAGAGAGAGAGAGAGAGAGAGAGAGAGAGAGAGAGAGAGAGAGAGAGAGAGAGAGAGAGAGAACACTGAACAATATTTATGCATTAGCTATACAGCCTTGATAACATGTGGGACGCAAAGCAAAAACCAAATAACCTAATTAGTAAATCCACGACAAAATATGAATTAAAACATTGCTACCATTGCAAGTACCATAACCCTGTGTACCGACCATCCAAGTTAATGCACCTTCAATAATTCGCAATGCATTAACAATTAAAACTAAAATGTCTTACAATCTCCTTTAAAATTCGTTCTATCTTTTTTTTAAAACAAATGCTTTCTCCACAGATAGTATTGTATTTTTTACGTTGAAACAAAAACTGCGCCTCATTTTCCCTAAACAAACCACATGATGGACAAGACGACGATGACGATGGCTCAGTATGGAACCATTTTTTTTATGGGCGGTGAAGCCAAAAGTTCTTGATCTCAATCTAGCAAGTCAAATTATGTGCCATACTGTTAGTTATTGTCTGTTTTCTCTGTATCAAATATGCTTTTAAAGCTATAGAACCAATCATCTCTCTCTCTCTCTCTCTCTCTCTCTCTCTCTCTCTCTCATAAACAAAACTGCAGAGAGAGACAGAGAGAGAGAGAGAGTCGGGGGGGGGGGGGGGAGAGACAGACAGACAGAGGCATAGACAGACACAGACAGACAAACGGACAGACAGACGGACAGACAAACATAACAGACGGGCAGAGGGATGGACAGAGAGACGGAAAAACAGATGGGCCCAGACGGACGGAAATACAGGGAGCAAAATTCAGAGAGAGAGAGAGAGAGACAGACAGACAGACAGACAGACACACACACACACACACACACACACACACACACACACACACACACACACACACACACACAGAGGCAGGAGGGAGAGAGAGAATGAGGAGAGAAATTGAGAGGGGGGATGGGTTGGAGGTGCAGACAGACGGAGAAAAAGAGACATACATACACGCATACATACATACGTACGTACATACATGCACACATACATACATACATACATATACACATGCATACATACATATATACAGAGAGAGAGAATGAATGAATGAATGAATGACATCAGCTTACAAAGCCCATTCTCATGGGGAGAGCACGGTGGGGACAGCGGCTGCTCATGAAATAAATATCAAAGAATAAACATCCAATACATGGCAAGAAAATAACATCGTGATGAGGAAACCACATCCACGGAAAGAGCTGTCCAACTGAACACTGATGTCACTATCAACATGATCGCCATCAAGTTTATCCACAGTCATCAAGATTTCTGTTGGTGACAGCTGTGCTGTTGGGAGTCAGTTTCACGTCTCCCCTATCAGTATGGGAAAGACTATGTTCCTTCTCATATCCTGTAAATACGCCAGTATGTCGCTTTTGTCACGTTACCTGGAGGATTACTCTGTGGATCATTCACTTGTGAATTTTCCTCCGGATCATTTCTTCCTTGTAGTTCATGATTATTTCCACTTGCTTCATCTTCGGTCCCGCATTGTATACTGGCCTTTTCAGTCAGTGGTGTCCAGTCCTCTTCAGAGATCACTGCACTCGACTCGTCAACACAGTCTTGAGTAACACTTGGTTTGACTGACACCAAATCCAGCATAGAGGATTCATCGAAAGCAACAGTCAAAGACTGTTTGTCACACTGCCCTATGTCAATTTCCTGCTGAATGTCATCGTGTTGTGTATCTCGTGCAGGCTGGTATAGCGAGGAAGAGGGGGGGGGGGGGGGGTTATCACACAACAGCATGTAACCACAAGCTGCTTGGCTGTTGTCAGTACCGTCATTTTAAAACAGGCTTGGTGGCGTCGGCAAAAATGAATTCGACGGAGAAGATGAAAGTTCACTTGCCTGTATCTGCTGTCTCTTTCTATGGCTATCCGCTCTGTTTCTGTCTCTGTTCACCTGTGACGGACTATTTCGTCAGTAAACAGCACGGTGGCCTTCGTTTCGAGTGGCAGGGGGCTGGTCGGTAGTCGTTAACTGCAGAATGACGATCGTTTGTTTGCCTCTGCCCTCAATTTTACATGAGGACAGCGTCATTTCCTGCAGAGCAGCATTAAGCGTAGTCCCTAAAACATGCGGAAGACCTTCGACGGGCATACTGAAAGGACTACAGGTGATACTGGTACGAATTTATCAGAGCCGTTCAAAACACGGCTTGCCGAGAGCCAGACAAGGGAAGCCACCCAGAGAGAGAGAGAGAGAGAGAGAGAGAGAGAGAGGGGGGGGAGAGAGAGAGAGAATCACAAAACCATATCACCAACTTACGCTGTGTAGTATATGTGAGTGAAAATATAATCAGCGTAACTTGCATTTTTTTTTCAGTATAGGCTGTGTCATTCATTTAAACAGAAATAAATGAATTCTGACCTTGTGGTATCAATTATGGGGCACGCTTAAAAGGTTTTATAGCCTTTCAGGTACACTTGGCCTGTTTTCTTATATTGATCCACTGTAACACACACACACACACACACACACACACACACACACACACACACACACACACAGAGAGAAAAGAGAGAGAGAGAGAGAGAGAGAGAGAGAGAGAGAGAGAGAGAGAGAGCAGGGTGTAAAGAAAAAGTTTGACAGTTTATCCCCCCCCCCCCCCCCCCACACACACACACACACACGCACACACTACATTGTCAGTCAATCAGGATAAGGTACATTTCCGATTTGATAATATTTCTTTGCATAAATATCAGAGGGCATATAATTTACTACTCCTACTCCTACTACTACTACTACACTACTACTACCACTACTGATAATGGTAATAATAAACCTTTCTCTTTCTTCACAAGCGTCAATGTGTCTAAAAGTTATAAAGCATCGTTTACTATGGCCGACGAACGCCAGTCAGTCTCGATGCCTAAACCTCGAGGCGATAGTGAACAGTGTTAGTGATTCCCTGTCTGGGAGTACAATGGATCATAGTCCTACCCATTTCTACACCCTGTGGGACTCGTTAGACTGGAGAGGGGACACCCCGTGATGTAGCTCACCATTTCTGTGTCTCAGGGGGCTCACAAGACTGGAGTGAGGCAGCAGTGGACTAACTCACATTCCTGTTCCCCCAAGAGGCTCAGTGGATCCCGACTGGAGCTCAACACACACATATCAAACCCACAACAGACAGAGAGGAACACACACTTTACGCTCTTTTTTTCCCCAGCAGGCACAAAGTGCCACACACTTCAGACGCTCTTCATCATTCTGGTCAAAGGAAGCTCCATTTAGTTCCAGCACACGGCACAAAATCAGGATCAAGGTAACGGGGTTACAGTTTGGGCAACGACTCAAACGATTCCAGCAATAGCAACAGCAACAACCTCACCAGCCGCCGTGGCGAAGTGGTTAGTGTCGCGGACTCCCGGCTAGGAGGTCGTGGGTTCGAATCCCATCAGAGGCATGTGGGTTTTTCCGCCCTGACCGGCTCCTACCCAGAGTTGAGTTTGCTGCGGACTCAGTTGGGAAGACTGGGACCACACAGGCGAGTTTCATCCACGTAATGGATGCGTCTCTGAGAGCGTTGCTCAAATTTCCTGATCAACACTGCAGGTGACTGTATCTCTCGGGCCTGGTTGACGCCGGGATATATTAGGAAAGGAAGCATAGACCAGCGCGCCGTGGCGAAGTGTTAGCGTCGCGGACTCTCGGCTGGAGCGTGGGTTCGAATCCCATCAGAGTCATGTGGGTTTTCTGCCAGGCCGGCTTCTACCCAGAGTTGAGTTTGCTGCGGACTCAGTTGGGGAGATGGGACCACACAGTCGAGTTTCATCCACTTAATGGATGCGTTTCTAGGAGTGTTGCTCAAATTTCCTGACCAACACTGCAGGTGCCTGTATCTCTCAGGCCTGGTTGACGCCGGGATATATTATGAAAGGAAGCGTAGAGAACAGTCCTGTCATGTAGTCTCAGACCGAAATGGAAATCCGTAGCATCATCTTAATCATCCTCATTCTCATCGATCAGCATTAAAAAAAAAAAAAAATTGTCTCAAATTCTGTGGCCCTTCATGCCTGCTCTCATGGTGACCTCAGTTTCGATGTCCTCTCCATGTCTGTGGCCTTGGTTTGGTTCCGTCGGGATCACCGGTATCGGCGAGTCCATGGGGGCTGTCGTTGGACGGACGTGGTGGCGCCCTCTGGAGGGAGAGCTCACTCACGCCGGCTCCGCGACTAAGCAATTATTGTCGTCAGTAGGGGGCTTAGTAGGTGGTTGTCCTGCGTATGTTAGATCAGAACAGGCGCCACTGAACACCACTGAAGTGACTCGGCAGCAGTGCAGTGTCTCCTCCGGTGGGTTGCCTCTTGACGTCCTGACATTGGCTGCTCCCTTTGGATTGCCGGTACTGGGGCTGCGGCGGGGCCGACCGGGCTGTGGCTGTGGACGGGGTGTCGGAATGAGCGGCGTGGGTGCACTGCCTCTGAGGTGGCGCAGAGGTGGGACAGCAAAAAAAAAAAAAAAAAAAAAAAAAAGGAAAGGAAGCATAGAGTACAGCCCTGGCATGTAGTCTCAGACCGAAATGGAAATCCGTAGCATCATCTTAATCATCATCATTCTCATCGATCAGCATAAAAAAGCAGCAACAACCTCACCAATAATAAAAAAAAAACAGCTGCCACAAAGACTGCAGATAAGACCAGCCGCCGTGGCGAGATAGTCAACGTCAGCGACTTCTAGCTTAAAGGTCGTGGGTTCGATCTCCATCAGATTTGGTTAAGGGATGTGACCAGCTCCTATCTAAGGTCCAGAGTACCATGAGCTCAATTGGGAGGAATGGGATCACTCAGTCGAGTTTGATCCACTTCATGAATGCAACTCAGGGAGTGCTGCTCAAACGTCTTGACCGACACTGCAGGTGTTGGTATCTTACGGGCTTGGTTGATGCCGCGATATAATATGAAAGTAAGCATAGAGTATGGCCCTGTCATGCATTCGCAGACCAGAATGGAAATTTGTAGAGTCATCATCATCATTATCATCATCATCATCATCGTCATCGTTGTCATCATCATGATCGTCATCGTCGTCGTCATCATCATCGCCATCATCATCGTCACCATCACCATCAATCAACATGAAAAATCTAAGGTATTATGTAGCCCTCCATGTCCGACTCTCAAGGTGGCCGCAGTTTCGATTCCCTTTCCTCTCCATAGCCTTGATTTGGCTATGCCGGGGTCACCCCATTGGCACATTTATGGGGACGGTCACCGGGCAAACATGGTGGCGCCCTCTGGGGGGAGAGCTCACTCAAGCTAGCGTGTGACTCAGCAATTACTGTCGTCAGAGTCAGTAAGGGAGCTCAGAAGGTGGTGCCCTGCTTATATTAGATCAGGAAAGTGCACAATTGAACATGACCAAAGTGCTCAGCAGTAGCGCAGTGTCTCCTCTGGTGGGCTGCGTCATGACGACTTGACACTAGTTTCAAAATGGAGTGACTGAGGGCGGAAAATGAAGCAAAATTTAGAAAGAGAGGGGTTAGTTACCGCCAAGGACATAGAGAAAAAAAAGCACAGGACAAGACACAATGCATTTCGACCTCTTGGGTCTTCTTCAGGCAAAACCAAACAACATTTAACATTTAGGACAGTACAAAGAACTTGGAGTCACTTATCTTTCCTTGTATTCGGTATGAAAAATGCATTTTACTCGGGTGCCGAATACATGGAAAGATAAGTGATTCTACGTTCTTTGTTCGTACTGTCCTAAATGTTAAATGTTATTTGTTTTTGCCTGAAGAACACCCAAGAGGTCGAAATGCCTTGTGTCTTGTCTTGTGCTTTGTTTGTCTATGTCCTTGGCGGTAAAAAAAAAACTCTCCCTTTCTAATTTTGTCTTGACACTAATTACTCTTGTGGATTACCTGTGCAGGGGCTATGGTGGAACAGGCCAGACTGTGTCTCTGGACAGGGAGGGAAGGAGGGAGGGGAGGGCAGAATGAAAGGCGTGAGTTCTGTGCCACTGAGGTGACACAGAAGATGAGGCAGGAACAAATCCTGCAGACAAATGGGTGTTTCTGTCAGAGTCACGCTGTGGCATTAGAAGTGATGAAGCAGACAAGGTGGCAGGGAGTACTATGACATTTTCATCCCTTCTCGTTTCTCTCCCATACTTTGAAGTGAGGGTGGATAGTGTATTGTTGTGGTGGTTGGGCAATGGGTCTATTTCCATGAATAAGTAAACGGGTGGCTTTCTCGTTAATTGACTCTGCTTTTCTGGCATATCACGCACTTTCGAAATTAGCTGTCACCAGCGGATTGTTCCTTGGGTCTGCGTTTACACAAGCAACCCGACGGCCTTTCCAAATTCGTTTCCAATTTGAACAATGCTTTTTTTTTTTTTTAACAAAACACAACCAAACTTCGCGCTGAAATTTGAAATAAAGGCTCACTTTCCTGTGTTACACACACACACACACACACACACACA
>CM065738.1:20888204-20903204 GCA_033310375.1 Conus canariensis
ACCCATATTTCCTGAAGAAGACCTCAGAGGTCGAAACGAGTCGTGACTGTCTTGTAACTTGTTTGTCTTTTTCTTTGGTGGACTCACTATAAGAATTAGTCTTAAAATTTCTCTCATAGAGGGTTTTAATTACTTTAAACACCACCGATTTAGAAAATGGCGGAAAAAGGGATAACTGGCCACTTACCGTTTGGGCCCCAAATTATCAATATTATCCACTGAGACCTCGGAGCATCAAGTGAGGCACTCGGAGCTTAGGCACCTAAAGTTTGTTCAGTAAAGGTGAACAGGTCGAGCGTTATGACAATTCACTTGAAGACAAGGTGTGTGTTTTTTGGTTTTTTTTTTGTTTGTTCAACTGTTGTTGCTGTGAGGCATTGCACTGATGCTATTGTCAGGCTGAATCGAATGTGGACGACGTGGTCGTAGCTTTCTTGGGGACATTACTGTGTGAATGTAACCTCAAAAGTATTTTGGCGAGTAGTGGTGTTTTGTTAGGCTGTCAAGTAGGAAATGCGTGTGAATGCTAGCAGAAAGATTCATTGTGGATGTGTTTTGTTTAGCGAATTACAAGAAGGCAAACGCTCTCATGGAGGCCAGAAAAAGCGTTTCAAAGACAGCCTCAAATCTTCCCTGAAGGCCTTCATCGTCAGCCACACAACATGGAAGCAGACTGCCCAGGACAGAGACGGTTGGCGATCAGTTGTCTGCAAAGGTGCAGAGACCTGTGAAGGCAACCGAATTGCTGCAGCTGAGCAGCACAGGATGATCAGGAAGACCAGTGTCAACAGATCTCCAACTGCTGCCACCATCCCCTGTCCATACTGTGATAGGTCTTTCCGGGCGCAGATTGGCCTGACCAGCCATCCAAGCACTCATCCCCGATCACAGGATGACTAGATGGTCTTCGTCGTCTCGACGGACAAAGCAACAACTGTGTGAATGTAACCTCAGAAGTATTTTGGAAAGTAGTGGTATTTTGTTGGGCTGTCAAGAAGGAAATGTGTGTGAATGCTAGAAAAGAGATTCATTGTGGATGTCAGCATGACTGTAAACTGCTGTGGATGTTGATATGACTCTACAGAGGCCTAACGTGGATAAAAAAGTAATACATGGCGCTATGGAGATTGTTTGTGTCAATCCCTATTTACACCAGACTTTGTGACTGGCAAACAAAACAAAGAACAGCAACACAACATGAGAGGGAACACGAACAGCACAACAGAGGGAGAGAGAAGAGTGAGCAGGAGAGATCAAGGTTTGAGAGAAGTTGTCTGAAGAGGAAACAGATATCTAATGCAGGTAAAAGCTTCAAAGACAGACTGAGAGACAAAGACTAAGTCCAAAACCCAGAGGTGGGAGAAGAAGAAACGAAGAAGACTTCTACGTCCAGGAAATGTCCCCAGGGATGACCAAGGAGACCCAGTGCTGACCTGGTGCCAGACAACCCACGGCTCGTGTTCAATCTTGAAGAAAAATTGCGATGGATACTACAGAAACCAGACCCATCATTGCCATTGTGGACACTGGCAAGCTGACCGGCACTCTCACATACACTCACATTACTAACCCAACCTATCCTCGACCCCCTTCTACTACCCCGCCTTTTCCTAAGGTCTGCGGTTTGTTTCTGTTCCCAGGATTGTCTACAGGGGGTCCCTGAAGTGTGATAAGCCTCTGTCAGCCATTTCCCTGCTGATTATATCAAGCAGATGTCAAATTCTCCTAGCGATGCCGAGTGAGGTTGTAGCCGGTCGTTTGTGGTCAGGATAATTTCATGATCTGTTTCCGTCTGTTTGTCCTCGCCTGGCAATGTTTTTGTCTGCCTGCAGCAGCAGCAGCAGCAGAAGAAGAAGAAGGAGAAGGAGAAGAAGAAGAAGAAGAAGAAGAAGGAGAAAAATAAGATGGTGGTGTGATGATGATGATGATGATGATGATGATGATGATGATGATGATGATGATGATGATGGTGAAACAAAGGGTAAAACAAAACAAAAGAAAGTAGGGCAACCAAACCAAACCATACCAAACCAAAGAAAAGGAAAAGAAAAACAAAACAAAACAAAAACAAAATAAAACAAAACAAAAAGGAGGGTTTAAAGAAAAAGGGCTGAGTTCAGGGAGGGAGCGAGCCGGGAAATGGGAGTGAGAGTGGGAGGGATGGTGTCAGTGTAGTGTGGCGACACACAACTAAACTCAAATTTCACAGTGATGATGATGATGATGATGATGATGGTGATGATAAAGCCATAACACTACTACTGCTTCTGCTACTATTACTACTAATGCTGCTGCTGTTGCTGTTGCTACTACAACTACTACTACTACTACTACTACTACTACAACAACTGCCACTAATACTACTGCTGCTGCTGCTCCTGCTGCTACCATTAGTACTATTTCAACAACAACAACAACTACTACTACTACTACTACTACTATTACTACTACTACTACTACTACTACTACTACTACTATTACTACTACTACTACTACTGCTACTACTACTACCACTACTACTACTACTACTGCTGCTGCTGCTGCTGCTGCTGCTACCACTACTACTACTTCTACTACTACCGATGATGATGATGATGATGATGATAATGGTGATGATAATGATGATGATGACGATGATGGTGGTGGTGGTGTGTGGTGGTGGTGGTGGTGGTGGTTGTGATAGTGACGACAACAGCAACAAAAACGGCAACAACAAGAGAGAGAGAGAGAGAGAGAGAGAGAGAGAGACAGACAGACAGACAGACAGACAGACAGACAGACAGACAGACAGACAGACACAGACAAACAGGCAGACAGCCAAATAGTGTGAAAAATGTACGACTCAACTGACAGAGAAACACACTTACCAATATTGGCTGGATGCTTTAACATGTCTACAGTGAAGCATGCCTTTCTTCACGCATCGACGACATTTTGCCGTCTACATCAGCGGTGTGTACTGAAGCATGACACATGACGTGAAGTGTGCATTTCTTGGCTAATGAATACTGCAGTACTTTGACAAGGTTAACGCATGCCATTCGTCTTTCTCTTCTGCTGTGTTATTTTCTGTGAGATTTTCAGTAGGCATTCACATAGAGAGAGAGAGAGAGAGAGAGAGAGAGAGAGAGAGAGAGAGAGAGAGAGAGAGAGAGAGAGAGAGAGAGAGAGAGGCAACACTACATTGTGTTAATGCTTTAATATCTCTACACCAAAACGTGCCTTTCTTTCCACACCAATGGTGTTTTGCTGATTGCTACTGTGGTGTGCACTGAAGCATTACGTGTGAAGTGGAGTGTGATTTTCGCGGCTAATATACACCGCGATACTTCAAGAAGAGGAAATACTCGACCAGATCACGTCCTTGGTTTCAGATGAAAGGAGAGCAAAGAAAAGCCGAATATTTGAACATATATAGTCACCTGTGTGCTTCTCTCTCTCTCTCTCTCTCTCTCTCTCTCTCTCTCTCTCTCTCTCTCTGCCTCAACGAACTGTAATACAGTCAGAAAATTAGCACTTTACATAAATTTTATCAAGCGTTTAAAGCGCCACAGACTGCCATAACTTGAATGTATATTTATGTATTTGTATGTAATGGTGTGTATATGTATTTGTTTTTCGTTCCCCTCTTCCAAAGAGGGCCTTGGCCTTATGGAATAAAGATTTCATTTAATCTCTCTCTCTCTCTCTCTCTCTCTCTTCTCTCTCTCTCTCTCTCTCTCTCTCTCTCTCTCTCATCAGTGTCAATTACCTTATAGTCTGTTTTCCCCAGGGACTCATTGTAGATGATGTATCCATTTCCTGAGAAGAGGATAGTAAGCGTGCCCCTATCACGTCAGTGTTCCCCCCACCCCCCTCCTCCCCTCTTTCCTTCTCCCTAACCCCTCCCACCACCCCACGCGACCATCAGTTCAGATTGGGGGGGGGGGGGGGGGGGGCTCTGATGTCTACACCAGGATGGTTGGTCCCAAGAACGTTGGTCTTTGGTTTCCACTGCATTCGGAACTTCCAGGTTAATTTCAGCTGAGACATGCCAGAATCATAGGCCTCAACAAGTACTGAAAGTAGGACATGGATGAACTTGAAACAGAAGGCATGAATGTGATCATGAAATGAAATCATCACATGAACAGGATATCAGCATCCAGAATCATAATTACTGATGTTTGGGCGCACGCACACACACACACACACACACACACACACACACACACACACACACACACACACACACACACACACACACACTCATGGGCATAGACACTGTCACAAACACAAAATGCACACACACACACACACACACACACACATATACACACACGCACGCACGCACGCACGTGCGGCGACGCGCGCGCGCATGCACGCACACACGCATACACACACCACACATACACACACGCACACACGCACACGCACGCACACACACACACACACACACACACACACACACACACACACACCACGCACGCACGCACGCACGCACGCACGCACGCACACACACACACACCACCGCTCTGAGGGGAGTGGGGGTGGGGGTTGTGGTGGGCGAAACTAAATAAAGGAAGAGAAAGAGGCAATAACATGTTTACATCAGCCATTCTCCTCAACTGTCAGCCTATCCCCTGCAGACTGTCTGTTGTTATGACGGGTTCGTTCTACACCCCCTCCCCCCCCCCCCCCTCCCGTCCACCTGCGCACTTTTCCTGCTATGTTGAGAAGGAAAGGTCCAGCGTGACCTTGACGTCAGTAATTCAACGTTGCTTCTTTAACATTTTGAGCAAGTGGATCATCACACATGTGGGTTCAAACGAAAAATCTATGAAAAAAAAGTCCATGCCGAATTTTATGGATCCAACAAACTCCAGCCAGAAACAAGTATTTTGTATTTCCAATAAATGATTTGGGGTGAATTTTCAATATTTCTATTCAAGATGTGAAATACAATGCTGGAAGAAAGAAGAAAAAAAAAGTCTTTGGGGGATGAAGGCCAAGGCGACACAGACATGGCAGGCAGACGAGCAGACGAAGATATATGAGTGGACACGGGCTGTTTCTCCCGTCATCAGACAGTCTCTCAGACAGCATGGAAACAACAGCACGCTCTCCGTTACACAGATAACGATTCCACGTGCTTCAAATGTCGTCACTCAAACCTTCTTCACAGCACGCTTAGAGCGGCGCACACTTTCAGCTCATCAAGCAAGCCAAGTTGTTGTCGGGACGTTGTTGACGGACAATGAAGTCTCTGAATAGAACACGGAGTTTGACGAACGTCACAAAGGCAGGGACGTCTCTGTTGTGGTTCTCCAGTTTCGTTCAGGAAGCCGTATCAGAACAAAGAGAATTATTTCAGCAGTTCTGGTCACAAACAACCATGGCAGCGGCAAGAACAGCAGCAGCATCAACAACAAGAAGAGTGGTACAACAACAGCAAGAGCGTAAATGATGGAACGTGTGCAAGACCATTCTCTACCGGACACACACTCTTAATCATCACACATGAAGACAAGTGCAATATTGCTGGTCCTTATGGCGTTTTATATGCAGCTCTCTTCACTGAATACTTCCGTTATTCAGGGATCTTTTCCCCGTCAATCTCACAAAAAGACGAATTCACTGTCCTCTTGAAAACATTCCTATCCCGTCTCGCGGTCATTCATTCAGCTAATCTTAAAGCCTGCTAGTCCAGAACCTTACGGCACTGGCCTTCAAAATGGACTGCGAAAGGTTCAGAGTGAAGACAAATTATATCTCATTACACCAGCTGTCGTAATTGCAATTGATAGGAAAAGTGTCGAATACCTCATTTCCTGGCTCTCTAATATCTGGACATCTTGGCCCTTCATGCTGCAGTGCCCACTCGCCTGTGCCTGAAAGGAAATTAAGACATAAAACTCATATAGCAGAGAGAGAGAGAGAGAGAGAGAGAGAGAGAGAGAGAGGAGAGAGAGAGAGAGAGAGAGAAGTTTTCAACATCGTATTCACTCCACACTGTGAAATCACAGAAATATTTCCCCCATAAAAGGTCCACAACTGTTCGGTTCTTGTTCGAATTCAGTTCCCGTGATCACAAAACGGAACGACACCTGTCATAATGAAATTTCAGTCTCCCAATACCCCACTCCTCCTCCAAATGAACAAAACAAACAAACGAACAAATAAACAAAAATAAAATGATATTATGAAAAATGAACTTAGCCTTTTGTTTAGATTTTACATGGCTACTTGTTTCAGTTAAGACAGGTTAAATGTCTACATATGAGAGAGCAAATCTTGATGCATGCATCACGCATGTTGTACGAAAGTGCATGTGCCCGCGCATACGTGTGTGCTTGCATGCATGCGTAAATGTGTACGTGCGTCAGTGCGTGTGTGCGCGCGTGAGCGCGCGACTCTCTTGTGTGTGTGTGTGTGTGTGTGTGTGTGTGTGTGTGTGTGTGTGTGTGTGTGTGTGTGCGTGTGTGTGTATGTGTGTGCGCGAGCGCGGGCGCACGCCTATGCATGTGTGTGTGCGCGGGCATGTGCGTGTGCATGTCTGAGGGAGGCGGGGGGGGGGGGGGGTGGTAAATGAAGGGAGTGTGCGTGTATGCATGTTTCTAACACGGGCAGTTGAGGAGAGGAAGGGGGGGGGGGGGGGGGGCGGAGAGAGGCAGTGAAGAGTGAAAGGGATGTCAAATTTCGTGATTAGCTTGAAATGCAGCTTTAATAAAACATGACACGGGTGGCACTGGCCATTATGCACACACAGCCCAATCGATGCCGTCATCCAATTATTCACCCCCTGCTTACAAACACCGCAAGTCCAAAACTGATTCGACGGCATTGCGACTGGAGTTTTACCTCACTGTATCATTACCATCACAGGAACAGAACCACTCTCCTCTCCATCGTTGGTGCTGACAATGCTGATATCCCTGAGCCTACTGTGGCGGTGTGGAAGCAGGAGAGTTGAGACAGCTGTCAGTGGATTGCTCGTGCTTCCAGAGCGATATCGGAGCATTTCAAAAGAGCATTTAGAGCTGATGCGCCCAACTGTAAGATAACTGTAAGCCCTAGTCCACTCACATGGAAGAGCAACCTTGGGTTTCTTGGAGTATGCTGTTTTTGTAATGTGCGATATAGTGCGTTGTGTGTATAGAGAGAGCGTGGGGGACGGGGGGGGTGGGGTGGGGGCGAGTGGAGGTACAGTGTGGGAGATGGGCGAGTGGTTATGACGGGTTGGCGGGAGGGAAGAGAAGTCAGTATTTGTGAGATGGAGCGAGTGAGGGGAGGAGGGCCTCGTAACGTTCCTCAAAGTCCGTGTGCTGTTGCAGCACCTCTGTTTACCGTCAACAATGCCCCTTCAATGGCAGGCTCGCGTGCTAAGTTTGACGTGTGTGCCACTCAGTGTCTGCTGTGATGGAGGGTTGGGTGACGAAACCTGAAGCAAGCTGAATCACCATGTTCTATATTGATAACATGCTATCATTCCAGAGCTTTCAAGACCTCAGTGAAAAGCATCGTATCATGAACAGACAAACAACCTGTGCAAGGAAGCGCGTCTGCACCTGCGTATCTTTCCCGGATGTGTCTGTTGACCTCTATTTCCTCCGTCATTCCCGAACTATCCTTTTGTTTTCCTCTTCTTCTGCTTGTCGGATAGATTCTCTATCTGGAATAGAACCTTAGCTGAATTATGCAGAACAACAGACATTCAAAACAGTGAGCTTTTTATAACACTTTCTGGTTTTCCATTACAACTTTTCTTCACAAAACAGTGAGCTTTGAATAACACTGTCTGGTTTTCCATCGCAATTTTTCTTCACGAATGAACACGAGCCGTGGGTTGTCTGGCACCAGGTTCAGGACTGGGTCTCCTTGTTCGTCCCTGGGGACACTTCTTGGACGTAGAAGTCATGTTTTTTTTCTTCTTCTTCCACCCCTGGGTATTGGACTTACTCTTTGTCTCTTAGTCTATCTTTGAAGCTTTTACCTGCGTTAGATATCTGTTTCCTCTTCAGACAACTTCTCTCAAACCTTGATCTCTCCTGCTCACTCTTCTCTCTCCCTGTGTTGAGCTGTTCGTGTTCCCTCTCATGTTGTGTTGCTCTTCTTTGTTTTGTTTGCCAGTCACAAAGTCTGGTGTAAATAGGGATTGACACAAAAAATCTCCATAGGGCCATGTATTAATTTTATCCACGTTAGGCCTCTGTAGAGTCATATCAACATCCAGAGCAGTTTACAGTCATGCTGACATCCACAATGAATCTCTTTTCTAGCATTCACACACATTTCCTTCTTGACAGCCTATTAAAATACCACTACTCGCCAAAATACTTCTGAGGTTACATTCACACAGTTGTTGATTTGTCCGCCGAGACGACGAAGACCATCTAGTCATCCTGTGATCGGGGATGAGTGCTTGGATGGCTGGTCAGGCCGATCTGCGCCCGGAAAGACCCATCACAGTACCGACAGGGGACAGGGGATGGTGGTAGCAGTTGGAGATCTGTTGACACTGGTCTTCCTGAGCATCCTGCGCTGCTCAGCTGCAGCAATTCTGTTGCCTTCACAGGTGGTGAGAAGGGAACGGAAGATAGCTATAAGTTATGTGTGAGGTAAACAGTGGGAGATATGGTAGTATGTGTGTTTGTGGGAGGATATTGTGGGCTGAGATTGAAGTGGTGGGTTGGTACATGTTATTTTAAGGTGTTGATGCTATGAGGGTGGAGGGAAGAAGGGGATGGGTTTACATACTAACTGGGGGAGGGGGAGGGGGAGGGGCAACATATTCACACCTACACACAATATCTCTATCTCTCTCCCTATCTCTATCTGCCCACCCCCCCCTCTCTCTCTCTCTCTCTTTCTAAAAAGTAAGTTATTGTATCTAAGTATTATCATTATGTTAATTCTACAATTAACGCTGACAATGGGATTAGTGATAATAGGACATAATGCTTATACGTATAACGGTAAAAATGATAATGAAGGTAATAACAATGACATCAGTGTTGCTGTAATGATGTAATGATGTTGATGAAGATAACAGTAAAGGTAATGAGATGATGATAGTGATACAGTAATAATGGTTTTAAGTAATATAGGTGGGATGATATTAGGTGGAAAGGAGCTGAAATGCTCAATGAACAACAGCAGACAGTACTAGCATGATGATGATAATGATAGTAGCAATGGTAAGTGCAGTAACACTAGCGGAAACAAAGGCGCCAGGAAAGGAAAGGAAACGACCAACGATAAAGGAGCTAGCATTCTGTTTTATTTTTGTGTGTGTGTGTGTGTGTGTGTGTGTGTGTGTGTGTGTGTGCGCGCGTGGTGTGTGTGTGTGTGTGGTGTGTGTGTGTGTGTGTGTGTGTGTGTTTGTGTGTTCTATTTGTAATATCAGCCTTATTCATTGGTTACCCCCACCTCCACCCTCAGCAACCGCCATACCCACCGACACCCCTACACACATCATTACTAGGGCAGGGGGAGGGCGGGGGGGGGGGGGGGAGTAAATCGATTGATGTAGCAAATGGAGAGACTCAGAGAATGTAGGAAAAGGGAAGAGGATGATAGCTGCAACCTATGTTTGAGGTAAACAGTGGGAGGTAGGGTGGTATGGGTGTGTGTAGGTGGGGGATATTTCAGGCTTTAGCTGCAGAGGTGGAATGGTACATACTACTTTTGGACGTTGATGCCATGAGGATGGACGGTGCCCAGTTTGGCAATGAGATGAGATTCCTGCATAAGGCGTTCCAAGTTGTCACTCTTTGATTGCCAAAGTGCCAAGACTTTGACATGGTTGATGTTGTGTTGGGCATGGTTGAAGTGTAGAGCGACTGGTTTGGGCCGATGGTGGCGGATGTCGGCCAGGTGTTCAGAGATGCGCGTCTCAAGTGTGCGAGATGTCTCACCTACATAGATCTCACCGCACAGCTGACAGTGGATGGCATACACAATGTTGTGGCTCTGGCAGGAGAAAGTGCGTTTAATAGTGAAAGAGCCTGTGGGGCCATGTAGGGCGGTGTCTGGTTTGGTGAGAGAGCAGATTTTGCAGTTGGGTTTTGAGCAGGGGAAAGTACCTGATGGCTTAGGTGTGAAGATTTTGTTCAGCTTAGAGCGCACCAGTAGGTCTTTGAGGTTTTTGTCACGTTTGAAAGTGATCATTGGTTTGGTCTCAAAGGCAGGTTTATGATTTTCTACTATGTGCCAGTTAGACTTCAGGATCCTCCAGATGGGCAGATTGTGAGGATGGAAGAGAAGGCAGGCAGTGGGTCTGTCCGTCTCTTTGGGAGGTTTAGTTTCCAGAGTAGATGTTCTGGATTTAGCTGCAGTGCGGCTGAGAGCATTATTGATGACGGCACTAGGGTATCCACGGTTGGTGAAAAAATCAGACATTTTGGCTGCTTGTATAGTGAAATCTTCGCTAGAGCACAGTCTGCGTAGGCGAAGGAATTCAGAATATGGAATGCTGTTTTTAGTGGACTGGTGGTGGGAAGATATGTAGTCCAGGTATGAGTGCGCATCAGCAGGTTTGTAGAAGACTGAGGTTTGAAGCAGTCCATCTTTGAGGGAGATAGTGATGTCCAGGAAGTTAACTGACTGTGAAATGGTGTAGGTCAGCTGGATGGATGGATGGAAGGTCTGAGCAAAGTTGAGGAAATTCTGGAGGTCATGTTCTGGCATGGATGTGGCTCCCAATCCATCATCTATGTATCTTTTGTAGAGCTCTGGTGTTGGGCCTGTGTAAGAGGTTCGTAGGCGGTGTTCTAGGTGTCCCATGAAGAGGCAGGCATAGGATGGTCCCATTTTGGTTCCCATAGCAACACCATTGATTTGTGAGAATGTATGGTTGTTAAATTCAAAAGTATTGAGGGTGAGGACTAATTCTGCAAATCTGACCAGTGTAGCTGTGGGAGTGTGTTGTTGGTTAGGGGGCCGTTTGTTAAGAAAGAATGCGAGGGCCTTCAGTCCGTCAGCATGAGGGATGGAAGTGTAGAGAGAGACGACATCAAGTGTAAAGAGGAGGCTGGGTTGGAAAGTGGGATCTGTGTTGTATGAATTAATCATGTTGAGTGTGTGCGTAGTGTCTTTGAAGTATGTGTGGAGGCCTTGTACTATGGGTTGGAGGAGAGAGTCTAAGTACTGTGAAATCTGTTCTGTAGGGCAGCTGCATGCAGATACAATGGGTCTGCCGGGTGTATTGGCTTTGTGTATTTTAGGGAGCAGGTAGAAGGTGGGTTGTTTGATGTTTGTCATTATGAGGAGTTTGGCTGTCTTCGGTAAGTTGTTATGTTTGATTTCTTGTTTAACTGTGGTTGAGATGAGTTTCTGGTGTTGGGGGAGGGTTGATGCTGTGAGTGGTGTATAGAAATTTGTGTCTGACAGTTGTCTGTGTGCTTCTTTTATGTACAGCTGTTTGTCCCAGACCACCACTGCACCACCCTTGTCTGCTGGTTTGATGACAATGTCTTGTCGTCTCAGTGATTCAAGGGCTTTTTGTTCATCCCGTGAGAGGTTGGAATGGCGGACAGGTTTGGATTTCACTTGAGAGATTTCTTTTCTACACTTTTTGATGTAGAGTTCAACTTCTGTAGATTTGTCAAGAGGTGGCTGGCGAAGTACTGGAGTTCGAAAAAGGTGGGTAAAAATGTCTGAGCTCTCTGGTAGAGGGGACTTAGGCACACCGTCAAGTGCAGCCATCCATCTTAGTTTTCTAAAGAATCTTTCAACATCAACGTGGTTTGATATTTATTGGTGGTAGGCTGAATGGGAATAAAATTTCAGACCTTTTGCCAGGACTGATCTTTCATCATTGGTGAGAGTCAGATTATCAGGAATGCAGCGAACAAGGTGGCAGTGTTGCTCATGGGTAATAGAGGGATCAGTGTTGTGTGTAGGGGGATTCAACTGGTCTGGGTTTGCCTTGTATTTGTTTTGTAATTTCGACAACTTGTCTGGTTTAATCTGGTGATTGTGAATGAGCTGGGTGTGTGTATGGATGAGCTGTCTGAGTCTTGAAGCAGTGGCTATGGGCATGATGATTGTGGTCTGTTGTTTGAAATGTTGAAGAAGACGGGAGAGAGATTCCAGGGATGAATTGAGTGTTTTGATATGTGCCAACATGAGTCTACGGCTGGCTTGGAATAGAATCCTTGTAGTGGTAGTGGTGAGAGCGGTATTATGAAGATCGGATGGGGTGTGAGAAAGTGAGAAGCCGCGGGGGGTGATTCGCAGTCGAATGCATTATTTTAGAAATTTGAGATGGGATGCAGATTTCGTTTTCTGAAACTGTGTTTTAGCATATCCTGGTGCAAATGGCTGGATGATAGGTGGCAGAAAATGAATGGACTGGTGAAAACTGGCATGTGTACGGGAGAGGAATTGGGGGACCGGCATTATGTTCTGATTTAGGTTCTTACTGTAGAGTTGGTTGAGAGAAGAAGTAGAGTTAAGAGGTCAGGAGTGCCTGATTGCGATCACACGTACACGACTAAAAACGTATGTTAAAGGATATACGGATCAATGATTAACAGCATTACAATGATCGAAAGACGTGTACACGATAACAATTGCACACACTGATGACGTAAACAGAAATACAAAACAACGAAGGGTAGCAGTCAGTATGAATCAAAATAGATAAAATAGATCTAATTGCAAAGTGAGATGATTGCAGGCCGAAATCTAAACAAATCTTAAATAAATGTTAGTGAACCGCCCAGAGAAACGTGGACAAACGAGTCACAAGACAAAACACAATGCGTTTCGACATCTTAGGTCTTCTTCAGGTGAGTCACAAACGAATAAAATAACGAAAATTCACTTAGCTTTATTCGTTTGTGACTCACCTGAAGAAGACCTAAGAGGTCGAAACGCGTTGTGTTTTGTCTTCTGACTCGTTTGTCCACGTTTCTCTGGGCGGTTCGCTAACATTTATTTAAGATTTGTTTAGATTTCCGCCTGCAGTCGTCTCACTTTGCAATTAGTGTGTGTGTGAAGTCAAGTCAAGTCAAAATCATCTTTATTGAGGGTTAAAGAATAAGCTTTACAGTTTTTTTTTCATCTTGCCCTCACAGAAATAATCATAATCTTAAGGAACAAACGAACAAACAAAATCATGCATCAACGCATTATGAAGAAAATGCACACAAAAAATAAGTAACTAACACATTCAAAGGATCATAATTCTATCAAAACGATTGTACAAAATGTCAATAGTTATTGTAATTAACTTTGTATAGCATATCATAACGACAGAAGAGAGAGAGAGAGAGAGAGAGAGAGAGAGAGAGAGAGAGAGAGAGAGAGAGAGAAGATTCGGCAATAGAATAAGCATTAATCGTTCCATAACTTTTTTCCATCAAATTCCTTTTAAGAGCTGTTTTAAATGTTACATTCGAAGGACATGATTTTAAAGAAGATGCCACATTGTTCCATATTGTTCCTCCAGAATATGTAAAACTTGATTTGTAGAGATTGTTGCAGGGTCTGGGAAAAGAACAGCTTTTGGGAGTGCCTATTTTCATTGATTACAAAGTTCTGGATGATTTTCTTTGGAGCTATTCTATTCACTACATTGTACACGCATAACCATTTGTTGAAGAAGAGTCTATCTTTAAACGGTAGAGTATTTATGTCTTGTCATCTCTCTTAAAGTAAAAGATTTTAGCTGTATTATCTTTACAGCTCTTTTATGTAGACGACATATTTGTTTCAAATTAATTTCACTAGAATTATCCCATAAGGTGGACGTGGAGTTCATAACATAATTATAGAATGTGTGCGTGAAAGAATACTTTCCTGGTTTGAAGATTTTAAAAAATGTTTTATTTTTGTAAGTTTATGAATCCTTTTGGATATATGTTTTCCAAGATCAGTAATGTGATTATACCATAAGTCATTGTCAAAAATGACCCCTAATATTTTATGAGGTGTTACTTCCTTGATCTTTTGGTCTTTGACGTATAATGATACAAACGGAGAACTCATTTTCTGTCGTTTTTGACGTGAAGTCAGAAACATGCATTTAGTTTTATCTGCATTGAGGACCATGCGTTTCATTTCTATCCATGTAATTAGTCTGTTGATATTGCTATGAAGGTTTTTTTTTTTTACAAGAGTAGTAGGATTAGCACTATCTGATTGTAGTGAAGTATCGTCAGCAAACATTTCACAACTACATTTTATGTATGAAGGCAAGTCATGTGTGTAGATAGAAAATAAGAGGGGTCCTAAGACAGAGCCTTGAGGTAAACCAAATTTCAGGGGAAGTAACTCAGACCTGTTGGAACTAATTTTAACAAGTTGTTGGCGATCAGTAAGAAAAGATCTGATAAACTCTATAGCCATACTTGATAGTTTGTAATGTGTAAGCTTTTTCTTTTATGAGATGCGAATGGTTGATAACGTCAAAAGCTTTAGCAAAATCAACAAAAAGAATTCCAGTATATTAGATATACCTTCACATACAGGCTGTGTAAGAGATGAATGGCAAGAATGATTTTGTCGAAAACCTGATTGATAGTCATGAATTATATAATAATATTTCAGATGAGAATATAAGCATATTTGAACATGTCTTTCGAGTGGTTTTGACAAAAGGGAAAACATTGAGATAGGCCTATAGTAAGAAGGATTGGCAGGACCTCCATTCTTGAGCAAAGGTATCACTTTGGCCTGTTTAAATATTATGGGGAAATATTCTTTTCCAAAGCACAAATTATAAGCATAGGTGAGTGTATCAGCGATATTGTTGAAGAGATTCTCAATATCCTTCCATCGATTCTGTCCAAGTCTCTGGTTCCTGATTGTTTTAATTTCAGCAACCAATTAAAAACTTCAGTTATTGAAACATGCAGCATGATGAAAAGTAATGTTGTGTGTGTGTGTGTGTGTGTGTGTGTGTGTGTGTGTGTGTGTGTGTGTGTGTGTATGTGCGTGCGCGCGCGCGTGCGTGCGTGCGTGCGTGCGTGCGTGCGTGCGTGCGTGCGTGCGTGTGTGTGTGTGTGTGTGTGT
>CM065738.1:20908204-20915704 GCA_033310375.1 Conus canariensis
AAGGACACCCAGTGCTGAATGTGGTGTCAGACAACCCACGGCTCGTGTTCAATCGTGAAGAAAAATTGCAATGGAAAACCAGTGTTATACGAAGCTCACTGTTTTGTCAAGAAAAGTTGTAATGGAAAACCAGAAAGTGTTATAAAAAGCTCACTGTTTTGAATGTCTGTTATCCTGCATAATTCAGCTAGGGTTCTATTCCAGATAGAGAATCTATCCGACAAGCAGAAGAAGAGGAAAACAAAAGGATAGTTCGGGAATGACGGAGGAAATAGAGGTCAACAGACACATCCGGGAAAGATACGCAGGTGCAGACGCGCGTCCTTGCACAGGTTGTTTGTCTGTTCATGATACGATGCTTTTCACCGAGGTCTTGAAAGCTCTGGAATGATAGCGTGTTATCAATATAGAACATGGTGATTCAGCTTGCTTCAGGTTTCGTCACCCAACCCTCCATCACAGCAGACACAGAGCGGCACACACGTCAAACTTAGCACGCGAGCCTGTCATTGAAGGGGCATTGCTGACGGCAAACAGAAGTGCTGCAACAGCACACGGACTTTGAGGAGCGTTACGAGGCCACATACTGCTCTGCTGTAGTCGAAGTCGAAGCTTTATTGTTTATAGATACATTGATCATTAAAACTAGTGTGAGTACATCTACAGGGTAAACAACAATCAGATAAAACAAATAAAACAAAACGCAAATTGTCACCATATGGCACACAAATTCGCGCTAACATCCTTCATTTCGATATTACCTCATATTCACACACACACAACACACACACACACACACACACACACACACACACACACACACACACGCACACACACATACATACAAACATACACACACACTCTCTCTCTCTTTCTCTCTCTCTCCCTCCCTCTCTCTCTCTCTCTCTCTCTCACACACACACACACACACACACACACACACACACACGCACGCACACACACACACACACACACACACACACACGCGCGCGCGCGCACGTAGTGACGCACGCATACATGCGAACATACCCCCCCCCCCCCTTCTCCTCCCCTCACTCGCCCCATCTCACAAATACTCACTTATCTTCCCTCCCGCCAACCCGTCATAACCACTCGCCCATCTCCCACACTGTACCTCCACTCGCCCCCACCCCCCCCCCCCCCCCCCCGTCCCCACGCTCTCCACACATACACAATGCACTGTATCACACATTACAAAAACAGCATACTCCAAGAAACCCAAGGTTGCTCTTGCATGTGAGCAGGCTAAGGCTTACAATAATCTTACAGTTGAGCGCATCAGCTCTAACTGCTCTTTTGAAATGCTCCGATATCGCTCTGGAAGCACGCACAGGCAAACCATTGACAGCTGTCTCAACTCTCCTGCTTCCACACCGCCACATCAGCCTCAGGGATAGTAGCATTGTCAGCACCAACGATGGAGAGGAGAGTGGTTCTGTTCCTGTGATGGTAATGACGCAGTGAGGTAAAACTCCAGTCGCAATGCCGTCGAATGAGTTTTGGACATGTGGCGTTTGTAAGCGGGGGGTGAATAATTGGATGACGGCATCGATTGGGCTGTGAGTGCATGATAACCAGTGCCACCCGCGTCATGTTTTATTAACGCTGCATTTCAAGCTAATCACCAAATTTGACATCCCTTTCACTCTTCACTGCCTGCCCCCCCCCCCCCCCCCTCCCTTCCTCCCCTCAACTGCCCGTGCTAGAAACATACATGCACGCACACTCCCTTCATTTACCACCCCCCTCCCTCAGACATGCACACGCACATGCGCGCACACACACACACGCATACGCGCGCACCAGCGCGCTCACACACACATACACACGCGCGCGCGCATACACACACGCACGCACACACACACACAGTCGCGCGCGCACGTGCGCACACACGCACCGACGCACAGACGCATTTATGCACGCATGCAAGCACACACGCACCAACTCACGTACACATTTACGCACGCATGCATGCACACACGTATGCGAGGGCACATGCAATTTCGTACAACTCATGCATCAATATTTGCTCTCTCATATGTAGACATTTAACCTGTCTTAACTGAAACAAGTAGCCATGTCAAATCTAGGCAAAAGGCTAAGTTTATTTTTAATACTATCCTTTTACTTTTTGTTTGTTTGTTCGTTTGTTTGTTTTGTTCATTTGGAGAAGGAGTGGGGTATTGGGAGACTGGAATTCCGTTATGACAGGTGTCTTTCCGTTTCGTGATCACGGGAACTGAATTCGAATAAGAACCGAACAGTTGTGGACCATTTATGGGGCAAATATTTCTGTGATTTCACAGTGTGGAGTGAATACGATGTTGAAAACTCTCTCTCTCTCTCTCTCTCTCTCTCTCTCTTCTCTCTCTCTTCTCTCTCTCTCTCTCTCTCTCTTCTCTCTCTCTCTCTCTCTCTCTCTGCTATATGAGTTTTATGTCTTAATTTCCTTTCAGGCACAGGTGAGTGGGCACTGCAGCATGAAGGGCCAAGATGTCCAGATATTAGAGAGCCAGGAAATGACGTATTCGACACTTTTCCTATCAATTGCAATTACGACAGCTGGTGTAATGAGATATGATTTGTCTTCACTCTGAACCTTTCGCAGTCAATTTTGAAGGCCAGTGCCGTAAGGTTGTGGACTAGCAGGCTTTAAGATTAGCTGAATGAATGGCCGCGAGAAGGGATAGGAATGTTTTGTTTAAGAAAAATCAAGAGGACAGTGAATTCGTCTTTTTGTCAGATTGACGGGGGGGGGGGGGGGGGGGGGGGGGGGGGGGGGGGAATCCTTGAATAACGGAAGTATTCAGTGAAGAATGCTGTATATGAAACGCCAAAAGGAACAGGAATATTGGACTTGTCTTCATGTGTAATGTTGAAGAGTGCACGTCCGGTAGAAAATGGTCTTGCACACGTTTCATCATTTACGCTCTTGCTCTTGTTGTACCACTCTTCTTGTTGTTGATGCTGCTGCTGTTCTTGCCGCTGCCATGGTTGTTTGTGACCAGAACTGCTGAAATAGTTCTCTTTGTTCTGATACGGCTTCCTGAACGAAACTGGAGAACCACAACAGAGACGTCCCTGCCTTTGTGACGTTCGTCAAACTCCGTGTTCTATTCAAAGACTTCATTTTCCGTCAACAACGTCCCGACAACAACTTGGCTTGCTTGATGAGCTTAAAGTGTGCACCGCTCTAAGCGTGCTGTGAAGAAGGTTTGAGTGACGACATTTGAAGCACGTGGAATCGTTATCTGTGTAACGGAGAGCGTGCTGTTGTTTCCAAGCTGTCTGAGAGACTGTCTGATGACGGGAGGAAACAGCCGTGTCCACTCATCTATCTTCGTCTGCTCGTCTGTCTGACAAGTCTGTGTGGCCTTCACCTTCATCCCGCAAAGAGTTGTTGTTTTTTTTTCTTTTTTCTTCCGGCCATGTATTTTACATCTTGAATAGATATATTGAAAAAAAAAATTATTGCAAATACAAAATACTCGTTTCTGCCTGGAGTTTGTTGGTTCCATAAAATTCGGCATGAAAGGGTTTTACTTTTCTTTTTTTTCTTTTTTTTTTTTTTTTTTTTTTAAAAGATTTTTCATTTGAATCCACGTGTGTGAGGATCCACTTGCTCAAAAATTTAAAGAAGCAACGTTGAATTACTGACGTCAAGGAGGTCACACTGGACCTTTCCTTTTCAAGAGAGCAGGAAGAGTGCGCAGGTGGACGGGACGAGGGGAGGGGGGGAGGGAGGGGGTGTAGAACGAGCCGGGCATAACAACAAACAGTCTGCAGGGGACAGGCTGACAGTTGAGGAGAATGGCTGATGTAAACATGTTACTGCCCCTTTCTCTTCCTTTATTTAGTTTCGCCCACACCACGCCCACCACCACTCCCTCAGAGCGTACACGTGGTGTGTGTGTGTGTGTGTGTGTGTGTGTGTGTGTGTGTGTGTGTGTGTGTGTGTGTGTGTGCGTGTGTGTGTGTGTGTGTGTGTGTGTGTGTGCGTGGTGCGTGCGTGCGTGCGTGCGTGCGTGCGTGCGTGCGTGTGTGCGTATGTGTGTCCTTCATTTAACGTCTATCCACTATTCGTGATATTAGACCAAAAAAAAAAAAAAAAAAAGTGAATGTGTACGGAAGTAATTGCGAGCGTGCACATAACATGTGTATGTGTATATGTATGGGTGCACGTGCACGCGAATGTGTGTGTGCGTGTGAGTGTGTGCGGCGCGCGCGCGTGTGCGTGTGTGTGTGTGTGTGTGTGTGTGCGTGTGTGTGTGAGTATGTGTGCCTGTGTGTGTGAGTGCGAGAGTTGTGGATGTGTAAGTGTGTGAATATCTTTACACAAGTCATAAGTGAAGATTAACATGAAACAAAATACTTATAACCAACAACTAACTTATCAATTAAAGTCAAAACGGATGACAGTACTAAAGAAAAAAGGAAAAAAGAATACACAAACAAAATCCTTTGCTCCCCCCCCCCCCCATTTTATCCACCCCACCCCCCTTCCTTTCTTATCCCCGCAAATAAAGTTAATAAAAATATTATAAGTATTTTCCAATAGGGGTGCGCTCTAAGTGTACAAAGAATTCGTACGTTAAAGCTGGTGACTGAAAAATGGCCTGCACAGTATTTTGCTTCAATACTGGAATGATTTTTTTCATATCATTGCATGAAACAATATGAATGGGAGTAATTTTGTTTCCACATACGCAAACTACGTTTTTTACATATTTTGTTTTAAATGCATTAAGTTTCCACCTGTGCATTAATGAGAGTAATTTTCTATTAAGATTAAATTTCTCTTTGATTCTTTGAATATCAAACTGTTCTTTATAAACGTGATCTACCATACTATATTCGAAAGCTTTCCAGATATGCGACTTAACCAAGTTACACTGTTCATGTACTGATAAGGGGAAATCAAACAGTTCTGAACCAAAACTATTTTTGGCTCCACGTTTAGCTGCCCTGTCTACTTTTTCATTATAATGAAAAGAACAATGTGAAGGAATCCAACAAAAAACTACATGGGTTCCTCTTGCAATCAACATGTGTATCATACGACCATTTCTATGACCATTTCAGGTCTTGTGTGCAATTGAGAAACTTTTAATGCCTGAAGAGCTGATTTAGAATCAACACAGAACAGAATTTGAAATATTGTTTTTGGAAAGTTTAAAAGGTAATTTAAAGCCAGGAGTATCGCTGTTAATTCTGCTGTAAATATCGATTTGTTAATTCCGATATAAAATGATTTCTCTACTCTTAAGTCTGGTATTAAGAATGCACAACCTGTTTGTTTATCAATGCACGAACCGTCTGTGTATATTTTCAAATAATTTGAATAATTCTTTTCAATATGGCATTTGATACAGCTTGCTAACATGTTTATGTTTTCATCTTTTTTCATATTGGTATGTTCAATATCAAAATGTGCTTTATTAAGCTCCCATGGTGGTATAGGAGAAAATAACGGTCTAATGGATAGAGCATCGTTATCGATTGAAACTCCAGAATCAGTAATACTTTTTGACGTGTACGTTGCTAGTGTTTTTTGAGAAGCTATAGATTTTGCTCTTTTAGGAAAATCAATATCTGACCTCATTTTTATTTCAGATCTAATGTGCGTTTTATTAGTTGTACTCTTGATAACAAATTTACAAATGCTAACTCTCTGTATTCATCTAGGGGAAGCATCTGCGCTTCATAATACGTACGAGAAGATGATGCATGCACCGGAAGGCCAAGTGCTAATTTCAATGCCTTGCATTCAATACTTTCAAGCTTTTTCAATAGGTATTTGGGAGCGCTAAATATTACTTCTTGGGCATATGTTATTTTCGACCTCATTAAAGATTTACATAGAGTTATCAATGTAGATGAATTCTGCGTGCGTGCGTGCATGTGAGTGTGTGTGTATGTGTGTGTGCGTGTGTGTGCGCGCGTGTGTGCGTGCGTGTGTGTATGTTTATGTGTGTGTACGTGCGTGCGTGCGTGCGAGCGTGAGTGCGTCCGCGCGTGCGTGCATGCGTGTGTGTGTGTGTGTCTGTGTGTGTGTGTGTGTGTGTGTGTGTGTGTGTGTGTATGAATCTTGTGTTGTGACGTGTCTGTGCCATGTGTGTGTGTGTGCATGTGTGTGTGTGTGTGTGTGTGTGTGTGTGTGTGTGTGTGTGTGTGTGTGTGTGTGTGTGTGTGCCCAAACATCAGTAATTATGATTCTGGATGCTAATATCCTGTTCATGTGATGATTTTATTTCATGATCACATCCATATCTTCTGTTTCAAGTTTGTCCCATGCCTACTTTCAGTACTTGTTGAGGCCTGTGATTCCAGAAAGTCTCAGCTTAAATCAACCTGGAATTTCCGAATACAGTGGAAACCAAAGGCTAACGTTATAGGGACCAACCATCCTGGTGTACATATCAGAGAAACCACTCCCCCAATCTGAACTGATGGTCGCGCGGGGTGGTGGGAGGGGGTAGGGAGAAGGAAAGAGGGGAGGAGGATGGGGGTGGGGACAATGACGTGACAGGAACACGCTTACTATCCTCTTCTCAGGAAATGGATACATCATCTACAATAAGTCCCTGGGAAAAACAGACTATAAGGTAATTGACACTGAAGAGAGAGAGAGAGAGAGAGAGAGAGAGAGAGAGAGAGAGAGAGAGAGAGAGAGAGAGAGAGAGAGAGATATGAAATGAAATCTTTATTCCATAAGGCCAAGGCCCTCTTTGGAAGAGGGGAACAAAAACAAAATTAATACATATAACACCATTACATACAAATACATAAATATACATTCACGATATAGCAGTCTGTCGCGCTTTAAACGTTTGATAAACATAAAGTGCTAGTTTTCTGACTGTATTACTGTTCGTTGAGGCCAACACGAAAGAGAGAGAGAGAGAGAGAGAGAGAGAGAGAGAGAGAGAGGGGAGAGAGAGAGAGAGAGAGAGAGAGAGAGAGAGAAGCACACAGGTGACCATATCTGTCGAAATATTCGGCTTTTCTTTGCTCTCCTTTCATCTGAAACCAGGGACATGATCTGATCGAGTATTTCCTCTTCTTGAAGTATCGCGGTGTATATTAGCCGCGAAAGTCACACTCCACTTCACACGTAATGCTTCAGTGCACACCACAGTAGCACTCAGCAAAACACCATTGGTGTGGAAAGAGAGGCACGTTTTGGTGTAAAGATATTAAAGCATTAACACAATGTAGTGTTGCCTCTCTCTCATTCTCTCTCTCTCTCTCTCTCTCTCTCTCTCTCTCTCTCTCTCTCTCTCTCTCTCTCTCTCTCTCTCTGTGAATGCCTACTCAAAATCTCACAGAAAATGACACAGTGGAAGAGAAAGACGAATGGCATGCGTTAACCTTGTCAAAGTATTGCAGTATTCGTTAGCCAAGAAATGCACACGTCATGTCACGTGTCATGCTTCAGTACACACTGCTGATGTAGATGGCAAAATGTCATCGATGCGT
>CM065738.1:20925704-20933204 GCA_033310375.1 Conus canariensis
ATCTGACCAGGAGTTATATGTTAGTGAGTTTCCTCCCTACTGGAGATTGTCTCCCCCTTGGAGACTATAAGCTTGCTGAAGGCTCATTTTGAGAAGCATTTATTTTATTTTTCCCCATTCACCCACTCAAGCACATACTGTTAGTTAGGCAGAATTATCTACCACTGCAGATACGAATGCTTATCTCCCCTATTTCTTCAATCTAAGACATAAGAGCAAGCTTTGTTTATAATTGAATACTTCTTGCAGTCATTGCAACAACAAGCTGCTCTGTAAGTTGCTGGAATGGTGCTCGGTACTTATCCTTGGAATTTATTAGTTGATTGTATATGTATATATATATATATATATATACACACACACACACACACACACACACACATGCGCGCGCGTGCTCGCCCCACACACACACACACACACACACACACACACACCTGTCATTGTCGTATGAAGGAGAAAAAAAAAACACCCAAAGGGAAATCTGTATGTGGAGCAAACTTTTGATTTGGCAACATTTATCTTAGAGGCGGAGAGAGAGAGACAGAGACAGAGACAGAGAGAGGCAGAGACAGACAGACAGACAGACAGATTTGTTAAAACCTTTGTCCTGACTAACCATTTACCATTAGAGGTGTTCTGTCCTTTCCCAATCTCCATTCTCCAAGCTTCACCTCACAGCCAATGGAGGTCAAGGACACTCTGAACGCCATTGGCATTTGAGTGGACAGGGAATGTTCAAAGTGCAGAAAAAATAACTATATTCCAGCTCATTAGGTGTCAACTTTGGCAGGAAACTGTCTTTGAATGTTCTTCCATTCTGTCGACTCTGGTGGGAAGCAGCTAAGCGGAAGCGTGTTAAATAGGCTATTTCCTAGTTCTATGGAGGCAAGACCACTTCACACTTTATGGTGTATGATGACATTTTAGCCTAGAGTGTGCAATCGCTCAGGCAGTGCAGGAAAGACATATTAAACGCATACAGATGAGAGAGAGAGAGAGAGAGAGAGAGAGAGAGAGAGAGAGAGAGACAGAGACAGAGACAGAGAGAGAGAGAGAGATTCCTCACTTCCTTCCCACACCAGTCCCCTCCTGAATGTCAGGGAATCTCTTCGTCCTTGAAAGTACGCCCTGGAGTACTTTGGTACTTGCTACGCCCGTCTCTTTCTTCCCACCTCACTCCCCATACCCTAACCTCACCCCCACCCCATCCCCTCTTTATGAAGTTTCCATCCTTCTTGTCTGAAGAATACATCAGATGTCGAAACGTGTCGTGACTGTCTTGTAACTTGTCTTTTTCCTTGGCGGACTCACTATAAGAATTATTCTTAAAATTTCTCTCATAGTGAGTTTTAATTACTTTAAACACCAACGATTTAGAAAAGGGCGGAGAAAGGGATAATCGGTCACTAAGCGTTTGGGCCCCAAATGATTAATTATCCACTCAGATCTTGGAGCATTAAGTGTGGTACTCGGACCTCAGGCAGCTGAAGTTTGTTCAGTAAAGGTGAACAGGTCGAGCGTATATAATTCACTTGAAGACTAGGTGTTTGTTGTTTGTTCAACTGGTGTTGCTGTGAGGCATTGCACTGATGCTATTGTCAGGCTGAATCGAATGTGGACGACGTGGTCGTAGCTTCCTTGGGGACATTACTGTGTGAATGTAACCTCAGAAGTATTTTGGCAAGTAGTGGTGTTTTGTTAGGCTGTCAAGTAGGAAATGTGTGTGAATGCTAGCAGAAAGATTCATTGTGGATGTGTTTTGTTTGGCGAACTACAAGAAGGCAAACGCTCTCAAGGAGGCCAGAAAAAGTGTTTCAAAGACAGCCTCAAATCTTCCCTGAATGCCTTCAACATCGGCCACACAACATGGGAGCAGACTGTCCAGGACAGAGACGGGTGGCGATCAGTTGTCCGCAAAGGTACAGAGACATGTGAAGGCAACAGAACTGCTGCAGCTGAGCAGCGCAGGATGATCAGGAAGACCAGTGTCAACAGATCTCCAACTGCTGCCACCATCCCCTGTCCATACTGTGATAGGTCTTTCCGGGCGCAGATCGGCTTGACCAGCCATCTACGCACTCACCCCGATCCCAGGATGACTAGATGGTCTTCGTCGTCTCGACGGTTAAAACAACAACAACAAGTGTGTGATTGTAATCTCGGGAGTCTTTTGGCGAGTAGTGGTGTTTTGTTAGGCTGTCAAGTAGGAAATGTGTGTGAATGCTAGCAGAGAGTTTCATTGAGGATGTCAGCATGACTGTTAACTGCTGTAGATGTTGATATGACTCTACAGAGGCCTAACGTGGATAAAAGTAATACATGGCCCTATGGAGATTTTTTGTTTCAATCCCTATTTACACCAGACTTTGGGACTGGCAAAAAACAAAGAACAACACAACATGAGAGGGAACACGAACAGCACAACACAGGGACAGAGAAGAATGAGCAGGAGAGATTAGGGTTTGAGAGAAGTTGTCTGAAGAGGAAAACAGATATCTAACGCAGGTAAAAGCTTCAAAAAAAGACTGAGAGACAAAGACTAAATCCAAAACCAGAGGTGGGAGACGAAGAAAAGAAGAAGACTTCCACGTCCAGGAAATGTCCCCAGGGATGACCAAGGACACCCAGTGCTGAATGTGGTGCCAGAGCAACCCACGGCTCGTGTTCAATCGTGAAGAAAAATTGCAATGGAAAACCAGACAGTGTTATACGAAGCTCACTGTTTTGTGAAGAAAAGTTGTAATGGAAAACCAGAAAGTGTTATAAAAAGCTCACTGTTTTGAATGTCTGTTGTCCTGCATAATTCAGCTAGGGTTCTATTCCAGATAGAGAATCTATCCGACAAGCAGAAGAAGAGGAAAACAAAAGGATAGTTCGGGAATGACGGAGGAAATAGAGGTCAACAGACACATCCGGGAAAGATGGGCAGGTGCAGACGCGCGTCCTTGCACAGGTTGTTTGTCTCTTCATGATACGATGCTTTTCACTGAGGTCTTGAAAGCTCTGGAATGATATCGTGTTATCAATATAGAACATGGTGATTCAGCTTGCTTCAGGTTTCGTCACCCAACCCTCCATCACAGCAGACACAGAGCGGCACACACGTCAAACTTAGCACGCGAGCCTGTCATTGAAGGGGCATTGCTGACGGCAAACAGAAGTGCTGCAACAGCACACGGACTTTGAGGAGCGTTACGAGGCCACATACTGCTCTGCTGTAGTCGAAGTCGAAGCTTTATTGTTTACAGATACATTGATCATTAAAACTAGTGTGAGTACATCTACAGGGTAAACAACAATCAGATAAAACAAATAAAACAAAACGCAAATTGTCACCATATGGCACACTAATTTGCGCTAACATCCTTCATTTCGATATTACCTCATATTCAAACACACACACACACACACACACACACACACACACAACACACACACACACACACACACACACACACATGCACACACACATACATACAAACAAACACACACTCTCTCTCTTTCTCTCTCTTTCTCCCTCCCTCCCTCTTTCTCTCTCTTTCACACACACACACACACACACACACACACACACACACACACACACACACACACACACACACACACACACACACACACACACACACACACACACACACACACACACACACACCCGCGCGCGCGCGCACGTAGTGACGCACGCATACATGCGAACATACCCCGTCCCCCCCCCCCCTTCTCCTCCCCTCACTCGCCCCATCTCACAAATACTCACTTATCTTCCCTCCCGCCAACCCGTCATAACCACTCGCCCATCTCCCACACTGTACCTCCACTCGCCCCCCCCCCCCCCCCCCCCCGTCCCCACGCTCTCCACACATACACAATGCACTGTATCACACATTACAAAAACAGCATACTCCAAGAAACCCAAGGTTGCTCTTGCATGTGAGCAGGCTAAGGCTTACAATAATCTTACAGTTGAGCGCATCAGCTCTAACTGCTCTTTTGAAATGCTCCGATATCGCTCTGGAAGCACGCACAGGCAAACCATTGACAGCTGTCTCAACTCTCCTGCTTCCACACCGCCACATCAGCCTCAGGGATAGTAGCATTGTCAGCACCAACGATGGAGAGGAGAGTGGTTCTGTTCGTGTGATGGTAATGACGCAGTGAGGTAAAACTCCAGTCGCAATGCCGTCGAATGAGTTTTGGACATGTGGCGTTTGTAAGCAGGGGGTGAATAATTGGATGACGGCATCGATTGGGCTGTGAGTGCATGATAACCAGTGCCACCCGCGTCATGTTTTATTAACGCTGCATTTCAAGCTAATCACCAAATTTGACATCCCTTTCACTCTTCACTGCCTCCCCCCCCCCACCTCCTCCCCCAACTGCCCGTGCTAGAAACATACATGCACGCACACTCCCTTCATTTACCACCCCCTCCCTCAGACATGCACACGCACATGCGCGCACACACACACACGCATACGCGCGCACCAGCGCGCTCACACACACATACACACGCGCGCGCACACACACACACACACACACGCACATACACACAGTCGCGCGCGCACTTGCGCACACACGCACCAACGCACAGACGCATTTATGCACGCATGCAAGCACACACGCACCAACTCACGTACACATTTACGCACGCATGCATGCACACACGTATGCGAGGGCACATGCAATTTCGTACAACTCACGCATGCATTCATCAATATTTGCTCTCTCATATGTAGACATTTAACCTGTCTTAACTGAAACAAGTAGCCATGTCAAATCTAGGCAAAAGGCTAAGTTCATTTTTAATACTATCCTTTTACTTTTTGTTTGTTTGTTCGTTTGTTTGTTTTGTTCATTTGGAGAAGGAGTGGGGTATTGGGAGACTGGAATTCCGTTATGACAGGTGTCTTTCCGTTTCGTGATCACGGGAACTGAATTCGAATAAGAACCGAACAGTTGTGGACCATTTATGGGGCAAATATTTCTGTGATTTCACAGTGTGGAGTGAATATGATGTTGAAAACTTCTCTCTCTCTCTCTCTCTCTCTCTCTCTCTCTCTCTCTCTCTCTCTCTCTCTCTTGCTATATGAGTTTTATGTCTTAATTTCCTTTCAGGCACAGGTGAGTGGGCACTGCAGCATGAAGGGCCAAGATGTCCAGATATTAGAGAGCCAGGAAATGAGGTATTCGACACTTTTCCTATCAATTGCAATTACGACAGCTGGTGTAATGAGATATGATTTGTCTTCACTCTGAACCTTTCGCAGTCCATTTTGAAGGCCAGTGCCATAAGGTTCTGGACTAGCAGGCTTTAAGATTAGCTGAATGAATGGCCGCGAGAGGGGATAGGAATGTTTTGTTTAAGAAAAATTAAGAGGACAGTGAATTCGTCTTTTTGTCAGATGCCGGAGGGGAATCCTTGAATAACGGAAGTATTCAGTGAAGAGTGCTGTATATGAAACGCCAAAAGGAACAGGAATATTGCACTTGTCTTCATGTGTAATGTTGAAGAGTGTATGTCCGGTAGAGAATGATCTTGCACACGTTTCATCATTTACGCTCTTGCTGTTGTTGTACCACTCTTTTTGTTGTTGATGCCGCTGCTGTTCTTGCCGCTGCCATGGTTGTTTGTGACCAGAACTGCTAAAATAGTTCTCTTTGTTCTGATACGGCTTCCTGAACGAAACTGGAGAACCACAACAGAGACGTCCCTGCCTTTGTGACGTTCGTCAAACTCCGTGTTCTATTCAAAGACTTCATTTTCCGTCAACAACGTCCCGACAACAACTTGGCTTGCTTGATGAGCTTAAAGTGTGCGCCGCTCTAAGCGTGCTGTGAAGGTTTGAGTGACGACATTTGAAGCACGTGGAATCGTTATCTGTGTAACGGAGAGCGGAGCGTGCTGTTGTTTCCAAGCTGTCTGAGAGACTGTCTGATGACGGGAGAAACAGCCCGTGTCCACTCATCTATCTTCGTCTGCTCGTCTGTCTGACATGTCTGTGTGGCCTTCACCTTCATCCCGCAAAGAGTTTTTTTTTTTTTCTTCCGGCCATGTATTTTACATCTTGAATAGATATATTGAAAAAAAAAACATTTATTGCAAATACAAAATACTCGTTTCTGCCTGGAGTTTGTTGGTTCCATAAAAGTCGGCATGAAAGGGTTTTCTTTTTCTTTTTTTTTCTTTTCTTTGTTTTTTTTTTTTTTTAAAGATTTTTCGTTTGTATCCACGTGTGTGAGGATCCACTTGCTCAAAAACTTAAAGAAGCAACGTTGAATTAGTGACGTCAAGGAGGTCACACTGGACCTTTCCTTTTCAAGAGAGCAGGAAGAGTGCGCAGGTGGACGGGACGAGGGGAGGGGGGAGGGAGGGGGTGTAGAACGAGCCGGTCATAACAACAAACAGTCTGCAGGGGATAGGCTGACAGTTGAGGAGAATGGCTGATGTAAACATGTTACTGCCCCTTTCTCTTCCTTTATTTAGTTTCGCCCACCACCACGCCCACCCCCACTCCCCTCAGAGCGTACACGTGGTGTGTGTGTGTGTGTGTGTGTGTGTGTGTGTGTGTGTGTGTGTGTGTGTGTGTGTGTGTGTGTGTGCGTGCGTGCGTGCGTGCATGCGCGCGTGCGTGCGTGTGAGTGTGTGTGTATGTGTGTGTATGTGCGTGCGTGCGTGTGCGCGCGTGTGTGCGTGCGTGTGTGTATGTTTATGTGTGTGTATGTGTGTGTACATGCGTGCGTGCGTGCGTGCGTGCGTGCGTGAGTGCGTCCGCGCGTGCGTGCGTGCGTGTGTGTGTGTGTGTGTGTGTGTGTGTGTGTGTTGTGTGTGTGTGTGTGTGTGTGTTGTGTTGTGAATCTTGTGTTGGTGACAGTGTCTGTGCTTGTGTGTGTGTGTGTGTGTGTGTGTGTGTGTGTGTGTGTGTGTCTGTGTGTCTGTGTGTTGTGTGTCTGTCTGCCCAAACATCAGTAATTATGATTTCGGACGCTAATATCCTGTTCATGTGATGATTTTATTTCATGATCACATCCATATCTTCTGTTTCAAGTTTGTCCCGGGCCTACTTTCAGTACTTGTTGAGGCCTGTGATTCCAGAATGTCTCAGCTTAAATCAACCTGGAAGTTCCGAATACAGTGGAAACGAAAGGCTAACGTTATAGGGACCAACCATCCTGGTGTGCACATCAGAGAAACCACTCCCCCAATCTGAACTGATGGTCGCGCAGGGTGGTGGGAGGGGGTAGGGAGAAGGAAAGAGGAAAAGGGGGGGGGGGGGGGGGGCAATGACGTGACAGGAACACGCTTACTATCCTCTTCTCAGGAAATGGATACATCATCTACAATGAGTCCCTGGGGAAAACAGACTATAAGGTAATTGACACTGAAGAGAGAGAGAGAGAGAGAGAGAGAGAGAGAGAGAGAGAGAGAGAGAGAGAGAGAGAGAGAGAGAGAGAGAGAAATGAAATGAAATGATATCTTTATTCCATAAGGCCAAGGCCCTCTTT
>CM065738.1:20948204-20950704 GCA_033310375.1 Conus canariensis
AGAAAACGACACTTTCAAATGTCGCTTTTGAGGATGCCATAGACGTAAGGTCGTATGCTTTGGTCAGTCTGACATGAAATCAACGTCATCACCTATTCTATTCATATTGTCGCAATCTTCACATTCTTTGTCATCTCTCTATCCATGTTTTTGTTACAATTATGTGAAAAGAAAAGTCCTTTCTTTCATTTGTATACTTGCGATTATGATGACGGAATTTCTATCACCCAATCATACGCTGGTCACGTGGCTCCGAAAAAAAAAAATTACAAAGAATCCGTTTGCAAATAACAATGATGATAATAGGGACAATGTCTATAGCGCCCATCCTAACAACGTAGGGTAAAGGGCGTTTTACAAGTTTTAACAAATCAATAACTAAGAAACACACACACACACACACACACACACACACACACACACACACACACACGCACGCAGGCACACACGCACTCACGCTACCACGCACACACACACACACACACACACACACACACACACACACACACACACACACACACACACACACACTGTGTCACATACACAGACACATACACTGTATAACACGGTCAACAGCTCATTCGTACACGAGAAAGTGTGCAAGTGACAAAAAGCAACTCAGTATAGTTCAGGTGGCATTCTGCAATTGACATTTAAACAGATAAGCTTTAAAGCGCAGATTTGAAAGTCAGGAAGAAAGGGCCATGTTGTAGTTGGAAAGGAAGCGAATTCCAGAGTATTGCTACAGACAAAAAAAGAAGAATACTGATTTCGGTTATATGACGGAATGCGCAAAATTCGGTCATCATACGAAAAACGGAAAAAACGTGTAGAAAGATATATTTTGAAGAGGCCACAGAGGTAGACAGGCCTTCGTGTATGATAATCTTATAGCAAAGACACAGACTAATAAATGAGGTGTGATGTACTTCACTCAAGGGACCCCTGCTAAATTAGAATGAACGGTTACTGGAAGCTGTTTCCTATACTGGTATTCAAAAACGTTAGACGTATGATTTTTTGTGTACAGAAAAGAAACCTAAGAAGCAAACAAACAAATAAAAAACCTGCTACACATTTCTAACCTGTTACAACTGCTGTCATACCACTAAATCATCATCATGATATCGCTGGTCTATGGGGAAGAGGAAGCACATAACTCTATAAATTTGATACGCAAATCTGTCAAAATTTGTTATCATTAAGTCAATTTAACCTGACCACACACACACACACACACACACACACACACACGCGCGCGCGCGCGCGCACACACACACACACACACAGAGGCACGCACGCGCGCACTCATGCACGCACGCACACACACGTATACGTACATAAATACATGCATGCAATACATACATACATACATACATGTCTATGTGCAAACGTACATATACACTTACATGCATACCTACATCAATACACATACGCGCACATGTACATGCATACGCACATGTTTGAATACACTATGCATATATACGTACAGATGAATATATGTATTGTGAGGAACTGTTCCCAAGATGCTGGTGGCTTCCTGTGTGTTTATTTCCACACAAAAAGATATGTCGACGGAAAACCTAAATCACTTACACAGATTTAAAAAAGAAAAAGGAAGGAACAGTGATGTGCCTTGTCTCACTAGCTATGGAATCAGCAGCTGCATGCACGCGTGTGTGAGCAGATGACACCGTGTGATTGACTTATCACCTTGATAGCAACTTCATCAGGGGACAATCTGGTCGTACGTACAGGCGTTGGCAGGACGATTCCCTCATAGCTTTTTGAATGACACGGAGGTGTCTGAAGGAAATGTAAGTAAAGACCACGACTGGCCTACGACCAGCTCAGCACCTACTCCACCACCCCTTCCCCAGGTGAGAGCTGGTGGAAAAAAAAATAAGTGAAGAAAATGGTGTGTGGTGTGTGTGTGTGTTGTGTGTGTGTGTGTGTGTGTGTGTGTGTGTGTGTGTGTGTGTGTGTGTGTGTAGAAGGGAGAGGAGGGCTCAGGACGTTTTTTTTAGAAGACAGAACTATCGGCTATGTCTTCAGCCGAGCAATTACTTATTCCAGATTGACAGCGTTCAGCCCAGAATGGCACGTGAGCACCGACCTTTCCATCTCCGTCATTCCCCACTGCTGCCCTGGACTGCCCGAAACTATTCTGCGTTTTGGTCATGGACATAGACATCGAAACTATGTTCAGTATTAAAATCTCACTAAAGTTCTTGGTAGATGCACCAGAATGAACTTATGCATAACATTTCAGATCCCACGATAATCAAATGACTCTCTGGTAATCCATCCAGTGTGTGCATGGCCGTATATATCGTTTCAACCGAACTCCCGATTCGGAAAAGTGGGGGGTGCGGGTAGTAGAAGTTTGGTCATTCAGTTGAATTGATGTGGAGCGACCTGAAATATCAAGATCTCACACTTGTAACATAGTGTGAAGCGATTGAAATAGGATGCAGTTGTCATTATTGTTCTGCAGTTC